>CM023960.1:16785048-16957957 GCA_013407115.1 Glycine latifolia
AATTTTTAACTAGTTTTGCTACTAACAAGTGCTGGAATTTATTGAATTAAATTAAACTTGAGACATCAAAATCCATCCCTTGTCATTCTTGAGTTGGTGCGCTTCTTCATGCTTGTCCAAGTTAGCATGGATGTGGTCTTGAAGTGCTTGAGTCTTAGCTCTTGTCATTGGTCCTTTAAAGCTCACCAAAGGAAGTACTTCAAGCTTTCCTTCTAGACCTTTGGCTTGTCTTGGACCTCCATCAGGTGCAATGTTTGAAGGATTATAAAATTTAGAAACAAATATTGATTGTTAGGTCATTATATCCATTGATTTTAAAACTAAAAAATTAGGTTGGTACATAAAGAAATCAAGGTATATACTTAGAGACTGATTTAGTAACCAACTTTTTGGTCCTTAAAAAATCGGTCACGGGATCAGTATCTGCGTAATCGGTCACTAAATCCATATCTACATAATCAGTCACCGAATTGGTATCTGCATAATCGGTCACTAAATTGATATCTACATAATCGGTCACTAAATCGGTATCTACATAATCAGTCACCGAATCAGTATCTACATAATCAGTCACTAAATTAATTTATGAATCAATATGTAAAGCAGTCTTTAAAATTAGCTACCAAGGGTTTAGCTACTTACTAAAATTAGATTCTAATGTAGTCTTTGATTAATTTAGCGATGATTTTCTCGATTTAGAGACTGACTTATAATTATAGTGATTATCAAGTAATAACATTAATGACAATAATTAGAAGAAAATTGTGATTTGTCACTTCATTAAAAAGTCATAACATAACCACATGTAGTCTTTTCTTTATAAATTATATTTTTAGTCTCTCATAAACCACTTTTACACTATCAACTAGTTTGAATAAATGAGATTGAAAATATAGTTTTTTTTTTAAAATTACATGTAATTGTGTTGTAAAACTGCCAAATGATGTAGCAAATCATTGAGATTTAATATTGTTGTTATGGCATTAATTAATGTTATTTTTTTACATACTAAAAATCATAACAGAAAAACTTTAACGACTTAACGATTTACCTATTACATTTTTTTTACAAGACCTATTACATTCTTGAATATTACTTTTGGTAATTTGTAATGTAATACTAAACGTGACTTTAAAGTTCAATAGACTTGAATATTATTTCCATCCATTAGCTATTTCGCCACAAATGGAGGAAGTTTACCTTCTCTTGTGCAAATTACCAACCCTTCAATAAACTAAAGTCAACGAGGTAATTATTTATTGAGTCCACGCATAATCATTTCAACCAAAGTTTACCGTCATATCATTTTCTTTTTCAGAAAAAGAAATTCCTTCGACCTTTTTGCTTTTCTCTTTTTACTGGCCTTGTTACTTTTCTAAACAATTAAACGTGGGTTCGCATTCGTTTTTTTTCCTTTTATCTTCTTTTCAGAAAAAATGTAGGTTCGTATTCCTAATGTATCACGATACGATTTTGGTACTTATTTTTTTAAAAATATAATTTTTTTCTAGTAAATATAAAAATATTTAGAATTTATTTTTATAAATTTTTAATATGTTTTTTATCCTTACAAAATTAAATTGTATCATTTTTTAGTCTCAACATATGTATGGATAATCTATAATCTAAATTTACCATGATGATTTTTTACATGACTTATATATATACCTGATAATGTGACATTTTTTATATAATCGATATAAAAAATAATGCATATAAATTTGAATGTTCAAATCTTATTATGGGAAAAATAAAAGACATATTTTAATTTTGTGAGAGTGAAAAATATATTAAAATTTTTGGAGGAATGAATTTCAAATATTTGTATTAGGACAAAAAAAATATTTTACCTTTTTTAATAATTAATTAGTTCAGTAAATTTTCTTTCACATTTTAGATGCGTCCGGATCCTCTTCATTTCCAAAGGGAAATTGAGATTTCCAGTCCAATAATTCATGAAAGGACACGACGTACAATAAAGTTATCCATCGGCTGAGATTCAATCTTGTTTAATTCAATTTAAATTTTACAAAGGCATGAAATATGTGTGTGTGTGTGTGTTACCGCGCATCCCCGCCAGCGTGCTAATTGAAATGCATTACCGCATCTCCTCCCGAAAGTTTTGGGAATGTATGCTATTTAACCCTCTGTTTCGTCCCTACTGTCACACCTCCCTTCCATCCCAAAGAGAAAAAATTGAAAAAAGAATGAAAAGAAACCTTTATAAATTAAGCCCAAACCTTCATAAGCGTAGTTACCTACGTGCTGACTGAATCCAAACCCATCTAATTCTATAGCTTTGCAACTAATATCAAGTCAATAGAAGAAAAATTCTATAAGCTTCCAATACCCCTGACAACATATATCAACTTGTTAAACTTTTATATTCCCACTTCATGCCATTCTGAAAAGACCATTTTATTAGAATTTTTAAAGAATAATACATACCGTCCAAAGCTCAAGGCTTTGAAGATATATGCATTACTTCATAAGTATACTTCATGTTTGAGAAGGCTAGCCTGCATAAGTATGCTTTCATTTAAAGAAATGACGTGAGAAAAAGGTCCCTCCAGTCCTTTCTACTAATAACAAAACTATTAAAAATTAGTTCAAAATAAACATGCGTTTTTGCTCTTACTTGATTATATTTACCTTTCAACTTATCTTATAGAAGACTCGATTTTGAAAAGCATTTTCTAGTAAATCCCTTTTTCAGTTTCTTACGTATTCCCAAACCTTCATATATAATTTCTTGCTTGACAACCAAATTTTAGAATACCAACACTCTTTTCTAAAATAATGTGTTAACCACGTCTTATGTACAAACTCAAACTGTCAAACATGGGAGCAACTTGCAGTTCCCTTCCTTAGTTTTCCCAAGATGCCCTTCTACCTTGAAGCAGTTTTTGTTGGTTGGCATCAAAGGGTATATTTTTTATACAAAAACAAGAAGGCTAAGGCTAAAGTGGCAGCATGAAGTTTTTAAAAACTCTATGACACATTGGTTGGAAAAGAACAAACACATCTTATAGAAATGTGAAAGGCTGAGAATTTTCTTTCAGTGTTTGGTAGCTTACTGTCCATATATATATATGATTCTGTTACATATTTGAATATTTGAATGTCTATCAGATAAGAATGAATAACAAACTAAGCTAATATTTGAATATCTATCAGATAAGAATAACAGACTAAACTAAGACTAGGGAGCTAACAAACGATGCTGTTATTTACAGAGAAGTAGGACTTAGTTTGTTGAAGGATAAGATGTAGTCTGATTTGATCCTAACACGCCCCCTCAAGTTGGAGCATGTAAGGAGGAAATGCCCAACTTGTCGCGAAGGAAACTGAATTGCTTCAGGCCGAGGGGTTTGGTGAAGATGTCTACAAGCTGCTTGATGACTACCAAGACATGAATGCTTGGCTAGAATCGTTTCCGGATTGCAAACTTCAAGACTCCATGAATTGTAGGTTAAAACTTACATAGAAAAATGGAGAAGATTAAGAAATGACTAGGAATGACACCACGACCCACAATTGGAACGATAAGTCGGAGGATGATTCGTCATAAAGGAAAACTTCTTTGATAAAAATCAATTTGGTTTCAATCAAGAGGCTAAGCTCTCGATTCAAGCAAATGCTCAATTTCTATTAATCAAAAGTTAGCCAAAAATGGCAAAGTCTGGGTATTTATATGGCTAGGCCCTTATAGGCACCTAAAAACGTAAGTTTAGGTCCATTTGCGAAAATATCAAGGTCTAATACAAAATAACATAAATACATAGAAAACTCATCCCGGCTATACACAACCTGGCTAAGCACAACCCAGCTTTGCACATCTCGGATAAGCACATCCCGGCTACACACATCCCAGCCATGCACAATCCAGCTATGCACATCCCGGATAAGCACATCCCGACTACACACATCCCCAGCCATGCACAATCCAGCTATGCACATCCCGACTACACACATCCCTAGCCATGCACATCCCGACTACATACATCCCCAACCATGCACATCTCGGATAAGAACATTCCGGCTACACACATCCCAGCCATGCACATTCCAGCTATGCACATCCCGGATAGGCACATCCCGGCTATGCACATCCAGCCATGCATATTCCAACTATGCACATCCCGGCTAAGCACAACCTGGTTACGCACATTCCGAACATCCCGGACATCCCGGACAAGCTTGAACAGCTCAGACATCTTGGCTAAGCACCTCTTGTCTAAGCACATCTCGGACAACTTGGACAAGCTTGAACATCCCAGACAGCTCGGACAGCTTGTACATCTTGACTAAACACATCTAGGCAACTCACATACCAGCTATGCACAATCTGGCTAAGCACAACCCGACATCCCAGCTATCGACCTTGTAGAGACAGCATATGGTTATTACGCATCCCGGCTACAACAACCTGGCATCCCAGCTATCGCCCTTGAGAGACAACACGTGGTTATTACGCATCCCGGCTACAACAACCCGGCCTCCCAGCACTAGCTTGTGTAATCGATTACAAAAACATTGTAATCGATTAAAACAGACAGCGCATGTTTATTACAACAGACAAGACTTTTAATGTGATCTTGAAGGGCTTAGGTTCTAGCTCTTGTCATGGGTCCTTCGAAGCTCACCAAAGGAAGTGTTTCAAGCTCTCCTTCTAGACCTTTAGCTTGATCCTTAGATAGTCCTCTATCGTCCCCTCCTTCTTGAAAAGAATCCGACCTCGGATTTACATTCAAAACACCTATATCACAAGAAGAAAGATCAATGACATTAAAAGTAGAACTCACGCCATACTCACTTGGTAAGTCAATCTTGTAGGCATTGTCATTAATCCTATTAAGGACCTTGAAAGGTCCATCACCCCTAGGTTGAAGTTTAGATTTCCTTTAGGAAGGAAACGTATCCTTCCTTAGATGTAACCAAACCCAATCTTCGGGATCAAATATCAATGTCTTTCTCCCCTTGTTGGCAAGTCGTGCAAATTGCTCCATCTTCCACTCAATTTGATTTTGCACACTTCTATGGAGATTCCTAACAAAAATAGCCCTAAAGAACCCATGCATACTCAAAATAGAAGAATCATTAGTAAAGGAAATTGGATCAAGAGGGAATAATGTGTGAAAACCATAAAATGCCTCAAAAGGAGAAAAGTAAGTAGTAGATTTGGTTACCTTATCATCAAATATAGGATTAGGATGTTGATACCTTACGGTGATGTTGTTGGTCTCTTCCAGACTAGGCATATAGGCCGTCCTATTAGGAAGTGAAGCTCCCAACACAAGAACAAATTGATTCTCACTTCCTCTTAAAGGAGGCAAGCCGTGGGGTATATCTTGTGGAAGGACATCCTTAAATTCCTTGACAAGTGTATCAAAATCTTAAGGCAACTCAAGGGTACTAGAAGACAAGCACATATAATTTGGAATGAGTAAATACGTTTGTTGTCTAGTTAGCATCACTCTTTTGAACTCCTTAGGTTTAATGAACAAACATGGTTTTATCACCAATTGTTTTTCACTCTTTTTTTCTATTTTGTTTTGTTCTTTCTTTTCACTCTTTTTGCCATGTATTTCTTTTCGGCTTTTCTCTCTTGAAGGACTTTTTTATTTTCTTTTTCTCTTTTCAATCTCATTTTTATTTGATCCTCACACACCTCACTTAGAGACAAAGGTGAGAGTACTACCTTTTTACCTTTATAAAGGAAAGAGTATCGATTGGTGACCCCATTGTGTTCCACATCTCTATCATATTGCCAAGGTCTACCAAGCAACAAATGGCCGGCTTCCATGGGAACCATATCACAAAGCACTTCATCCACATATTTGCCAATGGAGAATGTAAGCAACACTTGCTTATCCACCACCACCAACTCACCATTGTCACTCAACCATTGCAATTTATAAGGTTTAGGATGAGGGGTAGTTTTTAAACCAAGCATCTCCACTAGTCTAGTGCTTGCAACATTGGTGCAACTTCCTCCATCAATGATTAGAGAAAAAACTTTTCCACTCACCAAGCATCTAGAATGGAAAATGTTTTCTCTTTGTGTATCATCTTTATCTTTGCACAAGCTTCCCATGAGGCGTCTTACCATTAAAAGATCTCCCTCTTTCAGTTTAAGAAAACAATCATCCTCACCTTCACTAGAGGAACTATGAGAACTCCTAGATGAATCACTATCCACCTCTCTATTCTCCAACACAATCATGGTCCTCTTGTTAGGGCATTGGGATGCAATATGACCTTTACCCAAACACTTAAAACATTTAATTGAACTAGATTTATTGGAAGTAGTTTGAATAGGAGGAGTAGAATTACCTCTTGAAGACTTTCGTTCAATATGTTTGGAAGAAGAACCCTCCTTCTTGGAAGTGTCCTTATCCTTCCAAGATGAATGACCATATGAAGACTTCTTGTAAGGTTGCTTTCTCTTCAATTGTTGCTCCACTTTCATAGCCCTATGTATAAGTTCATCCATGGTGTTGAAGGTTTGAAGTTCTACAACATCTTGAATGTCCCTATTCAAGCCATTCAAAAATCTAGTCATTGTAGCCTCATTAGTCTCCTCAATGTTTGTTGCTCTTACCAAAGAAATCTCCATCTCCTTGTAATAGTCATCAACACATCTATTTCCTTGATAGAGTCTTTGTAATTTGTTATGCAAATCCCTTATGTATTGAGGTGGGAAAAATCGCTCCCTCATGATTCCTTTCATTATCAACCATGTATCTGGTCGATATCTCCTCAATCTTCCTCTTTCCATTTGTACTTGAGTCCACCAAGCCATGGCATACCCTTCAAATTCTAAGCTAGCCAACTTCATTTTCTTTTCTTCACTAAAATTGTGACAATAAAAAATTTGGTCAACTTTAATCTCCCAATCAAGGTAAGCCTCTAGATCATTAGTACTTACAAACTTAGGAAGTTTGAATTTCACATCTTCCATTCCATCCCTATTCCTCTTAGGCCTATGCCTTCTACCATCATCATAGCCATCATCACTCCCTTGAGAAGAATGAGGTGACCTATGATATCTCCATTTCTCCATGTCCTCCATTCTTCCACTCAACTCTTGAGTACTTCTTTGTATCTCATCAAAACGTTCGTCCATCCTTCTTTCAACGTTTCTTTGCAACCTATCCATTTGCTTAGCTAATGAAGTCATTAGCATTAGGTTCTAGGTGAAGGTGGATCACTATCGCCATCGGACGCCATTGTTACAATAAAAAGGTGAGTAAAACAAAAACATTAATGGACCTTACCACTCACTAAGTGCTTACACTTGTCAACACTCGTGTGTCACACTTGGAAGACTTTTTCTATAAGGTTCACTCTTGTCTTTTCCCACTCTCTAACTCTTCTTCAACTCTTGAAAGCAACCAAAGATTTCAATTCAAAGAATATCCAATGTGAAAGATGAAACAAATCCAAACTCAACTTAAGAGGTCAATGAAGAAAGAAAAAATTCTAAGACAAAACCTTGGAAATTTAGAATACAAGCAATAAAAGCTCAATAAGAAAAGCACAACTCAAAAAGAATGTTAAAGAAGACAACTATGAAGATAAAAGAAATATTGACTAAATATAAACCACTATAATTATGCAAAAAGATAGTGTTATAAAGCAATCAAAAGCACACACTACGAGAGAGGGTTTTTAAAATAAAATTTGGCTGTCAACTTTTTTTTTATGCTTGGGTCCTCATATTTTTTGATATTTTCATTTTGACCCAATATACTTTTTAATAATTGTCTTTTGGTTCTTCGTAATTTCTCTTTTAGGGCCCGAAACATTTGGTATTTGCACAAATGGCCCAAAACTCTCTAGACAGAATTTTATGAAGCAAACTCAGAAAATTTCTAGCAATGCTATGAGTTTCATGAAGAACACGAAGAACAACCCATATTCAAAACAACTTCGAATTCAACAAAACGAAAGGGGAAATGAAGGAAATTCCAAGATAAACTCAAAAATCACACAAGAAACACACAAAGAACAACAAACAAGCAAGAATCAAGAATTTTTAGTTTTCATTTTCCGAAAAAAAATAAAAACGAAAATGAAAAATAACATAGATAGAAATCTTAACGAAAATGCTTTACCACATGATGACTACCAAGACATTAATGCTTGGCTAGGATCGTTTCCGGATTGCAAACTTCAAGACTCCATGAATTGTAGGCTAAAACTCACATAGAAAAATGGAGAAGAATAAGGAATGATTAGGAATGACACCATGACCCACAATTGGAACGATAAGTCGAAGGAGGATTTGCCACAAAGGAAAGCTTCCTTAATAAGAATCAATTTGGTTTCAATCAAGAATCAACAAGAGGCTAAACTCTCGATTCAAGCAAATGCTCAGTTTCTATTAATCAAAAGTTAGCCAAAAATGGCAAAGTCTAAGTATTTATATGGCTAGGCCTCTAATAAGCACCTAAAAACGTAAGTTTAGGCCAATTTGCGGAAATATCAAGGTCCAATACAAAATAACAGAAATACATAGAAAACTCATCCTGGCTATACACAACCCGGCTAAGCACAACCCAACTTTGCACATCTCGGATAAGCACGTCTCGGCTACACACATCTCAGCCATGCACATCCTGGATAAGCACATCCCGACTACACACATCCCCAGCCATGCACAATCTAGCTATGCACATCCCCAGCTATGCACATTGCAGATAAGCACATCCAAGCTATACACATCCCCAGCCATGCACATTCCGGATAAGCACATTTCGGCTACACACATCCCAGTCATGCACATCCTAGCTATGCACATCCCGAATAGGCACATCCCGGCTACGCACATCCAGCCATGCACATTCCAGCTATGCACATCCCGGCTAAGCACAACCTGGTTATGCACATTCCGAACATGTCGGACAAGCTTGAACAGCTTAGACATCTTGGCTAAGCATCTCTTGTCTAAGCACATCCTGAACAACTAGGACAAGCTCGAACATCCCGGACAGCTCGGACAACTTGTACATCTTGACTAAACACATCTAGGCAACTCACGTACCAGCTATGCACAACCCGACTAAGCACAGCCCAACATCCCAGCTATCGACCTTGTAGAGACAACACATAATTATTACGCGTCCCAGCTACAGTAACCCAGCATCCCAGCTACCGCCCTTGTAGAGACAGCACGTGGTTATTACGCATCCCGGCTACACCAACTCGGCCTCCCAGCACTAGCTTGTGTAATTGATTATAGAAATATTGTAATCGATTAAAACAGACAGTGCATGTTTATTACAACATACAAGACTTTTAATGTGATCTTGAAGGGCTTGGGTTCTAGCTCTTGTCATGGGTCCTTCAAAGCTCACCAAAGGAAGTGCTTCAAGCTCTCCTTCTAGACTTTTGGCTCGATCCTTTAATAGTTCTCTATCACTGCTGATCCAAACGAACATAGGAGGTGGTGATGATGTTTTGTAACACATGATCCCACACAAAATGACAGTCAAGTTCTATATGCCGGGTTAGACTTCAACTAACGTAGCTGGAAGAGGTTAGACTTCAACTGATAAATTTTGGGAGCATTCTGAATGAAATAGCGTTGTCGAAGATCATCCCAGAAGGCTTTGGCAGTGGGGAAATAGTGGATGTAAGGTTTGAGCTGTGGATCAATGGTATTATGGATCCAACTGTTAATCATTGAGTTGCAAAGGGTCCAAGTGTGAGCTTCATCGGAATCAGCATCAGTGGGTTTGGTGACGCTGCCATCAATGAAACCCACCTTATTTTTGGCAAGGAGAGCATTTTTGAATGCCTTAGCCCATACATCATAGTTAGATTCACCTTTTAATATGACATTGGTGAGTAAGATGCCAGGGCTATCAGATGCAGGCAAATAGAATGGGGAACAAGGTTCAGAGGGTTTGAGAACTTTCCCAGTTGTAGAATTGATAGGATTGTCAGCGAAAGAGTGGAAGGCAGTCATAAGTGGTTTGATGGATCGTTGCCTCTAAACTGATACCATATAGAAATGTGAAAGGCTGAGAATTTTCTTTTATTGCTAGGTAGCTTACTGCCCATATATATACATGATTATGTTACATATTTGAATATTTATCAGATAAGAGTAAATAACAAACTAAGCTAATATTTGAATATCTATCATATAAGAATAACAAACTAAGTTAAGACTAGGGAGCTAACAAAATGTTATTATTTATAGAGAAGTAGGACTTAGTTTGTTGAAGGATAAGATGTAGCCTGATATGATCCTAACACATCTTTAAAAGGATTTACAATTCTCCTTCTCACCAAGCATTTCGTAATTCCTACCTCCCTTCCTTCATTTTTGAGTAATTCTTTTGTTTTTGTTCTCACCTTTCCTTGCACATTTTTCAAATTAAACTATAATGTTCTTCTCTTCTTCTGATCCTCTGTTGTCTGGAAATGAAAGCTTCCAGTGCAACAAAATTCCTCGTTGGCCACGTACGTTCAGGGCACGAAATACGGACCAGTTATTCAGGAGGAGCAGGTTCAATGCTTTGGCTATTCCTTCGCACAACTGTGTAGCACACGATGTCTGAAGTAACATCCAATGAGAAAATCAAATCAAGTTTCAGGAACCGCAAGTTACCTTCAAGTCCATTCCTAACGAGTTTGAAGTTGTAACCTTCGTCGGGGTGGGATGCGACGACGGAAGGGAGTACCGTACTTCGTAATACATTTCCCTTTTTTTAATTTAAATAATTTTAGTACACGTGCCATCCCAGGATTCATTGGACTGGAAATCTTCATTTCTGAACGCATTTTAGATTAGTAAGTTTTCATTCCGATATGATTACGGTACTTTTTTCTTTAAAAACATTAATACAACTATTAATTCTTGTATAATATAGGAGTTTAGTCTAACTCTTTCACAACTCTATATATGACTAATCTCCATATATACAATGATATAGCTTAGGAAATTAATATAATGCTGTAACGATTATATAATATAACAATTAATATGTTCATTTATTTTTAAATAAATTTGTATAAATCAATATCAATATTCATTTTGCATAATCCTTTTATCTTTTAAAAATGAATTCAATTAATACAATTTTCTTTAGTTTATTCCGATATTAAAATTCATACTAGAGACCCAATTAAGCCAATGGATTTATCTGCATATTCTGGCTCTATTTGCACCTCTAAATTCAATTAATTTTTCATAACGAAAATTAGATGAGAGGACTCAATTAAAAAAAAAACAATAAATGTTTAGAGACCCAATTAAAAGAAAAAAAATCAGAAACTTAATTAAATTTTTTTAAAAAGGGTATGGGGATTGGAGGATAATTAAAACCCAAATTATGTTATCATAATTATAAATATTTTTCTTTTCTATAAAGAAAATTAAAATAAATTTGTGTTTTTTTTATTATTTTGATTGAATACATAATAGACAAATGAAATTAATTTAAATGATTTTAAAATATGTGTTAATTAAAAACTTGAATATAATATATTTAGGAAATAGAATAAAAGAAAAAATGTATGGAGTGATTTATGTGTTTTTGAGAGAAAATTAATTTTCCAATAACTAATACCGAGGATAATTATAATAAAATTTAATGCGTACTTTTGTGTGTATATATAGTATAAAAATTAATTTATAAAATAGAAAATTATATATATATATATATATATATATATATAATTTATTTCATAATTGCTATTCGACTTGAATTAAATTTGATTTAGAATTATAATTTCCATATTTGCATTGAAAAAAGAGAGTATGAAATTATAACTATAAGTTAAATTCTAATTTTAATGATAGTGGTGATAACACAAATATTAAGCTAATATTTAATTATTTTGATTAGTATAACATTTATATAAATATATTTCCTTCATCCTTAATCATGAGATTTTTTTCAGAAATTTATCTGTCTCTATTTATAAGATTATTTTTGAAGTTTTAGATGCATTATTATTATTTCTATATATCCTTATTTAATTATTTTTACTCTAAATATTAATGAGAAATAATTATGTGGATATAGAAATAAGAAAAATATAATTTTGGAATGATAATATAAATTTTTTAATAAATTTAATATGATTAGCTATTTTTTTAAAGAACGTGAATTAATTATTTTTTTTATAATTAGATACACAAGGAGCACTATATATAATTGTTGAGTAAATTGTACTCGTATCTGTATTTTTTTTTTCCAGCGATGCTAAATACTACATAATCGGTACAAATATTTTGATGAATGAAATGTTAACATTTGATTGGTTACATTGTAAAATGATTTTTTTAAAATTCAAGATTTTCCGAAAATCACAGTTATTATATTACTTTTACAATTTCGAACTTACGAATTTATACCAAGTAGCATTTTCCTTTTCGGTGAATTATTTGATATGCTTTAACGGTGATAAGATAGAGATAAAAGTAATGTAAAATAATATAGAGATATCATATGCAAATCACACAAAATACAAGAGACCTTCAACCTTATTTTTCTTCTTATGCCTCTATATTTTTTGTTTTTCCTGTCTCTCTGTCTCCTCCACTCAGTCCAACCAACTCTTTTTGGTGCATGCGTGGGAAGTTAAATAACGAAACATGCGGTAACCAAACAAAGTCCAAAAAGAAAACGAGCAATAACAAATAGTAATAGTGAATAACAGAGGATGTAAAAAGCCTCACACTCAGAGTCACAGAATCCTCGCGCCCACAAGCAAAACAGAGAGAAAAAGAAAGCGAAATGGGATCATTCCCAGAAGCAAAACCCAACAACACTCACACCGACACCCACAACAACACCCATAACAGGGTTATGGGTTTTCTCCTAGTTTTCTTCCCGGAAGAGAATAACAATAGAACACCAACCATAGGTACCAAAACCACCAAACCCAACCTTCTATCTTCTTCTCCCTCTCCACATTCCTTGAAGAGAATTAGTTCCAATTCCAACAATGCTCTTCTCTCCAAAGCCCAGTCCACTATCTCAATATGCTTCCTCCTCCTCTTCACTACCCTCCTTCTCTTCACACTCTCCACATTCGAACCCACACACCACAAACCTCGCTCCACACCCCCAAAATCCAAACTCCGCAATAACTCCTCCTCAAGCGACGTCGCTTTCCCCTCCACTGCTCTCCAGCGTATGGGCACGCTCTACCGCAGAGGCACCCGAGCCATGAACGATATCGTCGTTTGCCACGTCCCCGAAGACACTACTCACGACGAATTCCGAGTCTTCCTTAGACTCCTCCACCGCTCCGGCCTCACTTCCAAATCCGACGTCGTCTTCATCTTCGTCTCTGCCTCCTCTTCAACCTCTTTCGCTCACATTGTCCACCAAGAGAACACCTCGTTCCTCTCTCTCATTAACCTCCACTCCGAGTTGAACTCGACCCAGTGGGCCAAACCGTCCGAGTCCAACTTTGACGCGACTCGTTTCATGAAAGCTCCCAAGAATGGAGAGCCGCTCTGGGGGAAGAAAATTCGGACGACTTATAGTGGCTCGGAAGGTGAGTTGACTCGGGCGAGTTATGGATCGGTGCTGAGTTTTGATGCCAACGAACTCGATCCAGAGAACTCGTTGGCTGGTTTTTTTGACCGAGTTCCACTCAGTTTGAGAAGGTGGGCCTGTTACCCCATGTTACTCGGGCGCGTTAGGAGGAACTTCAAACATGTGACTCTTGTGGATGTAAAACATGTGGTCATTTTCAATGACCCGCTCGGACGAGTCAGGAACCGGAGTCCCGAGTCGGTTTTGGTGTACCCTAATGCAAAACATGGTAGGAACTCGGATAGGACTCAGTCGCATCACCCGGTTAACTCACTGATTCTGATGGGCGGTACCCGTGGGATCCGGCGCCTGTCGCACGCGATGCTCGTTGCGATTGTTCGGACGGCAATGCAGCACAAGAGGAAGAACTCGGTGTCCAACTCGGCGATTCTGAGTCAACTCGTGAGGAACAAGTTTGCGTTGAGGAACGTTCACTTAATTGTCTCGGGCGAGTCGATTCCGGAAGCGAGTTCACTCGCTGGGTCAACGTCGTTTTGGGATTATGCAATAATTCAGCGAAGTACGGGTAATTATTATGACCTCAATTCTATTGTTAAGAAGCAAATTTGTTCTTCTGTGATGGATTCTTTTGTTTATAATAGTGATTGTAAGCATTTGGTAAAAGCAGAACAATAATCAGAAAATAGGGAAAAAAAATTAACGAGAAAATTCGTGTATTTATTGAACTTACTTGTACTAGTAGTTTTATAGTAGCATAAAATTTCCCACCGTCTCTCCTCTATTATTAGTTTTGTAGTTAGTTGCATACATTTATTGTTCTTTCCCTGTGGACCACCGGTGTAAATTAATGAATAATGAATGACTGGAGTAGACATAAAATTTGACCGTGCAAGAAGCAATTCTTGTAAATTGATAGTGTCAATATTGGAAAGTATTTTTAAACAATTTATCAGTTAGTATTTGACTTCATTTTACATTAATAGGAGTACTATTTTTAGTATATTAGGATTGTAAAGACATTGGTCAAAGTATTAATAAAAAATGAATTTGACTAACAAGTGTTTTAGGCATTAATGAAAAATAAAAAATAAAAAATATTTATTAGAGAAATTATAAAAGAATGTAAAATGAGTAACATAATTTTGTATATCCTAATAAATTTTTTTTTCTCTTTTTAGTTCTTTAATCAATATCTTAAGAGCACTCATTAGTATTTGTCTAAAAAAATTATTGAAAATTATGCATAAAATTAGTGTCTTTATAACACTATTTAACATTTATTTTATTTTGTTATTTTAGTTTATTACTTATTTGTTTTATGCTGTATTTTGAGTTTTTGACTCATTCTATAGATTTTAATATTATTTCGCCATTAGAGTTTAATTTCATCTATAGCTGCTAATATAGTCAACATTTTTAGTAATATACCAACATACTCACGATTAGCTCTTACAAAGACTTTTCTGCAAAAGTTTGTGGCAAATTTCGGTATCAATATAAAAAGTAAACGTTTACTTCAATTTAAGATTAATTGTAATTTTAGATCAACTAAATTAAAATTTAACTCAAAATTTATGACAATTATTCCTCCATCCCTATTTATAATTTTTTTAAAAATTATTTATCTATTTTTATAAGATCATTTTTATAAAAATCATGGTAGAGACACATTGATAACTTGTTTTCATAACTTTTACTTTTAATTCTTTAACAACTGTCTCAAACACAGTTATGAACGTTCTGGATTATTAGTAATTTACCACCACTGTTAAAAAGGATAATTAAACAAGTCCCAGGTTTCCAAAACATTTACTCAGTGAATTCGTATATAAGAAAAAAAAAGTTACATTATATCTTATACTTAAATATAAATAAATTTAATTATTTTTATTTTTATTTAATAATATCATTCTTAAAATATTGTTCACTTAATTTTAACTCTATTTTTAATAATTTTTATTTATTATAACAAATTTCAATAAAAAAATATTTTAAGAATAATTTTATTTTTAATTAAATTAATAAAATTAAATAATATCCACTACCTTTTTGAAATAGTGTAAAATGAATTATTATTATTTATATATAAATCCAGTAAAATATTTATTTAGCACAAATGTGAATGGCCATGAATAGCGTGCTGCTCTCGGCGAAATGAAAAAATAGAGAAATGTTTCAGTGAAAGGGTAATAGCTGTAAAGCACATTGATTGTGCCATGTGCTTTGTGATATTTCTCTGTGGCTCCGCTGCTCTCGGCGCTAGTGATCAACAATTAATAGCATTGTTTGTTTTTGGATTTTCGGAATTCCAGCTTTGTAAAGCATAAAAGGCAGCGAAACGCGCTTATTGTGCGCCTTTTTTTTTCCTTCATATTCCGCACTGTCTGACTTTTATGGCCAAACAAGGGGTATTGCTTCGAGCGGCGTAAAAGCAATACTTTTGGGTTTTGTTTAATCACGGAAGGTTATGGGTTAATGTGTTGTAATTTAGCAAGAGCATGATGTAATTTATGGGTGTTGTTCTTTATAACGATATTATTTAGGGGCTATATGGATTGGTTTGATCCGTTCAATACGAGGTCCATGAAAGTTGAATTTTAAACGGATTAGATAAGTTTATTTAATGAAGTAAATGAACTTTTTTAAGGTTAATATATGGCTTGTAAAAATATGCAGATAAACAAATTGGTTCGCCTATTCGTAATTTGAAATTTTATTTTTTATAATAAAATATTTTTAAAAAGTAAAAATGTATAAAATTAGAAAAAATTTGACTTTATTGTATAGGTGAAAATTTATCACACTAAGATATGCTAATATTTTAAACACAAGAAATTAACACTTAAATTAAAGATGAAAATCTTAACAAAATAAATTAACAATACTTATATAATGGACGTACACAGATTAAATGGATAGTTTTCACAAGTCCAAGAATAAAATCTGTTAAGTTCAGGAGCTAGATATTAGAGCTGTCAAAACGGGTCCAACCCGTGGGTTGGCCCGTTTTGACCCGCAAAATTGGTGGGTTGGGTTGCCAAAAAATTGGCTCACCAAGGACCCGGGTCATTTGGACCCGGCCCACTTAACCCGCAACCCGGGTGGGTTGAACCCGGGTGAGCCGGGTTGGCTCGCGGGTTGGAGGAAAAAAAAAAAGAAAAAAAAAGAAAAAAAAAAGATAATGAAAAAAATGAAGATGATAAAAATGAAATTGATTTGTCAAACCATGATTCTAATATTCTTCCTAGACAACTTAATATTGATGATTGAGATATGAAAATTTGATATTTGAGGAGTTAGATTGGTGTTTTATTATTTTAATATTGTTGAACATATTTATATTTGTTTGAGTTTCATGTACATTTAGTTTGAGGTTAAGTTTGATGCAGTTTGTAATATTTAAATTTACTTAAATTGGTTTAATTTGTATTTTTTTACACTTATTTTGTGATTTTTTAATATTTTTTTGATTTTTTTTTAAAATTTAAAGTGAGCCAACCCGCGAGCCAGCTCACGAGCCAGCTCGCGAGCCAGCCCGTTTAACCCACCAACCCGTGTGGGTTGAGCCGGGTTATGAAAAATTTGACCCACCACCAAAGTGAGCCAACCCGGCCCGGCTCACTTTGTTGCCAACCCGTGGTGGGCCAACCCGAGTGGGCCGGGTTGGCCCGTTTTGACAGGTCTACTAGATATGTCAATTCAAAAATTCAATATAACTATGTAGACTAAAAAAAGAGACACATTATTTGCAAGGTTTGGGAATCTCAATTCCTATACCAACCCCATTATTATTCATCTTTTTTTAAAGAGAAATTTTAATATCGTAAGCTGTATAATTTTCTCTATTTTGTACATTTTTTTAAAGAAAAACTACTCATTTAGTCTATATAGTTACATAAACTTTACCTTTTTAGTACTTCATACACTTAAAAATTATCTATTCATTTTAATTTTTATACAAATAGTTTTGTATCTCTTTTGGTATCTCTTGTTATAAATTACTAATGACTAAAAAGTAATGTTTGTGTAACAACAAAGATAAAAAAAAATCTAAAAGTACTTATATAGGAACTAAAAAATATTTTTATATAGAAAAATTAAAATGTAAAGTTTGTGCAATTATAAGAACTAAAGGCATATTTTTTTCTTTGTTTAAATAACAAATGAAATATATTTAACACAATAATAAAGAAAAATAAAAATATTTTAAATATTCTTTTTTAATTCTCACATATATTTGGAAACAATTTTATTTAAGATACAATCGGATACTTGATGAATGTTTAATGAAAATTCTAAGTTCAGTCCCTTTCACTAACTCACCTCATTGATAAATTCTTTATTATTTGAAAGTTTGAGGAATGCTTTATTATTTAACATTTAAGAACTTTTATAATTCTCGTATTAAAAAGAGTTTGAATATGCTATTACATTAATTTTGTCAACAAAAATATTAATAAATTATTTTCTTAAAAATAAAAATAATTTCAAATATGTCTTTTTGTATCATTACTTTAATTTTTATAAGAATAAATATAATAATATTAATATATTCAAGAAATCAATTGATTTAATGACAAAAGTAAAATAATTAGAGGATTAATAGGATAAAATTAAACTCTTAAAAGTAATTTGAAATGGATTGAGAATCAACCTTTTTACAAGGGTGAGTTAGTTGAATTCATGTTCATAATAAAATTCTATCTCTCTCACTCTCTATGAATATATGTGTGTGTGCACTCTTTCTATAAATATATTAAGAAATCAATTTCCCAACAACTTTAATCTTCATAAATTTCCACTTTTAGAGAACTATTTTGTAGCATTGAATCTTTGATTGCGTTAATTATATTCTTAAAGTGGATCAATTAATTAGTCAGGATTTGAATAATGATACTTAACTGATTATAGCCTTTTTTTTGTACAAAATAAACTAGCTTCAGATAGTTTTTTCTCAAGCTTGAATAGTTCTGTTAGGAGCAAGAAAAACTTTTTTTATATACTTGGCTCTAAAGAAGAATAATAAAAGGAACTTTAAACAGTTCTATAATATATTAGATTTTGTTTATGTGTGTGAAAGAAAGAGAGAGAAAAAGTTGTAATGCTATTTTTGATGATTAAATTATGTTTAAAAATCTTTTTAATGCATGACTAAGTTAATACTTATTAAAAAAAATATTTTTAACGAGATGGGATCCTTTTACACCGGTGTAAAACTTGATAGTTTTACACCATTTAATAACTTTTTACTGGATAAGTATTTTACAAAATCCACCATTAGATTGAAAGCTTATATCATGTAGATCACATATCTCAAATTTCATATTAATCCGAAATCATTTGAAACCTAATTGATATATATAAAAATTAACGGTATATGTACTTCTAAAATATGTGAAAATTAGACTATTTGATTACATTCATATTGATGTTTAAATTTTGTGAAATTTGAGACATATGATCTACATGATATAAGCTTTCAATCTAACGGTGGATTTTGTAAAATACTTATCCAGTAAAAAGTTATTAAATGGTGTAAAACTATCAAGTTTTACACCGGTGTAAAAGGATCCCATCTCATTTTTAACATATTATAATAAATATGCAACATGCACATAGATGTGAGAAACGAATAATAAGGATACAACACAACAATTTTATATTAGTTCACTCGAATCTTACGCTACATCTAATCCCTATACTTGTAGGATTTCCAACGAGACAAACACCAATTACACAAGATATTCTTTAACATTAAGTTTCCTCAAGCTTTTGTAATATTCTTTCCAAGCCTCTCCATGTTGTATCTCAACACTATTCTAACCTCTACAAATCTACACTAAGTATCTTATACTCTTCAAGATAATATTCTAAATCTTTGTAGGTTTCATTCAGTATTGTCAGGCTCTGCAAGCCTTTTACCTCAGTATTCTTAGTCTCTACAAGCCCTTCACCTTAGTATTCTCAATATCTATAGGCTCCAGTCAAGCCAAATATTATTTCACAAGCTCCTCCAAGTTTTATCTCAACAACAAAACTGTTGTAGACTCACACAACAAATCTTATTGTGTTGGAAAAACACTTCACAAGCAAACAATCCTCTGACTTCTCTTTTGAATTTTCCCACCCACCGGGTTTTGTTATAGACAAACTCAAAGTCACCTTTTTTTTCTCTAAGGTTCCCTACACTTATGGTGCTTACATATAATCTTTTAGATGGACACAAAGATTGGCTCTAATCCTATATTGTTTGGCTAAGAAATACTCTATTTAAAAACTAGAGTTTCACTCTTAAAAAGCTCAATTTTTTTTACCTTATTTTCATTTGGTGGTTTCTCTTCCTTGCAATGTTCTTTTTTGAAGGAAGCTCTTTTTATAAGCTTTCAACTAGTCATTTATGATTGTTGGTGGAAATACATTCAAGTGCTTGATTGAGTATTTTTAGTTTAATATTTTTCTATTCTTCTTAGCTTATTTGAATTCTCTTAAAATTTTATTTTCCCATTCTAATTCAGTTTTTGCCTTACGCAAACAAGTGGACTCAATTGATAATTGTTGCTTATTTTCGGAATTTTTGCTTACTTGACCTATCTTCCTTGTGCAGGACCTAGAGAGCTCTACAAAACTCCAAATGGGGCATATGAGTAGTTCCTTGAAAGATAAGGAAAAGATATACAAGTTTGTCAGAGATAAGCCAAGGCCAATTCTGTCATTTTGAGGGTCATTTTAGGCTTGGAAGTTAGAATCACTGCACTTGAATTTTGGGCTACGAAATTGGTATAATTAGTAATTAGTTAGATTAGTTGGGTTTCATTGTGGCCCATCCTTTCTTACTAACCCAGTCACTATATTTAAGTGATTTTAGTTATTTGGATGGACACACTTCATTTTTAGCACAAACACATTTTGTAGTGACTTTTAGAAGTTTTTAGAATTAACACTATTTCTCTTATTTTCTCACAACTGTTCTTCATTATTCTTCACTGTTCTTCATTTTCATTTCTGTTCTTCCATTTTCTTGCACTCATTTCGTGGGACTTTCATTGATGATGATCATGGAAGGCTAAACAATCAATCAATCCAACGATCCAAGTCCAAGCAAGGAGAATTTGAGTTCTGGTTTGGTATTTCAAATTCTGTGTGAATGTTCACTTTCTTCTTCAATCCTCTATTCGATTTTCATGATTATGAATGTGTTTAGGATTGGAAGCGGATTAGGTTATGGATTCATTTCCTAATTTCGAATTTTAATCACAGATTATATGGATGATATTTCAATTAGATTTGTGGTTTCAATTAATTTAGGGGTTAATTCGATTGAACTGCTTCTAATGAAATTGAATGAACTTTCACAACAAAATCATTATCTGAGAACTAGGATAATTTGTATTGTTTGGTTTGGTGAATTAGATTGATGTTTTTTAATTTGTTTTAGAATATCTTTTATCAATTTTGTTAGTTTTTATTTTGCTACATTTTTCTGCAATTTTTATTCACGCATGCAAACTGTTTGATAAAAATCCCCATATTATTTACTAGTGAATTGAAGTTGGAACCATATTGATTGTGTCTCTGAGTCGACCTAGGTTAATCATGTGCTACAAAATTAGCGTAGTTTAATTGTTTTGAAGCGATACGACATCGGTTATCAGTGCTGCATGAGTTATCATTTTCACACATTTTGTGTTTGGATTGCATTTCCCAATGTATTTGCAGGTTTTGAATTTTTTCATATTGCATTCTCTACTCTCATTTGTCCATATAGTTAACACAAATTTGAATGTGAATTTGAATTGTGGTAGTTGGTGCTTGCTATTTTTTGTGTATTTCCTCATAACATCTTTTAATACTTTTCATTGGTATTACTTTTGAAGACTAGTCTTTTACAAGATACTTCTAGTGGTAGCTTCTAGTAACTATGGTGCTTGCGCTATAGTCGTCTTAGCTTTGCTTGCTTTGTTCTCATACGAACTTGGTGACATATGTAAGTTTATGCTTATGAATACTTGAATGTCTTCTTTTGAGCATGATGCTTCTGGTATGAGTGCTTTTGAACAATGCAATTGGAGACACATTTTAGCACATGCTTAACTAGAGACACTTTTTAATTAGTTCTATATCTTCTAGTGATTCTCTAATCATGTGTAACTTTATCATACTACCCCTTAACTGGAGACACATTTTAGTCACATGCTTCTGATCATACACATATTTTGATCTTTGTTGCACTTTGATCTTGAAAAACAAGATCTATCTTTCATACTAGACATCAATAACCAACATTGATATCACTTGTAATGCTCGACTGTTTTATGGATCGTTGATTATCCCCAAAAATCAACAAAGACTTATTAGCGTACTATAGTCTCACCATATGTTTCTTGGGCTAATAACCCACAAGTCTTAGGAAGTGTATAAATGAGGCCAAAGCATACTAGAAAGTATCATGTTGGTTTGTGGGGACCATCATTGATCTTGAAAGTAGTCAAATGTTACATTTTCCATGCTTCTAGTCCTCATCACAATTTGTTGAGTATGAAATAATTAGCAGATAATGGATACAATATGCAAATTTATTCTAGCTACTATTAATTAACAATAATGGAATATTCATTGCCAAGGTACATATGACTCTCCTAATTGCCTATTCCTTTTGAAAAATCATCATGGAATTTTTTCTTGGTTAAGTTACGTGATTCTAAATGATGATTTGTTGTGGTATATATTCATTTTGGACATTTTTCATTTTTTCTAGATTAAATTATCTATCTAGAAAGGATTTTGGTTTTGATTTTCCTATTATGAATATTTCGAATAAGGTATGGGAGTTAAAAAAAACAGAGAATCATTTCCAATCAAAAAGTCTTGGAAGGCTAAGAAGCTATTAGTGATTTTAGCATAAAGACATGAGTATATTTCTTGAATGATTTTCTTCATGAATGATTTTAGCATAAAGACATGAGTATATTTCTTGAAGCAAAAACCAAAATCATGTAACACTTTTAAGATGTTAAAAACATATGTTGAAAAACAAAGTGGATGCAAAATTAAAAAGCTTAGAACAAGGAAAGGCCAAGAATACCCTGTTTTTGTATATTTCCTTGAGCAACATGGAATTCAACATCAACTAATCACAATATATGCAACTCAACAAAATGAAGTTGTTGAAAGGAAGAACAGAACAATCATGGATATGGTGAGATGCATGATGAATTCATATTTGATGAATTTATATGAATGATTTCACATATAAATAAAGATAAAGAATTATAGAACATATAAAAAGTTATAAAAACAACAAACATATTGTAGTTTTAGTTTTTATACTACATAAACGCGTGAAATGTACTTATTTTAACTGAAAATAAACAAAAATACATACAATGTGGATGCGACATTATGTTTAACATGTTAGGGAGCATCCGACATCAAGTAGCAAAATGAAAACAAGTTGCTTCAAGACAACAAAGTCAAATTCAACTCCAATTGAAGAAAAGTTAAAGTTGACAAGTTGCTTTAAGATGACAGATTTAGGGCTAATGTCCTACTTTCTTGGCATTGAAGTCGTTTAATAGAATAATAAAATTTTATCTCCTAGAAGAAATATCCAAGTGACATTTTGAAGAAATTCAAGATTGAGAATTCAAAGTTAGCTTCCACTTGGGTTGAAGAAAAATTAAAGTTGACAAAAGAAAATGAAAGACAAAGAGTAGATGCAACCTATTACAAAAGTTTGGTTGGAAGTATAAGATATTTGACTGCGACTAGATAAGATATATTCTTTGGAGTCGAATTGCTAAGTAGATTCATACAAAAGCTATGTTTTTTCATTTTCAAGGAGCTAAGAGAATTCTTTTATATATCAATGTTACTCTGACCAATGGAATTTTTATGCGAATGACAATTATGCAAAGCTTGTTGGATATAAAATAGTGATTGGCTTGACGATGTAGAAACAAGAAAAATCACAATAGGGAACAAGTGAAATATTGTGTTCATTAAATAAATATTCAATTGTTGCACTCTTAATAGTTGAAGTAAAATATATAGCAACAACTAGTTGTGTTATATAAGCATTATGGCTAAGAAAAAATTTAGAAGTGATATACTAAAAACATAATATTGTCTACAAAATATTTTGTGACAACATATCAATCATTATATTGATTAAAATCTTATTTTTCATGGATGATCCAATACGTTAATATGCAATTTCACAAAATTTGAGAATTAATAGTTGGAAAAAGTGGAGATTAATTATTAACTAACCTAAAGATCAAGTTATAGATATACAAAACCTTTAAAAGTTGAGTTATAGATATTTTGATTCACTAGAACCAATGAAAAAGAATGATGCATCCACCAGAGAAAGAGGTTGACAAGTTCACTGGTGGAAGAATGCATACATCGGTGGAAGAGGCCTACACGTTCACCACTGAAAGAGGTTGGTGCATTCACCACTAGAAGAGACTGATGCATTTAGGGATTGTGCTTAAAGACTGCATTTGAGTAAAATGATGTTTCTCTTTTAGGGATTAAGTTTGGAAAATTTCAAGCCAAAGGGTGAAGTGGGTTCAACAAGTGAAAGAGTGCGTTGATCAAACATAGAAAATAAAAAGTCTATGTTATTATTTATTTTTTAAAATGTAAAATTTATTAGTTTATGGTTGTTAAAATAAAATTGCCGCAATTGTAAATCAAATTGCGCCCATTTTTATATAAATTTCTCCAATGATAAATTAAATTACGACAATTAACTTAAACCACGTATAAATGGCTACAACAATACAGTGGCAACAATTTCCTCCAAACTGTTGTTAAATTAGTCCCCAATTTTACAGTTTTTTGGTAGTAATGCTACAAACTTAATTTATGAAAGACAATGTCAATAATATTAAATCAAGCAGTAAAATACTACACAACTATTGCTCCACCTTGAACATACACTGCATGCATCACCAATTATTTATATTCATCATTATCACATTTGATTGGATCAAATATGCTTGTGAACCATCCTTTTCAATTTCCTTAGCATTGTCGACTCACACATTTATGCCAATTGGCACAAACTTGGATTACTGTGGATAGTCTTGGAAAAATCTCATTAGAGAGGTTGGCTCATACTTAATCATGGCCACAGGTTCAAAACTACAAGTCGATGAAGGGTGAAACTCAATCTTGGTTATCTTACTCGACTGACTGAGGTGCCTTGAGAAACTAGTCTTGTACTAAACGTACGTGGCCAAAAACCATTGAGATGTGGGGATAGGATTAGAAACACATCGCGACTTTACATGTTAGATGCACATGACCATGCATCTCGTACTATGTATAAAGGGGACAAGACTATGCTCGCATGGTGGCATGGCATTGGAGAATCAATAAAAGTAAGACATATGGATAGGTTTGTTAGAGAGCATCGCGTAATAGTAGAGGCGACCTATATGACTTACCTTAAGTTCATGGTTAGGCAAAGCTAAGGGGAAATGTTGGCAAAGACTTGAGTTAGGTCTTTTTGTTCTCTCTCTATTATTTTCTAACGTGAACATTGGTGCACATCGTGGGGTCTCTGAAAATACTCTTATGGACAACAACTATACGTTGACCAAGAATCCACCCTCATAGTCTCTTTTCTACCCGCTCTTTGAGTTGTTCATTGTGTGTGGCCACTATGGTTACTACAAGAAACAGAAACATGCCAGAAAGAGAAGCCAACACTAACAACAAAGCTAAAGATAATCCACTCTTTTAAAAGTTACTTAAGGTGGTTGAAGACTTGCAAGACAAGAATAAGGCCCAAAAAAAGCCCAACGAGGAAACTTAACAACAATAGGTTGAAGTAGAAACTTGATAAAAGGAAGCTAAATAAAGATATCCCATAGCCATGGTGGAAGCTCAGAAGAGAGAGAGGCATCTTAGAAGGCAACTAGAGGATTTGTGTGACAACGTAGGAAGAAAAGAGCCAAACCATTCAGTCCTCTATTTTGGAAAACCCTTCTCGAAGGAGATTGATCAGGTAGTGGTACCACCTATTTTGAAGGAGCTCACAACCAACACATTTGATGGTACACAAGTTCCGTAAGAACGCCTATAAACATTCTAAGCCCATAACCAACACATTTGATGGTACACATTTGATCATGTAGTGGCCAACTTGTTTGAGAAATATGGAACAAATATGCACTCAGGCAAAGAAACACATAGATGGAGAAGAGGATGCGACCCATAGAAAGGAAGTCAAATGAGAAATTGAGAAAAGTAACCACAGAGAAAACAATCGACTCCACAACAAAGCTAGACATGGGGCTCAAATAAAGGAAATCGGAAAAGGAACAGGGAATTGATACTTGATTTCAATCCCCTTAAAGTTCTTAGATGGCAAATATTGAAGGAAACTCGTCATACTCACTTGCTTAATATGCCTAGACCAATGGACACACAAATGGGGTCCATGAATGACAGGTGGAGCGAGTATCACAAAACTAGGGGTCGTGACACTAATGATTGTAGAACCCTGAAGGTTGAGATTGAAAAGCTAATCAAGTTAGGTCACCTAGC
This sequence comes from Glycine latifolia, assembly GCA_013407115.1. NCBI lineage: Eukaryota > Viridiplantae > Streptophyta > Magnoliopsida > Fabales > Fabaceae > Glycine > Glycine latifolia. The sequence continues at coordinate 16,811,139 of CM023960.1, forward strand.
AAGGTATGTTGATGATAAATCTAATCAAAACGAAAGGCAAAGATCCCATTTGGCTTAAGACAGGTACCTTACCTGACAGTCCCTAAATCAGGATAAGAAAGGGTAAAGAGGTATGAGACATGAACATGAATCGCCTCATAGAGGAACCATTTCCATCATATAAGGACCGCCTAGGGCTTGTGATTTCCTTAATTATGGTGCATTTGAAAATAGTATGAACAACACACAAGAACCAAGAGGCGGTGAATTGGTTGATCTTGGACAATTTAAAATTCTTAAACAATCAGAGTTAACAAGATCGTATCACAAAATAATCCAAGAAAGCTTTCAACCAATCAAACACTACTACTCAAAGAATGCAATCAAAAAACTTTTTATGTTGATTGTGAAATGCAACACTAATGAATGACAAATTATAACAACAAGAAAAGATAAAGATGAAGTAGTCAATACAAGGATTTATACTAGTTCACTTCTCAACCTAGAGAAGCTACATGCAGTTCTTCTAACCAACAAGTTAGAGTTTCACTAATAACAATTTGTTTCTTATAAGCTTTTTACAACCACTCTTAATCACACCTAGATCAAGAATGAGATCTCTAACTCACTTAGAATCTCTGTGATCAAGACATAGAGAAAACCTATCTCTACTCTTACCTCTAGAAACACCTATTCTAGAAAAACCTTAAGAAAAACTATTGTTATAGCTACACACAAAAAGAATTCAAAAGATCTTACAAACAAGTTGTATGAAAGGAAACCACATGATGATCCAGTAATGATGTATGCAAAAGATTATCATACTTGAATCAATGGTGAAAGAAATAACTTCAGAAATTTCCTTTCAAAACTTTTTTTGAAACCTTGCTAAAAAAAATAATCTTTAGAAATCTTGAAGCTTGAGGATTTGTGGGTCTAACACAATTTAACACTTGGATATTTTCTTACTTCAAAAAGCTTATGAAAATACTTTGATAATCCGTTGTATCTTTTCAAAACAACCAACAGATATTTATAGAAATCAATTTGTAACTGTCAGTAATCGATTAATTCACTAATGTAATCAATTAAATTCACTTATGTAATCGACTATTAACTCATTTAATCGATTAAAGTGTTCTTGAACTTTCTGGAAAAGATTTATGAGTAATATAATTGATTAATTCGCAATGTAATCGATTATCACAGGAAATCTTTGTTCTAAACACGCGCCAAATAATCGATTACCACAACATCGTAATCAATTATCACAGGAAGACTATTCTGTGATTTTGTGTAGTGTAATTGATTGCCATACTCTTGTAATCGATTAAAGTGTTCTTGAAAGCTTAAGTAATGGATTACTATTTGCTGGTAATCGATTAAACCAGTGAGAAATTATTTTTTCAAAAACTTAAACATTGAACACTTGACTTATTTTATGCAATCATGAAAACCTTGTATTTCAGAAAAGCTTTTCACAAAACTTATGCTTTTATGAAAACATGAATGCAAAACCATGTATAAGCTTTATGCAATGGATCATAGGAAGTCACACTTAGACATACACAAATTACAACTACCAATTAATTGAATTGGCATGTAAAAAACCTAAATACTTTGCTGCCTAAGAGACTCAGCTTCTTGATCCTCTTGAGCTCTCCCTGATTCTAACAACATTGTCAACGACAAAGATGGTCATGACTATGCATAATGGGTGCATGTCGACAACGCTACCAACACTCACATTCTTGAGTAAATACACTAAAGGAATTATTCTCCACAAAGACGACCTCGTCATTATCCTTGGGGCAACTATAGGGTTCAAAGTCGAGAAAGTGGTAATCTAGGAAGCTCAATCAATATAACCTATAGAAGGATGAAAATGTCAAGCGAGAAATTTATGGTGATGCCTAGGATCCTTGATTGGTTTCTCGGGCAAATAGATCGAGTTCAAATGCAGTTTTGACTAAAGAATTACATTTAGCTTGGGAAAGGATACAAAAATAGTTGTTATACGATATATGGTGATCGATGCAACAACTCCATGCAATATAATCACGGGAATGCCAACTTTGAATCAGTTAGGTGCAGTGGTTTCAACGCCACAATTTTGCATGAAATGCCTATTGGATCAAGAAAGAATTGACACCATTCATGCTGATTAACAAATGGCAAAGAAATGCTCTGAGGAAAGTGTTAGATATGGACGATCCAATATGTTGTAACTGGACAATCCAAAATAACCATAGTTTTGATGATAAAAAAGATATAAATTGTTGATGAACTAATGGTTTATGTGAAATGTAACAAGACATACTTGATATAAGCTCGTATTGTAAAATTCCTTATCCTCATGTTCTTACAAGTTATCGTCCAATGACTAATGGCACTTGTATTAATAAACTGAGTTATTCAGCGTCCAATGCACTGTTATTAAACAAGTGCCCAATGGTTTGTGAAAACCAGTACTTATGTATTGTGTGTCTTTACTTGTCCAAATAGGACATAACACAATATTTCATACTCAGTTAGTTAACATCCAAATAGTTTTGCATGCTCAAAAGCATCTTAAGAATGATTCGCTCATAAGATATTCCTAAGTTTGAATTTTCCCTCTTAATGCATAACTTTGATATTACTCTAACATTTGAAATTCAAGTGTACAAAGGTAAAGACAAAGAGAATTTTATTAATGATGGAATTGTTCCTATAAGTAGTGGAGCATAGAGTCGCAAAAGCATTATACCTTTGTCCCCACTCTCTCTCCTCAACAAATTGCCACATAGCAGAAAAAGACAAGTTGTTGATAACAAAATTACTTGAGGAAGGTGCAAATCCCATAATGAATATCTTTCGTAAAGCCTATAAAGCATCCTCATCAATCAACACAAGTCAAAGAATTTTCTAAGATAGTACAAGAGTTGAGACTCTGTCAAAAAGTGTTGGACACCAAAATCTTCAAAACTTAGAAAGTTTTATTCTTTGCTTAGCAAAGTCATCACTAGTATTCAGACTTAATTGTATGTCTTCTCTTTGAGAGATTTGAATCTTGTATTCATTCAAATTGTTGTTTGGAAAGTCAGGAGCGGCTTAGTGATCAAAGAATTCTTGGGTGTTCTTAATCTCAAGAGGAGAATAAGGGTAAGCCAAGAGCAACATAGAGAATACTTGTTGTAGCCAGGTGTGACAAAGTAAAAAATCATTTGTAATCAATTGTGATTAGTAGAATCTTTTACTGTTTGTAAAAGAGAACTGGGCATAGCTTAGGTTGAGTGAACCAATATAAACACAGTGTTTTTGCTTTAGCTTATGTTATAATTTGTTTATTTTCAGCTACTTCAATCTTATCTTTGGATGCACAAGTTTATATAAGAGTTTTTGTGACATCTGTTTATTTTTGCATGGATGGTTTTATTAAGAGCTTTCCCTTCAATCTCATGTTCAATTCGTTTTGATAAACTCTTCATCTTTTTGGAAAAGCTTTAAGTTTTATTTAACACACTATTCAATCCCCCATTCTAGTGTGATATCTATTATTTCAAAAAGTTTTCAAGTCAAAAGAAGTAAGAAAGGGTCGACTGTCCGTAGATGGTCGGTTAACTTTCTCAATCTAGACTTGCAAAGGGATCAAATGGAGTGTCAACTGAAAAGAAGTCCATATAAGAGATAAACTAGAGCATAAGACAAAAATTGGAGCACCATTGTAGTTGGCAGTTGAAAAGGAGCTAATTGAATGTCTTGTAAACAATAGGGACATCTTTTCTTGGCAAGCACAAGGCATGCCAAGTATTGATCCCCACTTCATTTTTCACAAACTCTCATTGGACCCAAAGGCGAAACCAGTGGCTCAAAAAAAAAAAAAAAGATTTAATATGCTTCTATATTAAATTTAATAAATTTACTCTCCTTGGAGAGAGATCGACTCACACTTAGTCACAATCATAAGTTTGAAACTACAAGCTGATGAAGGGTAAAATTCGCTCTTGGTTACCCTAATCCCGACCGACTTAGGTACCCCTAGAAAATGGTCTCAAACTAAATGTATGGGGCCAAAAATCGTTGAGACATGGCAACATGATAAAAAAGACATCGTGGTCTGACATATCAAACGCACAACCACACACAACCCCTACTATGTATGAAGGGGACAAGATTGTGCTTGCACAATGGTGTGGTGTTGGAGAATCAATAAAACTAGGACATGTGGATAGGTTTTTCGGAGAGCATTGTGTATATGTAGAGGCAAACTACATGACTCACCTCAAATTGATTATGAAAAGTTAGGGGGAGATACGGAAGGAAGCTTGAATTAGGACTTTTCATTCTCTATTTCGAGTGTTTTCCATCATGAACAACTTCAAAGCTAAATTTACTGCAAATATTAAAATCTACATTGAACTGCTGATGAAGTTTTATCGCACTGCCTTGAAATTATTTTCAGTCATTAACATATAATTTTTTTTTACTGTTGGCGTTTTAATTTACTGTCATAATCAAAATAAATTCCAAAAGGATCTAACTCAACTAATTAAACAAGATGTATGAGTTTATAAATCCTTTGATACATGTTTTGAATTCCTATATATGAATAAAAAGAAAAAATAATCAAAATAAGTTTTTTCTCTCTTTCTGTTTATCTCTGTATGCATGAATGTGTGGAGGGAAATTTTTTTCTCTCGTTAATTTAACCTAAAAGTAAACTGTGATTCTGAGCAAATTTTACTTCCATTCGAATTTCAGAGTAGTTACACTAAAATTAATTTGATTCTCATGCATAAACCAAAAAGATAGAATAGGTATGGAAGGTTTATTGAATTTTGTGCTGCAGGCACCACACAATCCATATGTAGGGTAGAGCGGGAACGAACGTAACAGATAGGGTTGTCTCGACATTTACTATTAGTGGACGTTATGTAAGAGCTTTCCATACAATAAACGTTAACGTTGCATATTTATTTGGTCCACACTCCCACATGTACTTCCATTTTCGACAAGAACTTTTAAGATTTTGCATGTTAGTCCCATATTGTTTCATATTCTGGTGCAACTATGGAAGTGTATTGTCTTAACTCCAACTAAATGGAATCATTCTCTTAGTTACCACGATGTATTTTTATAACTCCTTTTTAACTACCAGACCAGGTACGAAACCCGAACATTAATTCTTCTATTATTTTCTTATAGTAGATATAATTTCTAAACGCGTGAATTAACTTAATTTTCTTTTAACTTAAACAGAAATTTCAAGTTCAAGTCCTTCAAGTAAAAACTGAATATTTTTAAAATGACAATTAATATAACGTTCAAAACCTGTGTATAAATCTCTTAAATTCAACAAATAAATCTCTTAATATATTTATAAATAGCAACTAAAGCGATAAGAAAAACTTGAACTCAGTAGCTACGACAACGGAAATTTTTGAGACTTATAATACCTAAAATCTCTTATTCAAAGGTTTAAACAATTCAGTGTTTTCATATGACACTATGAACCTAAATATTTTGGAGACCAACTTCACAGTGTCATAGGGTCCCATTTGTTTGTATTTTCAAAAATGATATTTAATTATAAATTGAAAAAGTATATATTGTTCCTATAGCTAACACTTTCTTGATTTATGCTTAAACTTTTCTTGTGTCACAAAACTTATACATTTTGAATTTAAGAGAAATTAAAAAAATATTAAATTTCATCAATTTAGTTTATTAATTACAGTTTTGTATGTGATTATGACATTTTCCCCTCAAGCCAAACTTTTGGGTTTGATGACGTAAAAAAAAACTCTAAAAAAAAAATTAAAAACATGTGTTCAGTAAAAGATTTTATAATAATTGTGTAATTTTATATATAAACTAAGACCAAATGATATTTTCTTTTCTTTTCAAGAAGTTAAATGTCTACTTTTGAAAGAGAACTTTAATAAAAGTTATATCATATAAACATTTTTTCAATGATGAAATAAATGTTTCCTTTAATAAAGTCAAGTAAATTTTGTCAAAAAAAATAATTAAAGTCAAGTAAATATTACCCAAGAATATCCTTTGAAATGAAAATAAAAATTATTAAATTATTACTTCTAACAAAATATTAACCAAAAATATTAATGTATTTTTATCATGATATTTCGACTCATCCTCTCTAACAAAAAAGGAAAAATAAAATGTACGACAATAATTTTCCTTCTCTAAATTAACCTAGTTGATTGGATTCATCATATAGTTATCCGAAAATTACGGTCTATGTTATCAAAGGCAATTTCAGTCAAGGTTAAGGAAAATTTCGTTGCAACTTTGTAACCTTTAATTAACGACGTGAGTTTGGTTAGATAGAAATAGAACAAAAAAACGCATTCTTAAATATATACAGAGATATAAGAAATATCAGGACATTTATACTATCCATGATTAATCATCTCACTTTTTTTTTATATAAGATGTTTCGTCTCAATATGTCATATATATATATTAACCAAAAATATATATATATATATATATATATATATATATTAATATAAATTTTATTGGTTACAATATAAGTAGATATTTTTTGAATTGAAAAGTTATAATATAGTTTTATGAATTGAAAAAAGATAAAAAAGAATCTCTATAGTTTTTTTCTTAGTTGTATAAATTTTTTCGCTCAAATTTCTTTACTTTTGTTATTATAAAGATCTTTTTTATGAAAATAATTTTTTTCTTAATCAAGCTACAATTGAGTGAGTTATATTATTCATAAACACTTTTTTTTATAATATTTATATTACATCATATTTTTAATTCCTATCAATCTCTTTAATTATTTATTTTATATTTTTTTCTTAATAATGCAAAATTTTAAAAAAATATTACGGTATATAAATAAAGCTTCTCGTGTTTGGAATGGCCGTAACTGATTTTAAGTATATATAGAAAAGTTTCATACTTCATTAAAAAGGTACAAATTATGATGCATAAAAGGCAACCAATAATAAAAATGGCTGAATCAGTAAGAAAAAGAAAGAAAGAAAGTAGTGACAGCCAGCTTATGAAGTTGGTCAGTACAATGAATAAGCTGTTTACAATTTCATCGGTTTTGTAGTGCACACTGAACTGAAGTGGGCTCCTTCAACTTTTATACACTTTTGGCAAATTTTAAAATCAATCATTCCCTTATAGTACCCTTTTAATAAAGATGACTTTAAATGATGGCTTGTCCAAATCCTTTATTTTCATGGTTTGGTAAAAGGGAATTGCAATCTACTTAACTGATTGTAGTTGGGTCACAACCACTAATGATGTATAGTACCAATTCTAGTGCCGAACAGAGCATAGAGGCTCTGATTTAATTAAGGACCAAATCTTCCCAAGCTCCTTTTATATATCATATTATTGCATGAATAGTTAAGAATTATATTTTTATATTTTCAAAATATAAAATGTTAACACCTATTCATTTTATAATGTAAATAGGTGGTAAGAACATCCATTGGCTTGGACAACATAATCTAAGAGGTCAAACCAATCATATTTTTAAGTTAGTTTGATTTCATTTATATGTTAATCAGGTTCAAATCAAACAAACTAACAAAATTAGATTATCTTCCATTTGTGTATAGGTTCCATGATTTATAATTGAACAAATTATATCCACCTCTTTCCTGTATATAGGACATATTATACCAATATCCCTGATTTTTTATCACTATACAAACTTTTCCTAATTTTGGTAATTTCATTACAAATGCCCTCCTAAATCTTAACAGTGTTATTTTCATTTACTAAAAGTCATCACATGTCATGCACATGCTTGTTTAATAAAATGTTCAGACAAAATTGCCCTCATCTTCCTCCGTCCTCTGATTAAAAGCATGGAGCTTTTTTGAAATCAAAATCTCAAACAAATTCCAATTCTTTTCTGCTACATGGTTCATTCATCTAGCACGAATCCAACAATATGTGATAACAAAAACGGAAGTGTTACGGATAGGCCCATTTAAATATTTGAATTATGCAATAACCAAAAAATATCGATATAATAGAGAATATATTTGCAACTGCTGTCAATCAGTTGTATAGATATTCTGAATATCTTAACCAAAGATAATGGGCCTCAACCATCCTCTTCTCAATATCCAGGTATCCTTCTATAAATAGAACGTTGATTCATGGTGAAAGGTACACAACAATTCTGACTCTCTCTTTTCCATTCACACTGCACACACAGCACACCACTTGTGTTGTCTCTGGCAGTGATCAACTTTCTGGGGGTGTTTTATCTCCATAGGCATCTTCAGAGAGGGAGAGCTTGATCCCATAGCAAATCCCAGTAGACCTTATTGGGTACATTCTGTTTCTCATGAGCAGGAACAGTGGCGCCGTCTGTGGGGACGATAAATTTCGAATCCCACCAATTCACAATGGTCAACACCAGAAGCCATCAAATCGCTGGACATGATGCACCACCACCCCGGAATGCGAATCTAGAAAATGTGGTAGCAGAAGATGCAGCATCCAATATCGCTTCCTCTCCAGCGATACCATCAGCTCGTGTTTCCCCATCAATAGCCGAGGTGGAATTAAATACCAACCAGCATTTTATCCATAATGCTCTAAACTCGATTCTATCTCGATTAGAGAATTTGGAGAAGCGCTACGAGCTTCAACGACAGGAGGATGCTCGGAATTTGTCCAAACAGCCGGGCAATCCTAATACTAAACGACCGGCGATAACGTACAACGAGCAACCTAACTCAGCAGAAAGAAGACATGAAACAAATAATTTGGCACCCATAGCTGAGGCTGGTAATAGAGGACCAACCAGTCAATCCGAGCAAGCCAGAATATCCCATTCCCATTCGCGAAATGAAAGACCTCGGCCCATTCCGTCAGCCGGAATCCTAGAGCATGCCGTTGTTGACAGACCAGCAGGAGAAATTATACGTCGGCCTAGACGAGAAGACGATACATACCAGAGGAAATATCGCCGAGGTCATCAGAATAACAGCCCGTTCATCGATGAAATAGTAGAAGCCCAATTCCTGGAGGACTTCGATGGCTCCTTTTTATCCAAATATGATGGGAGCCAAGATCCCCGGGTGCATGTAGATGAGTTCGACATGCAAATGTGCGTCCGAGGTATTGACGAGCCTATAATTTCTCGGATTTTTGCTACTACCTTGACTAGAGCCGCTCAAGCCTGGTTTCACACACTGCTGCCACGTTCTGTCCAGAATTTTGAAGATTTTGGACAGAAGTTCTTGTTGAATTTTGCAACAAGCAAGAAGCAGCCCAAGTCCGAGTTTATATTAGGGAAAATACGCCAGCAGCCCGGAGAAACATTACAGAGCTATATGGTCCGATTCAAAGAAGTCGCCTTGCAGGTACAGGGCTTGGAAGAAAAGGTCCACGTGCATCTCATCTCAGTCGGGCTCAATGGGTCATCCCGTCTCGCCAAATCCATTTATAAAGATCCTGTGAAAACTTTAAATGAGTTTATGATCCGTTCCAAAAAATATTTGGAGTTGGAACAAATGGAAATTGCTAACTCGGCCCCCAGGGAGAATAAGAAACCTACAACGCCGAGGAACTGACGTCATGAGAATGCACAATCCAATCGACAACCCTCAAATTTTCCCGCCAACCGACCTCCAAGAAATTTTCAGGACCCGAACCTCAGGTCCAAAAAGTTCGAGTGGAAATTTGACAATTATGCTCCATTGAACGCTCCACGAGGTCAGATATGGAAGGAAGTTGCATTTACAGAGATGAGGAAAGTAGAACGTCCTCGTCCGATAATGAGAAAGGAAGGGTTAGACTATTCCCGATATTGCGACTTCCACAATGGACCGGGTCATACGACTGACCAATGCCGGGAACTTCGTGATGCGATAGAACAATTTGTTCGCGAAGGTAAAATTCGGCAATATGTTATCCGGACTCAAGGGCACCAAGGAAAAAGGAAAAGTCAGCAGGAGAATAAAGACCGAGATGAAAAGAAAACTAAAAAGGATGAATTCCCAGAACCCGAATTCGAATGTAATGTGATTTCGGGAGGCATGGGAGGTGGAGGCGACACCGCCAATCAGCGAAAGAAATATCTCAAGGAAGTTATGTCGGTAAGAGATCAACCCAAATTCAAAGAAAGCAGCAAGAAATCTGCACCACCGCTAATCTATTTCACAGAAGACGATATGAAAGGCGTAGTGCCCGGACACGAAGACGGTCTTGTCATAATTGGGACCGTGGCGAATTTCCGAGTTAAAAGAATATTTGTTGATAATGGTAGCTCGGCCGACATCATTAACTTGAGTGCATTTCGAAAGATGAACCTAAAGGAGGAGGACTTAAAACCGTGTCAAACCATGCTAATCGGTTTCAATGGTGGAGGCACTAGTTTGAAAGGCGCAATTGACCTCCAACTGACGTTGGGAACAAGGGAAGGGTTCAAGACAGGCCGAGTCACATTCACCGTCAGCGAGTTCACTTCACGATACAACATCATATTAGGCAGGCCAACACTTCATAAATGGGATATATTGATGTCCACCAAGCACCAGAAGATGAAGATGATCAGACACCTTGGCCGAGTTATTACAATATGCGGTGATCAGAAGGAGTCCCGACAATGCTATTTCAATACGATCCGAGAAACTGAGGGTGGCCCATCTTCTCCACCTCGGATTCGGTAGGGAGATCCCTCAGATCAACAAATAGAGAGGCCGGCATCTCGCAAGCCGGTTAATCTTGTGGAATTGGATATGCGAGATGTTGAAGAATGGAGACCGGAACTGGTAGACGAACTAGAAGATATTCAGATTGGAGGATCTCCAGAGCAAATTACGAAAATAGGCGCACAGAATAATTCAGAAACCAAAGGCAAGCTAATCCAATGCCTTAGGGAGAACCAGGACGTGTTCGCTTGGAAAGCCTCCGAGATTCCCGGAATCGACCCCACATTTTGCTGTCATAAATTAGCCATGTACCCTGATTCCAAACCAGTGGCACAGAAAAACAGGAAGCTCGGCCCGGACAGAAGAGAGGCGTTGGAGAAACATATCAAGGAATTGTTAGAGGCCGGATTTATAAGAGAAATACAGTACACCACCTGGCTTTCAAATGTGGTGATGGTGAAAAAGTCTAATGGAAAATGGCAAGTTTGTGTCGATTACACAGATCTGAACAAGTTTTGTCCAAACGATTGTTATCCGATGCCGAATATCGATCAGCTAGTAGATAATTCTGCCGGTTTCCAATCGTTATCGTTTATGGACGCTTATTCCGGGTACAATCAGATACCCATGTACCCGGGTGATCGAGAGAAAATGGCATTCCGAGGCACAGAAACAAACTATTGTTACAAAGTGATGCCATTTGGATTAAAGAATGCCGGGGCCACTTACCAACGGTAAGTTTTCGCCGATCAACTCGGGCGCAACATTGAAGTATACATTGATGACATGATTGTTAAAACAGATGAAAGCGGAGACCATATCCGAGTTCTGGTGGAAACATTCTCCAAGCTAAGACAACACAGTATTCGTTTGAACCCTTTGAAATGTGCTTTCGGGGTAAAAGCCGGGAAGTTCCTGGGTTTCATGTTAACACACCGAGGAATAGAGGCAAACCCGGATAAATGTAAAGCTGTGCTTGACATACAATTCCCTACTAATAAACATGAAGTCCAACAGCTAACTGGAAGAATGGCGGCTTTAACACGATTCCTCCCAAAATCCGTAGAAAAGGCCCTACCATTCTTCAAGTTATTAAAAAAAGAAGCCAGTATAGGATGGAACCAAACATGCGAAGAAGCTTTTCAGGAAATAAAAAGGTGTTTGGCCTCACCCCCAGTTCTCTCGAAGCCGGAGCATGGAGAAACACTTATCCTATACCTTGCAGTAGGGGAAGAAGCCATTAGCGCGGTTCTAGTCTGAGAAGTGGATAAGCGTCAGTTGCCGATATACTTTGTAAGCTGAGCTCTCAAGAACTCGGAGTTGCGTTACCAGAAACTCGAAAAAGTGGCTTTTGCTCTGCTCACAACGGCTAAGAGGCTTCGCCCATATTTCCAAAGCCATACTATAGTGGTAAGAACAAATCAGTCCATCCGACAGATACTACAAAAGCCGGACCTGGCAGGGAGAATGATGAACTGGGCTATTCAATTGTCCGAGTTCGATATCAAGTATGAAGCTCGTCACGCAATCAAGTCTCAAGCCCTGGCCGACTTCGTGGTAGAATTGACCCCGACACTTTCCACCCAATCAAAGAATAATGTGTGGAAAGTATATGTTGATGGGTCATCCAATTCCAAGGGAAGCGGAGCCGGGATCATTGTGGAGAATCCCGAGGGAGTGTCACTCGAACAATCACTGCAGCTTAATTTTCCGACATCTAATAATTAAGCAGAATACGAAGTACTGATTGCCAGGTTGAACCAGGCCAGAGAGCAGGGAGCATTAAAAGTTAACGTATTCACTGATTCACAGTTAGTTTCAGCACAGATCGAAGAGAGATATCAAACCAAGGGTCCTTTGTTAGCAAAATATCTTGCTAAAGTCAAAGAAATAATATCCAAGTTCGATGAGTTCACCATAGCTCACATTCCAAGAGAAGAAAATACTCGAGCTGACATATTGTCGAAGCTGGCAAGTACGAAAGGAACGGGTAATCACAGAACAGTCATTCAACAGGAGCTCGCCCAACCTGCATGCATTATGGTGGTCTTAATAGCCGAAGATTGGAGAAGGCCGATTATAAATTATTTGGAACAAGGGATAGTGCCGGACGACAGAATAGAAGCAAAAAGATTAACCCGAGATGCATCCATGTACACAATCGTTGACGGTGAGCTATATCGACGAGGTCTTCATACCCCGTTATTATTATGCTTAAGCTCCGACCGAACCGAGTATGTACTTACCGAGATACATGAGGGTATTAATGACCAGCATATGGGAGCAAAGGCTTTGGCATTAAAAGCCCTTCGTGCCGGATACTTTTGGCCGACGATGCAAGCGGACGCAGTAGAGCACGTAAAGAAATGTGACACCTGTCAAAAACATGCACAGATATTATGGACTCCTCCATCCGAGTTGAAATTAATCACAGCACCGTGGCCTTTTTTCAAATCGGGAATGGATCTGTTAGGACCATTTAAAGCGACGGAAGGACAAATGAAGTGGTTAATAGTAGCTGTGGATTACTTTACTAAATGGATCGAGGCCAAACCTCTGGCTAGTATCACCTCGGCCCGTGTCCAAAAATTCTTTGAACGCAGTATAGTAGCAAGATTCGGAATTCCAGCAGAAATCGTCACCGATAACGGGACACAGTTTACAGCCAAAAACTTCCAAGAAATGATGGTCGGACTCCACATAAAACATCATTTTTCGTCGGTAGAACACCCACAGTCTAATGGCCAGGCGGAAGCAGCGAACAAAGTCATTCTAGACAGATTGAAAAAATGAATGCAAGAGGCCGGCCCTAATTGGGTCGAGCAACTTTACTACGTTTTATGGGCATACAGAACCATGGCTTAAACAGCCAGCCGTGAGACTCCATTCAGGATGACATATGGATGCGAGGCTATGATACCTGTAGAGATCGGCCAACCATCTTGGAGGAGGCAAATGTCGCATATAGACAACAATAAGGCATTAGCTGCCGAGCTAGATTTGATAGAAGAAGTCTGGATTGCAGCACATCGCCGAGATCTACACATGAAGAAGATCTCGGCTCGGAAATTTAATAAAAGAGTAAGACCAAGATCCTTTGAGGAAGGTGATCTCGTACTACGACGACCGGACATCGACAACAAGAATGCCCGAGATGGAAAATTAGCACCCAATTGGGAAGGACCATATCGGGTCACCCAAAACTTGGGGCAGGGAGCCTACGTTTTAGAAACTTTGGAAGGCAAGCAGGTTAAGCGCACATGGAATGCCGACAAGCTAAAGAGATACTATAGCTGAAAAGACCCACGACAATTAGCCCGAGATCGTGGAGTATTGTTCTTATTACATCTCCCGGCAATAAGCCCGAGATTATAAATAAATTATTTTCACGTATTTATCTATGATCGATTCATAAGCCGGGATTCGGGTGAATCCTTCATAGGGATTGTGATCTATGTATTCATGTGTTTCTCATTGGTTATATAAGCCGAAGAACATAAACCCGACATTAATTTCCCATTGATACCACGAATCTTAATGTATTCATGCGTTTCTCATTCGTTAAAAAAGCCGAGGAACAAAATCCCGGTATAAATTTTCCATTGATACCACGAGTCTAAATAATCTTCGAAGAATAAATAAAATCCTCACAAGGATATTATATCACATTGTGCATAATTTTTTGAGAGCCTAGTCGTTGTTATGTATTAATTCGGTCTTGATCAAATCGGCGTAATTATTCATGGATGAATCATCGATTATATCGAAAGAATTATATCCTTTAATATTACGAGATACATTTAACAGTTGCTAGGACAGGAACTCGGTTCCAGAAACAACATTCGAACAGATGATTCGATTAGAATACTTGGTTATTGGAACCAAACTAATATCCGAGTAAGTAAGTCAATAATGGCAAAAGCGCGATGCATTAAAAAAGTTGTTCGAAGTACGGAATCCAAAAACGCAAATCAGAAAGAAGAAATTAAAAATTGTTCCAAGTAATAAGATGTTGTTACAGAATAAAACCGGCATCCCGGCTCTTCATTGGTTCACCTGCTCGTCTATTGCCGCCGCAGGAGCTTCGTCTGGATATGTGACCTCGGGATCAACATATGGAATGAATTTGTCGTCCTCAACATAAGCTCGGCAGTCAGTTCCTTCTAAGTTCAAAGTGATTCCTGGGTTCAAAAATTGGACTTGCTCCAAAGCATTAGAAAAGGCGTCCTCGGCCACCGTCCCCAATGTTTCTTGAAACTCGGCAGCCTTCTGTTTGGCGAGAATTGTCTCTTGTTGGGATTTCTCATGGAGAACCCTTAAAGCAACAAGATCTCGATCCAACGAAGAGGCTTCTGCCTGAGCTTTACTAGCTTCAAATGTGGTGGCTTCTGAAGAGGATTTAAAGAAATCGGCTCTCTTGTTGGCCGCTTCGAGCTCAATTCAAAGGGAAGCAACCTCTTCATTCACGATTACCAATTCTCGATGAGAAGTGGCAAGCTCCGCCTTCAGCTTTTGGGTCTCTTCAGACCATTTCTTGTTCTCTTCAGACAACCGTTGGTTGTCATCCTTGCACTTGAGGCCCTCATTTTTTATTTTGTTGTACCGAGTATTTAAAGACACTAAACTCGGTACCAAAGTAGCACTTCGAAAAGCGTGAAGGTGGAGCTGGTCGAGTTCTCGGAGGTCGTCATCCGAGAAGGGAGTCCCATCCGAAAACCGCTTGGGAGCCTTAGTATATGGGAAAAGGTCTTCAACTCCCTTTTCCCAAAGACATCCCAAGGATAAGGAAGATTTCTCAGGGGCGGTAATGGAAAGGCTGGGATCAGCAACGGCGACTTCGGAGTTTGCCACCACATCTTCAGCAACTTCGATCACAATGGGAGCAGGGGCAGCCGACATCCTTTGGTTCTCTTGCCCGGCCAAGGCTGAAATCGGATCAGCGGCAGCGGCAGCGGCATCCTCGGCCGACCCCAATGTGATTTTCCCCCGGGGATCACTGGAGGTTGGGGTCTCGATGCGGCGCTTCTTGGTTTTCCTCGTTGGCATCTGGTTAATATAGTCACAGCGGAAGTCAGCGACCTTTTCGGCAGTGGCTTTCCTTGAACGACGAGGCTTCAAGTTAGCAGTAGGATCCTCTTCCATCTCGGCAGCTGAAAAGCAAAGAATTGGTTAGCAAGAAGAAAAACAAAATGATGAGCATGTAAAGTTTTTATACGCAACCTTGAGCTTCTTGGTGCATTTGAATTTGAATAAGAGCTGATGCCTCGGTATCAGAAAGATTACATTCCTCAACTCGGTAAAATGAAGGGGGATTAGAATGATGAGCTCGGGTCCAATAGAGAGGGAATCTCCACTTAACACCAGGTGCTTTTGGACCCTGGAGAAAGAATGGTTGCTTGCCGGGTTCGGCTGCGACCTTAAAGAAATTGTTTTTAAAATTTTTAAAAGACTCGATGAAGATACGAAAGAGACGATGACCGGGTCGACTTCGAAGTGAAGTCCACCCTTTCTTATTAGAAGCTTCTCGGCCCGTACGGCCAGCCTGAATAGAGAAAAAGTATAGGAAAAGCAAGACAGTACAAGGTATTTGTAACTCTTCACAAAGATCCTCAAAGGATTTGACGAAAGCCCAACTATTGGGATGCAATTGTGAAGGGGCTAATTGAAGATGATCTAATAATCGCATTTCGAAATCCGATAAAGGAAATCGGATGCCAAGACGTGTGACCACATCCTTACAGAAGAAAAAATAGTTAGGTTCCCTTTCCCCGACACAAGAGCAAATAGGCTCGTCCGGGGTAGGAGGACGAATGGAGAATCCATCCTGGTTGCCTATGGGGATCGATGCTATGTTCCCCGGGGTCAGAATAGACGAAGTACGAAGTACTTCATAAGTAACCCATGAAAACTTGGCAGTTAGAGAGGAAGGGGGAAGGTTGGACTGAGATCCTGCCGACTGGGATTCATCTACCATTTCCACAGAAGGAATATCCATAATGACCTACGATAAAGAAAAAAGAAAAAGATTAGTAAAATACCTGGGAGTGAGGGAGGAAGTTGAAGAGGTGAAGAAATGACCAGTGCCGAGTTGGTACAAGAAGAAACAGACTTCAAAGCCCTGGCATCCGGTGTTTTTGTATTAACTACAGTTGGAATTGCTTTTCAGATCGGGTTTTGATGGCAAGCATCGAGTAAAGCATCGGCTTGGTTATATTGCTTAACACTTGCTAAATATAAAAACTCATCTAAACAATTGGAGCAGGGTTCAAATCGAATTTCAAATCGTTGCTTTAGTTCCCTTTCTGACCCAGCAGAATCTAAAGGAACAATATGAACAAGGCTTGGAGAGGAAGAAATGTCAGGGGATATTCTAGATGTTTCTAAGGGCGCATTATTTTTCTGATGTAGGGGCAAACCTAATCTGGAATGGTCAGAAGGCTTTAAGGGTTTGGGTTTGGAATTACTAAAACCTGGAGAAGTTTTTAATAAATCTTTTTTCTTCTCTTCATCAGAAATGGGAAGACCCCAAAACCAAAATGCGGATTTAGGGGGAACATTCTTGCGAACGAACGCTTCCCCCTCAGGAGAGAGCTTCATTACTAAAATGAAGGAGGAGGAGAAAAAAGCAAAGAATGCCTAAATGAAGGAAACAACTAAGGAGGCAGATATTCAAAAATTGGAGAATACAAAGGAAAGACGAAAGAGGAATACAATATAAATTGAAAGGAGATGCAGTAAATACCTGGAAAAAGAACTTCGAAATAAGCTTCAACAAATGCAGAAACAAAGGAAAGAACTCAGGCAGAAGGAGCGTATAAAGTAAGGAGACAGGAATGAGAATGAGGATAGATAAAATGAAGGAAATATGTGTAAATATTGATAACCGCCAAAAAACTCCTCACGAAACGTTTCAAAAAAACGTGGTTTACAAGATATGATCAGACATTAAGGGGCATCAATGATATTTCCCAACTCATACAAGGGGCAAATCAGGAAGACATTTCCAAGCTCATGATGGAAGCGTGGTAAATAGAAACGACGCATTAAATGCTGAGAGTAAGGAACGTCGCCAAGGAAAAGGTGAAAAGACAACCCTTCGTCTTTTTAGATAACTTCAGAATAAACTAGAAAACCGAGGTTTTCATCACGATCCTATAGAGTATATCTCGGTTTCCTAAGGGAACTCGGATGAGACCAATAAACTGTACGGAAATAAATAGCTCGGATACAGCTAAGAGATCGGACCATGTTAACATCTGAAAAGATACATACCTCGGCAGTGGAACAAGCAACAATATCTCGGCGAAGGATAAGTAGAGCCAAAACTCGGCAAGAAATAGCTCGGCATTGGTTGAAAACGTCTTGTTTCAATTTGAATTAATTATCTCAGCATGAGATAACAATAGTAACCTACGATGGTATGAAGATTTTGGATTCAATCTAGCTCGGACCTATCCATTTGATACATCCCAGTCATCCAGAGTGCTAGATAACCAGGCTGTGGGGCATCTGTTACGGATAGGCCCATTTAAATATTTGAATTATGCAATCACCAAAAGATATCGATATAATAGAGAATATATTTGCAACTGCTGTCAATCAGTTATATAGATATTCTGAATATATTAACCAAAGATAATGGGCCTCAACCATCCTCTTCTCAATATCCAGGTATCCTCCTATAAATAGAACGTTGATTCATGGTGAAAGGTACACAACAATTCTGACTCTCTCTTTTCCATTCACGCTGCACACACAGCACACCACTTGTGTTGTCTCTGGCAGTGATCAACTTCCTGGGGGTGTTTTATCTCCATAGGCATCTTCAGAGAGGTAGAGCTTGATCCCATAGCAAATCCCAGCAGACCTTGTTGGGTACATTCTGTTTCTCACGAGCAGGAACAGGAAGAATTAACACGATTAAAAAAATTGGGTGAATAAAAAATAGCTTCCAAATTTATTAATTCTTAAATCTTAAAATCTTCAACTCTAAAAGAAAATTTTGACCGTATTGATTGATTCTTAAAATGCATTATTCATAAATTATAGATAAACATCCATCAATTCCAAAGATATTAGCCCTGTAGCTTTGTATCTAACGTAAAGAAAACAAATGGATTTCAATTTTTGTTTTGTTTCTCCCCCCTATGCCATTCCCAAAACCTTACAACCACTATCTGGGAGCAGAAGGACTGAACGAGTGGAAGGCGACGTTGGTGAGGTGAGATATGCAGATTTTCTGTTTCCCCCATTTCTCCTTTAGATCTGTTTCCGTTTTGGCTTTTCCATACCGTAATCCATCCAATTTCCCCTTTTCTCCTTTAGATCTGAACTACCACATGCATCGCCATATTCTAGCATCGATGAGGACAAGCGACACCATGGTGACGACGACGAGCATAGCCAGGATATGGCAGTTATCGAGCGTGTGAGGAAGGAGGTTTGGATGAGGCTGCCAAATGTCCATGCAGTGTCGCTTTACGGCGGATCGGGGCAGGCCGATGGTGACTCATTGTTTGAATGTGGTGGGGGTGGTGCGTGGTGGTGAAAGAGTGGAGTTAGGGATTAGGATGTGAGAAATGTGAACGGTGGGAAGGGGTTAAGTGAGAATGGACCTCTTTGACATTTCACTTGAAATTAAGATGATTACTTATCTGTGTTAGTTTAAGAGAAAAAAGCAATGCATTTTAACATTGAAGATAAAGTATAATAAGTTCCAAGCACAGGTGAATGTCATTTCTTCTTTAGAATTAGGTGACTTTTTTTTATTACTAGTATCAAGTGACTTGTAACTTCAAAACTTAGATGCATTTTATTTTTTTATTTGTTAAGAGAATTTTTCTCCCTTAAACCATACCAATAATTAAGATATTGGTGTATATGTGTTATTGTGACACTCCTTCATGGTCAATAAGAATCACTTAAGCATTAACATTGACATTGATTATTGTGACACTTTGAGTTAATTTAGGTTATTCTTATACTGTAAAATTATTCTAGTTTTATTTGTTTTGTGATGATTCAACAGTTGTTATCAAAACTGACATCGTTGTCAAAAATACGGTTCATTGTGTGCCAACTTTAATTCACTCATAATTAGATAATAATATAAGTACAATTGATATTAGTATAGTAGTTTTAATCTGTCTATTGATATATTGCATTGGTTCTGTTAATGTTGTTATGTAGAGTCTATGTGTGTAGTAGTGTAGAGTATTAGTACAAAGTAGTAGTCCATATGACTAGTGCAGTGGAGTGTAATTGTGTTTTGTGTGTCGCAGAAGTAAATTGTCTTGTGGAGTTTGGTTGCGCAACTTGGTGTCCAAAGTTTACTGCACATTTTGAGCAAAAATAATCCCTTTGGGTCAAAATTTGCATACAGCCTCTAACTATGAGTTTTAGCAGTAGAGGTATTTTGGTCATTTCACATGCGACTAACTTAGAAGGGGCTGAAACTTGGCCAAAATGTAAAAACAGTTCGAGTCATTTTTGCTAAATTCGATGATATAGGCCACTTTTGAAATTTTTTTCTATTTTCATGATTTTTAAAAATCACAAAAAGTTATAAAAATCAAAAATGATTTTTAGACATTTACTATGGTGTTTTTGAATTTTTTTATAAATTGTTTAGGACAGTTTTCCATTTTCTGTATCATTTCAGCAAATATTGTGAGTAATATCCTGATAGAGTTGTTGTCTGTTATTTTTGTCACAAATGAGCTTAAATGTGTATGACTAGGTCCAAACCAGGTGATTTGCAACCATATGATCCTGAGATAGACAGGACATTTCATAGGTTGAGCAGTGATAATAGGAGTGCAATTATGCCTGATAGTGTAGTTTTGGATAGTAGTATAGTGTATACTGATTCTGTTTTTTAGCATTCTATTCCTGAGCATTATGTTTATGAACATTTTTTTTCTGAACCTTTTGAGTCTGAAATTGGTATTAATTCAATGGTTGATAACAATTGAACTCTTAAGGAATTAGCTACACCTGATGTCGTTTATCAACCTAGGTGTATTCAATATCTTGAGACAAATGTTAGTTATAAGCTAAAGTCTGGACTAATCCATTTGCTTTCAAAGTTTCATGGTCTTGCAGGTGAAGATCCACACAAGCATCTTAAGGAATTTCATGTAGTGTGTTCCACCATGTGACCACATGACATTTATGAAGACTATGTGAAGATGAAAGCATTTTCATTCTCTCTGGATGATGTGACTAAGGATTGGTTGTACCTTCAACCAGATCCTATCAACACTTGGACAAATATGAAGAGAAGATTTTTAGAGAATTTCTTTCCTGCGTCCAGAATAGCATCCATCCGGAAATAAATATGTGGTATAAGGCAACAACCTAGAGAGACATTATATAAGTATAGGGAGAGATTTAACAAGTTATTTGCTACTTGTCTTCACTATCAAATCAGTGAGTAATTATTGATCCAGTATTTTTATGAAGGGTTGATGTTAATGGACAAGAGTATATTGATGCAGCCAGTGAAGGCGCTTTAATGGACAAAACTCCCATTGATGCAAGACAATTGATTTCCAACATGGCAGGAAATTATCAATAGTTTGGTATTAGAGTGGTTGCAAAAACCAAGGCTGCTGCAAATAAAGTTTTTGTTTCTATGGTTGCTGATAACCAAAGGCTGGAGAATAAACTTACAGAATTAACATCCTTTGTGAGAAAACTAGTCATTGGTCAACAACATAATGTGATGGCAACCAATCAACCAAGGTTGTGTGGTATCTGCTGTGCACCTGATCATCCAACAGATACATGTCCCACTCTCCAAGAAACAAAACAGGTTGCAAAAGTTTCTACCATACAACCTGGACAATCATTCAGACCTCAACACAACAATATAATCCTTACTCCAACACTTATAATCCTAGTTGAAGAGATTATCCGAACTTGAGGTGTGGTCCTGGTCTAAAAGTAAGAATGCATGTTCCATGATGTTCATGGAACATGTTCATGGGGTTAAAAACAAGATTTTCTATTTTGTTTTTCATTGCAGAACCCGTAACTCCTTATGGTCCTCATGAAACTTGTTTAGAATCTACTCATTAAAACACTAGATTTTTAGAAATACCTTTTTGATCGCCTGAAAGGCTTCAAAAGGATAATGCCCTCCATGGTGATCCACACGATTGTACCTTGAATGCTTGAGATAACTCCTTTTCTTTCTTGATCCTCCTTCACTTGGTTGCTTGCTAGACAATGGCAAGGTGGAGACTTCAAGTGTTTGGTTTATTTCTCAAGACAAAAGATGGTGTCTTGAGGTTAGGTAAGGTTGCAACAATGAAGGAGAGAAGGTGATGAAGAAGAAAGGAAAAAATAAGAACTTTGGTTTTGGAAAGAGCATTAGCACATAACATAAGAGTAGAGTGTTATTTATCCTAGAAGCCTGTTATCTTGTAATCTTATTAGGATTAGAATCCTAACTCAATCACTCAAAATCAGCCCAAGGATCTATGAATTCGAAATTTAACCTTTCATCATCATATCCCTTGATTGTTGCTTTATGTATTTTATTTAATTAGTAATTCAAATAAAAAAGGTGTTAGAAGAAACATTATTCAATCTTTATTGGATTTAGTTTTAGATAATTCACAATTATCCTTACAATCTAAAATCTTGAATTCAAAATTCAAATTTAAATTCAAATTCAAATTTATTTTTTGTCCTAGTTCATAATTTAAATTTGAATTCGAATTCAAAATTCAAAATTTAAAAATTCAAAATTCAAATTCAAATTTTGAATTTGTCCAAAACTCATTTTGGTCAAGTAAACTTCTTGACTTACTAGGACTCATGGCCCAAGAACCTATAGGGCCTTTTAATACATTTGGGCCTATTAGTGTCGAAACTAATAGCCCAAATAGGGCGCATGCTTTAATTGGACTCGGAGTCTAACTCCAACCCAATTACACCTTTAGTCTTGAAAAAGTCCAATAACTATTATTGGCCCAAACATGCAAGTTATAAGCAATCAAAAACAATCTTATGTGTGTGATCCATTAGACCCAATTAGTCACTGACATAAATGAACTTGGACCAATTAAACTCCTTTAACGGGCTCAATTCATTTAATGACCATATAAGACACTAGCAATGCTCTACAACCCAGAACTAATTGAGTTGATCAAGTAATCTACCTTTCTGATTTGGATACCATGATGACACCATCCTTTATATCGTCATTTACATTTAGTCGAGAGCAATGATAGAGTGTCATATCTTTCGTTGACTAAATATAGCTTTTCACAAAACTAAGAATCTTTTTCTATAGACTCTAAGACGGATCATGACTCATCGTGATCTTTTACTATGCATAGATTCCCAAGTCAACTAGAAGTCATCCAAGCCGTACCGGTCTTGTGAACGACAAATCCCTTATAAGGACTGTGAGTCCTTTCGGCATGTCCATCTTCACTCATGTATTTAAGTAATACCCAAGAGTACACCGTTCTCCCTATTTTTAGGCGGATAGAGTTGTATAGTCAAAGTATACCCTAGGACATAGTGTTCAATGACATCCTCAAGTCTAGGATGATTCGCACTACCAAATGATGATAGATTTTACAAATCCAATGATACTTTAAAGAATCATTGTGGAGTCTCTCGACGGGTTAGTTTGACGCCATCTGTTCTCCAACAGATCAACCCAAGACATCAACTAAGGCATCACCATGCTTGCATTCCATGAGGTCCTTACCTTGTATCTCTATTCAAGTAGAAGATGTCGTGCTAGTCCTTTTTGAGATCACAAATGCCCTTTCTTGGTGATTCAAGACTAGGAACTTATTTCAGGTAATAGACATTTAGTTTCCTTGAGTCCTCATAATCATGAACCCTATCATTGATCCTCGAGAGAACACTTGTTCTATTCCTATGGTCTTTATCTTTAAACAAATATTACTATAAAATATAGGCGAGACATAAATATGATAAAGATAAAGTTTGCTCAAATTTATTAACCATGAAATACTAAATAGCAAAAGGTAATCATCTGATGAAACAAATTGTCTCTAGGACACTTACATACTAACATGATCCATTACAACAACAACTATTCAGACAACAACAATATCAATCATCCACCAGCAAATACCAAGCTCCCTCATTCAGACAACAACAACAATTCCAACAGTCTGTACCTACACCTGCACAACCTGTGCATTGCAGTTTTGGACCTTCCTTGGAGGAGCTGATGAAGTAAATGGCAACCAGCAACATTCAGTTTCAACATAATGTGAGTGCTACCATCCAAGACTTGCAGACTCAGATTGGATAGTTAGCTACAGTTGTCAACCTGATGCAGCAGGAAGGTTCTAGCAACATTCCAGCACAACCAATTATTAATCGAAAGAATGTGAGTGCTATTACCTTGAGGAGTGGCAAGGAGCTTCCAAATTCAATAGATGTTGGTGCCAATATTGATAATAGTGCCAAAAAATTCTGCACCTAAACTGATTCCTTTACCTTTTCCTTCTAGATCCATTCTTGCAAAGAAAGTGGAGCTTGATTCTGATCTTCTTGAGACTTTTATGAGGGTAGAAGTTAACATTCTCCTCTTGGATGCCATCAAACAAATTCCAAAACATTCAAAGTTATTGAAGGATTTGTGCACCCACAAAAGGAAGCTGAAGGGAAATGAGCAAGTGAAGATAGACATAAATGTTTCTACACTTATACAGAGTAAAATTGTTGCTACCATTTCACCATCCACCTTGCCAGAAAAGTGTAAAGATCCTGACACTTTCACTATCCCTTACACCATTGGAGATTGCACTTGAAGATGCAATGCTGGACCTTGGAGCCTCGAGTAATGTCATGCCCACATCAGTTTACAGATCACTACATCTTGGTGATTTGAAACCCACTAGTGTTGACATTCACTTAGCTAACAGGAATGTTGCGCTTCCAATTGAAGTTATTGAAGATGTGTTGGTGCGAGTTAATGATTTGATTTTTCCAGGGGATTTTTAAATTTTGGATAGGAGAATGAGTCTTCTAGCCATGGTTCTACATTGATCCTAGGGAGATCATTCTTGATGACAGCCAGGACCAAAATTGATGTGCATGCAGAAACTCTTTGCATGGAGTTTGGTGATGATGTTGTGCACTTTAACATTTTTAGGCCATGAGACATCATACAAAGGAGCATTTTGTCTTCCTTGTAGATATCATTGATGTTTTAGTAGATAGTGTAGATATTTCTACAAATTTACTTTCTGATTTTTCTGATTTTGATCTTAGTTCTTTTAGCTGTGATTGTGGTGATTCTGATGATTCTGTTGCTGTGTATAATGCAGAGATTTCCTCTATAATTCACTTTGATTGTGTTGCAAGTACAGGTCTTGACTCTCCTATCTCCCTTCAATCATTCACTAACCTTCCCTTGCTGTCCACCATTCAAGACCTATATTATACATAGAAGCTGTCCACCTTCCTTGACTCTCCTAGATGATGCTCAGAAGCTCTCAATCATCATATCTCGCAGCCTCTCACTTGAGCATGAAGAGAAGTTTAGGCATGTTTTGAGAGGCCACAAAAAGGAATTTGATATATGCTTGTTGACCTTCCCGGAATCAATCCTTCCATATGCATGCATCAAATACTCTTGGAGGATAGGCCGATAAGGCAGTCAGAAAAGTGGTTGAATCCCACCATTCTTTATATGGTAAAGAAAGAGGTGATGAAGTTACTAGCCGCAAGGATCATTGTTGTGAAAAATCAGAATAATGAGTTGATTCCAACTAGAGTGGTCAACAATTGGCAAGTTTGCGTTGACTATAAGAGACTTAATAGGCAACTCACAAGGACCATTTCTCTCTCCCATTCATTGACCAAGTTCTGGAGAGGTTGGCAACTAAACCGCATTATTGATTTCTTGATGGTTTTTTAGGTTACATGCAGATTCACATTGCACTAGAGGACCAACACAAGATCACATTCACCTGTCCATTTAACACATTTGCCTACACCAAGATGTCATTTGGCCAACGCAATGCTTCGAGTACCTTTCAAAGGTGCATGGTGAGCATCTTTATTTATTTATTAGAGAGTTGCATGGAGGTGTTTATGGATGATTTCACTATTTATGGTTCCTCTTTTGATGCATGTTTAGATAGTCTCTCTAGAGTTCTTAACCGATGTATTGAGACTAACATTGTTCTTAACTTTGAGAAATGTCATTTTATGGTATATGAGGGTATAGTCTTGGGGCATTTGGTCTCTAGTAAAGGTATTGAGGTCGATAAGGCCAATATTGATGTTATTACTTATCTACCTTACCCCAAACTATGCGGAAAATGCGTTATTTTCTTGGACATGCAGGTTTTTATAAGAGATCCATCCAGGATCTCACCAAGATTACCATGCCATTGTCCAAGCTTCTTCTAAATGACATAGACTTTGTGCTTGACTAGCCTCGCAAAAAGGCATTTAAGGAGTTGAGGAAGAGGCTTACCACCTCTCCCATCAGGCAACCACCATACTAGGATCTTCCCTTTGAGCTCATGTGTGATGCCTTTAACTATGCACTTAGGGTTGGGTTATCACAAAAAGTTGATAAACTATCCCATGCCATTGCTTATGATTCCTGCACTCTAGATGTTGCCCAAGTTAACTACACCACCACTGAGAATGAGCTTTAGCTATTGTTTTTGCATTAGATAAATTCATATATTATGTGTTTTTCTCCCATATCACTATCTTTACTGACCATGCAACTTTGAAGTACTTATTGAAGAAGCCTTATGCTAAACCTAGATTGATCAGGTGGATACTTCTTCTTTAGGAGTTTGATATTGAGATTAAAGATAGGAGTGGTGAAGAAATCTTGGTTGTTGATCATTTGAGTAGGATCGAGAGATCTATTGAGTCCTTTCCTATTATGAGTAATTTCCCTTATGAGCATTTGATGCATTTGGATTCATCACATGTTACACCTTGGTCTCGCCTCAAGCTTATTTTTGGTAAACTTTGATTTAGATGGGATGTGCCTTTTGTTATTACTAATGTTTTTATCCAAGGTGCAGTTGAGATTAAAAATAAAGTTTCCGGCAAAGTCTTCAAAGTGAATGGTCATCAAATCAAGTTTTTTTCATGAGAGCCATTAAGTGGAGGAGGAGCTTGTGGCGGACCTCTATTTGATCTTGCCAATTTTATGTGATGATGTGCCTTGAATGACAGTTGAGGAGTTGAGTTGTCTCTTCCCTTCTTTTATATGTTGTCTCTTTATTTGCATTTCATTGCATGCTCACATTGAGGACAATGTGCACTTCAAGTGTGAGGGAAAAGATTTACAAAATCTATTTTTAATTTTATTCGTTTCCTGTTTTATCTGTTTCCTCTGTTTCTGTTATTTGTTGTTATTTTTTATTTCTATATTTTGTTTTAGTTTTTGAGTCTGTATCTATTTTCTATTCTATATAGCTGTATGTTATTTTTGTCTGTTTTTATATTTGTTTGTTTTGTTTTGTTGTTTTACTATTTTTCAGTTGTTGTTTTCGTATTTTTTTTTAAATTAGACGCTTTTTTCATGTTTTTCATAGGATTTCTAACTTGTATAAATTGTGAGAAATGTATAGATTTTTGTTGAATTGGGACGTTTCATGCTTGATGTGAACCATTGGTGCAATTGTTGAAGTGATAAGTAGGTTTGGAACATAAATTTTAAGGTGGATCATGTGTGATAGAATCATGCCTTATGAGTTTTTAGGCCTTTGTGGACGAATCACATTATTCCATCCATGTTCTTTCACCTTTGTGCTAGTTACTATAGGTTTTGCCTTGCCTCTCTTTTATTCCTTGTTGCAGATGCATTGATTAAGATGATTTAGGCCTTCTTTCTTTTAGCCACTAGCCAAATAAGCCTATATTGCATTGATATCCATTGTCACCCTCTTTGAGCCTTTAACCATTTCTTTCATTTTGTAGCTCATTTCAGCAAAAAAAAAAAAAGTGGAAAACCATGTTGTCCTAACTTTTGGGAGAAAATGGGTCTTGGAGTTTTGGGAGTGGGTTTCAAATAAGTGTGGAGGATTTGCATTTTGTTTTTCATGAAAGTTCCTTTATTTCTTTTTCATTTCATTTTCTTTTGATATGTGAAAAAAAAGGATGATGAAAGAAAAAAAAAAACAAAACAGAGGGAAAAAAAAGAAAAAGTTCAAAGAAAAGAATTGTACAAACAAAGAAAAAGAAGTACAAAGAAAAAAATTGCAATAAAAGTGTGTTGTGGTTCAATTTCATCCTTGTAAGTTTTTTATTTTAATTTTGTTGTTCTCCACCTTGTTTGTTTGTTTCTACCCCTCTTTTTACTTGTTGGCTTACTCCCCATTACCCATATTTTCTCTTAGTTTTAGCCTAAATACCCTTCTCTTATCCACCCTTACCTAAGTGATACATTACAAAACAATAAAAGTCCTTTTGATCTTTTGATGCATGTGTAGTTCAAGATGAATGAATTAGAGTCTTGTCAAAATTTGAATGTGCTAGTTACATGTGGTGCTTGAGTGTAAAGACAAGCTCATACACATTTGATGAGGTTGAGTGTTGTTCTTTGAGAGATTTCTATCACCTTGGTACATTCTTAATCTTGACTTGACTACTTTTTCATTTTGTGCTCTGTGATCATGTGTTCATGGATTGCTTGTTACCTTGATATTATTCTTCCATTTCTCATCTTTCTCACTTTTTTGCTTTATTAGGATCCATTGAAAAATGTGTGCTCCTTGTTCATACCTTTCTTTTAGTTTGTGGTTTACTTTAATTTGATTTTTCTTAATCTTTCTTTTAATTTTTCTCAGGAGTGCAAAAGATAAAATGTGGGGGAATTTGATTGAGCATTTTCTAATCTTCTTAGTTTATTTGACCTCTCTTGGATTCTTATTTTCTCACCTTAACTCAGTTTTGGTCTTAGGAAAATAATTGGGCTTAATTAATAATTGTTGCTTATTTTTGGATTTTGTGCTTACTTGACCTATCTTCCTTGTACAAAACCTATAGGATTCTACAAAACTCCAAATTGAGCATATGAGTAGTCCCTGGAAAGCTAAGGAAAATAGCTATAATTTTGTCAAAGTTAAGCCTAATCCAATTTTGTCGTTGAGGGTCATTTTAGGCTTGGAAGTCACAATTTTTGCACTTGAGCTTTCAACTTCGAGATTGGACTTTTATTTGTGTAATTAGCTTAATTAGATAGATTAAATGGGCCTAATCAGGGTCCATCCCTTCCTTCTGTTCACTCACTATATATTAGTGTAGTTAGTTAGTTACTTCATTTTGTACAAATAGATTTGAGAAATTTCTTGTGCAAGTTTTAGGATTAAACTCTTCTTTTTTTTTCCTCTCAATTGTTCATTTTCTTCATTTTCTTCTTCTTCTTCTTCCTTTCATCTCTATTCTTCTCTTTTCTTGCAAAAATTTCATTGCTCTTCCACTGGTGATGATCATGGAATGCTAAACAATCAATCAATACAAGGATCTAGCCCAAGCAAGAAAGAATTTGAGTTCTGGTTTAATATTTCAATCTCTGTGTGAATGTTCATATTCTTCTTCAGTCATATTTTTTATTTTCATGATTATGAATGTGCTTAGGATTGAAAAAAAATTAGGTTATGGATTCATTTCCTAATTTCAAAATTTAATCATAAATTATTATATGATATTTCAATCTGATTTGTGATTTCAATTAGGAGTTAACTCGATTGAACCGCTTCTAATGACATTGGATGAACATTCATAATATGATCATTATCTGAAGAACTATTATAATTTGAATGGTTTGGTTTGGTGAATAGGACAAAATCTTTTATCAATTCTGTCAATTTCTGCAATTTTTCACTTAGTGTCTGCAACCATTTGTTGAAAGTTTTGTTATTGTCTATCAGTGAATTGAAGTCGGAACCAAATTTAATTATATCTCTGAGTCGACCTAGGTTATTCTTGTAGTACAGAATTACCCTACTTTTATTTGTTTTGTAACGATTCAACTATCGTTATCAGTGTTTGGCAATGCTTTACTCAAATATGAGGTGCTAGGGAAGGATATGCTTTTAATTAAAGACAACAAGGAGGAAGAAATCAATATTTTGGATATGGCTAAATCCATTAGAGTGGGCAATGTAGGTACAAAACAGGGTGTTGTAGCAAGGATTTTGAAATTGGAAAAAAGGGACAATGATGTTGTACATTTACGAGGAGGTGGTTTAAAGGATGGAGAAAAAGTGGTGCAAATATGAAAGTGGTTTCGTACAATGTCAGGGGTCTGGGATGCAATGTAAAATGGAGGAAAATTATAAGTCTTTTAATGAATGAAGAGGCTAATATGATATGCATCCAGGAAACACAACCACAAAATGTGGGGCAAAACATATGGCATTATTTGGGGGGACAACGATTGTGAGTGGGAGGAAATTTCGGCTATTAACACTGTTGGAGGGTTAGTGTGCATTTTGGTGGAAAAGGGACTTTGTGTTGATCGGCATATATGTAGGGGGAAGCTTTCTGGGATTAATAGGGAGATGGAAGGATTTGGACCAAAATACTACTGTGGTAAATGTATATGGCCCATGTAATGTGAGTGATAAGAAGGCTATATGGGATGCTCTGTTACTGGAGAAAGGGAGGGTAGCCATAAAGATGTGTTGTGTGAAATATCAACAATCACATTGGAAGAGAGGGTTGAATAGTGTGTTAATAAAAGATAATGAATTTTCACAAATAAAGACTTTTATCATCAATCTAATAAGATAGATACAATGGAGTCGTCCACTAATAAGAAAAATAAGTTTGATTAAAAACAATTTTGATCGTCCAATAAGAATAAAGCAAGATTTTCACAAAGGTTTTTCAAGTAAACACTTGGTGAGAAAATGTGTAAAGATAAGCTTAAGAGAATACTCAATAAAATCACTTAAGAGAGACGTAGAAACACTTGGTTTATATTGGTTAACTCAAATAGAGGTATGTCCAGTTCTCTTATACACAATTGTAAAGGACTCTACTAATCCAAACTTTGATTATAAATAAGTATTTTATCCTTCCATTCATGGCTATACAAGTATTCTCTTTGCCACTCTTGACACATCCTTAGACTCCCTTTGAATCTAAGACCATCTAAGTATTGTTTAACACTAAGTCACCCCGGACTTTCACAAACGAAAGCTTGAATGAATACAATGATTCGACAATGCTCAAAGAGTAAATAAACAGTTAAGCTCAATTAAAAATAACTTTGCTTAATAAAGGGTAAAGAAGTTTAAGTGTTGAGTATAGCGTCCACTAAAATAAGTAGAGTTTCGCTTCAAAACTAGTGCTCATTTTTCACTTGATTATTTTTTGACATTGGTTTCTGAAGCAAGAGATGTTCTTTATAGACTTCAGTGAAGGATCTATTACGTGATTAGTGCTAAACCTTGATATGACTGTTGTCTCACAACTAGAGGCAAAACACGTGGCACACTTTGAATGGCTAGGATAGGAATAAAGGTAAGGACAATTGTAAGTGCTTCTCTTCTACTATGAGAGAGACCTTTCAAGAATATTCTGCAAATACCTTCCACTTTCTTCTATTTTGTACTTTCCTTAACTTTCAAATGTTAGCAATTTAAATAAAGAGAGGTAAAACTGAAATTCAAAAAGCGAGGTCGTGTACTTCTCGTTGTGGTTAACGTAGTCCTTCAGTACCTTGTTGGACGTCATTTGTGATGATATGAAATAAGTGTATAAGTGATTTTAAGTCCAGAGGATGTAAGTAAGAATAACTGAATGAGTAAACACTAGTTTTCACATAAGTGGAGGAGGTTGACTTAATAGTGTGTTAGACGTTGAATATATCTTCACAAAACTATTTTCTACTTACTAGAGTTGTAAATGTTGATATAAAAATAAGTAAGATCTTTTTATGAAGTAGGTCTTTTGCACTTAACAACAACTCATTAGTTTATCAATAATTTATACTTTTCTAAATATCAAAATCCAAGGTATGGCAAGTCGTCCAATGGTTAATGGATTGTCCATACCTAACATTGTGTTGTAGACGACTTCAATGTGGTGAGAAAGTGGGAAGAAAGAGTGGGAGTAGGAGGTGTGTCTTCTGGGCAGTCCTCAGAAATGGATGATTTTATTGATTTATGTTGGAAGATGGAGTTGATGGATATTCCTATGGTGGGTTGGAAATTCACATGGTATAGAAGCGATGGGGTAGTGAAAAGTAGGTTGGACAAAATATTGGTCCCGAAGGATTGGTTGAAGGTTTGTCCTAATTCGAGACAATTTGTTTTGAATAGGAAAATCTTAGACCATTGTCCTTTGATAGGGAGGGAAGATAATGCGATCCTCGTTGCTCGATTTTTTGAATCTAAGATCAAACAAGATGTGTAGGACTGTGAGGGGAATAAGAGTGTGGACACCTGGATGGTTACAATTTCAAATTCATAGTGTCTTTCCGGAAGGTTCTTAAGGAGGATATTTGTTGTATTATTCATGAGTTCCATGCAAACAGTAAAATACCATGTGGGGCGAATGCTTCCTTCATTGCTCTTATACCTAAAATGGAGAACCCCCGGGCCTAGGTGACTATAGGCCTATATCTCTAGTGGTTGTTTGTATAAAATTGTAGTGAAACTCCTATCCAAAAGATTGAAGGATGTCATAAGCAAAGTCATTGATGAACACCAATCGGAGTTTGTCGGAGGGAGGAATATTCTTGATGGGTTGTTATTGCAAATGAAGTAGTGGAGGTAGCAAAGAGGAAGAAGAAACCGACGATGATCTTTAAGGTGAACTTTGAAAAGGCCTATGATTAGGTGAGAATAGGGTTCTTGTACTACTTGCTAAGAAGAATGGGATTTTGTGAGGTGTGGATTAATTGGATTAAATGTTGTGTGCAATCGTGAACAAAATCCCAACGAAGGAATTTAAAGGGAAAAAAAGGGCTACGTCAAAGGGACCTACGAGCATCGTTTCTTTTTGTAATAGTTGCGGAAGGGATAAGTGGCCTCTTGAGAGGGGCTTCAAGGAAGAATCTTTTCAAGGGAGTGAAGATAGGTGATGGAGATGTATCAATATCCTTATTACAGTTTGCAGACAATACTCTTTTCTTTGGGAAGCCTTCTATGAGGAATATCTTTGCCTTGAAGACTATTCTAAGAAGTTTTGAACTTGTGGCGGCTTAAAGATCAATTTCTTTAAAAGCAAGCTTGGGGGGTATAGGAGTGGATATACAATCTTTAAGAAGAATGGCAGCATGCTTGAATTGTAGATTAATGAAGATTCCTTTTCTTTTCTTGGGGATTCCAGTGTGGGGGTTAACCCACGAAGGTGTGTACTTGGAATTCGGAGATTGAAAAGTTGAAGGCAAAATTGGCTCGGTGGAAGTCTAAACACGTATCTTTTGGAGGTTGAGTGTGCCTCATCAAGTCGGTCCTCTCTTCTCTTCCCCTTGTACTTCTTGACCTTTTTCAAAGCCCCTTCTAGTGTGGTGGGTAAGATAGAAAGTCTTTAAAGGGATTTTTTTGTGGGGGTACTTGTGAGGTTCGGAAGCTAGCTAGGGTCAAATGGTCATCTGTGTGTAAGTCTAGAGAGGAAGGAGGTTAAGGCATTAGAAGTGTGGGGCTATTTAATAAAGCTCTAGTGGGTATATGGGGTTGGTGGTTTCAGACGGAGAGTGAGTCTTTGTGGGTGAGGGTCTTGAAAGCAAAATATTTCTTTTCATTTTTCGGGGTCTTGGATATTGTTCAGGGTATAGGGTCAATTTGGTGGGAGGACGTCAGGAGAGTGTGTCAAGTGGGAGAGGAGAGGTCATGGTCTAGGGATAATTTGGTTAGGGAGGTGGGGGATGGGGCATCCACATGGTTCTGGGACCGAGTTTGGGTAGGGGATAAATGCCTCAGGGAGGTTTTCCTAGGTTATATGCATTCTCTTTACAGGAGGAGGGTGTTTGGTGCTGGAAATTGAGGAGGAGGAGACAAATCTTTGTTTGGGAAGAGGAGCTGGTGGCTGTATTGATGCGTTTGATTGAAGGCTTTACTTGGAGGGATCATATGAAGGATGGATGGGTATGGAAAGGAGGTGACGAGAAGAATTATGTTGTTAAACAAGTATACCAATATCTTGTATCTATTTGCCAGCCATCTCTACCTAGGGAGGACACACATTTTTTCAGAAGCTTGTGGAAAGCATTGGCTCCCTCAAAAACGTTGGGTTTTACATGGAAGATCATGTTGGATAGGGTGCCGACATGCAACAACTTGCTGAGGATCGGAGGAATATAAGGTGCGATCAAAATAACTATTCTTGTCCCTTATGCTCCTCTTGTTGGGAAACCACTCACCACGTTCTGTTCTCATGTCATGTGGCTTATAGTCTTTGGATGAGAGTTTGGATCTTGACTGTTATTCCAAACGAACCTTCTACTCATTGGTGGCAGCATTGTGGCAGGTTGTGTGGGACGAAAAGAAGGAGAAGATGGTGGGGTGTATGGGTGTCGGTGGTTTGGTCGTTGTGGATGTTGTGGAATGATGTGGTGTTTAATAACAAAAGGTCGATGGCGAAGCATTATTTTATATGGTTACAATAAATTCTTGGAGGTGGCTGAAATCGAGAGCAAAAGGTTTCCATTTATCCGTCTGAGTGAGAGACTAATCCAGGCTGTGTTTAGTGTGGATGTGATGGAGCTCTCGAATGTGTTGATTGGTTACTATGTCTTACATGCATGGCTATTGAGGCTTTATGGGGGATATTTGCATGGAATGTCTAGGGGGTGCATATATTATGAGTATGGGATGGGGCTGTTGGCAATACTAAATAGCATTTATAACGGGGTGAATGAACATGTATTGGGATTACATTTGGTCAGCTATGTTTTTGTGCAGGGTCTCATTATAG
This sequence comes from Glycine latifolia, assembly GCA_013407115.1. Classification (NCBI taxonomy): domain Eukaryota; kingdom Viridiplantae; phylum Streptophyta; class Magnoliopsida; order Fabales; family Fabaceae; genus Glycine; species Glycine latifolia. Next base: position 16,845,680 of record CM023960.1, read on the forward strand.
CGCTGGTCATTGGTTATTTATGTCCTGATTCTTTATAAATAATTAATTACCAGTTTGCTGTCCGGAGGTACTCTGTTATCTTTGTATTTTTTTTGGGTATTTCGTATGCCCATTTTTTTTTTCATAATAGAAAGTTTTGTTTGGCTGATTCAAAAAAAAAAAAAAAAAAACTAAAAAAATATGGGCAAAATTGTAAAAACTTTTGAAATCAAATATTATCTATAGCTATAATTTATGATAAAATGACATTTTATTTATTTATGTAACTCGTCTAATAGCAAAAAGGACTTGGTTGTTATCTAAAATGACATTCTTTTTCATCGTATTTGAGTTCATTCATATATTTTGGAGTAAATAACTATTTTTTTTTCTTAAAAGTGTAATGTGCTGCCACTTTAGTTTCTGAAAGTAAAAAAAAAAAAATCTTAAAAAAATATAATTTATTACCTCTACTTTAGTCTAAAATTCAAAAAATAAATAACTTAAAATGATAATATTAATATACTTATAAGGACAATTAAAGTGACAATAAACAATTAAATTTAGAAACCAATTTGATAGCAGAGACTTATAAAATTTTATTACTTTCTTTGACTAATAGGATTTTGCTTTACAATTTTAGGGATTGAAATTATGATTTATCCTATATTTCGATAATCGTATTTATTCTTATTAATTTTTAAACAAATATTTAATAAAAGAGAAATGCTAAAAAATATTCTTTAATACAATCCTTCAGACAAACTTTTTTATTATTGTTTAAATTTTATTAAAAATAATAAAATTTTATGAACTTCACATCATATTAATTATTTATTTTATTTTATTTTAAAACTTTTAATAAATTTTAATCAATTAAAAATACTATACTTAATGGAGTGTGTTCTTATCACCCCTCTTAATAAAATACATAATATGATAAACATACTAATTAAAGGTTATATTTTAAGGAAAAATATACTTCCGTGATCTAACTTTATTTTAGTTTTTGAATCAATCATTCCATTATTTCTCATTTTAAATTTCCCCTTTAATTTATTATTAGCAAAACATTTCTCTTTTTTTTTTTACTGACGCATTTCTCTTATTAGTAACTCTGTTAATAGCGGTATTGTTTTGTTAATTTACTACAAGTACCACACAAAAGTAATCTAACAATGCCGTTAAGTGAGTTGTTTCTTATTTTATTGCGTTTTACCCCATTATGATAAAACAAATGACATTGGTTAATTTAAGTAATTGCCTCTTCGTATATTGAATTAAGAATACCTTTATTGAAAGTATTTAATTCTCATAATATTAATAGTATGTATTTTTAATCATTTTAATTAAGATTTAATTATGCATATTTCTTAAAAATTTATACAATTAAAATTTATTTTAATTTAAATACACTTGTAAATAAATTTGATTTTAACCAACGTATATACAATATCTCACCCAAAATTCAAAGTTCCATCTATTAATAGCAATAATCAGACAAAATTTACAAAATACAAATTAAATTTAAAAATAACAAACTTTTCTTTTTCAGTATAATGTTGAGATAAGTGTAAAAGCAATACATATACACCCGCCTTTCTAACCAATAACAAGTTTAAAAAATAAAAAAAAAAAGCCACAGATATAAAATACAAACTTGACAAAATGAAAGAATTGGACCTGCCCACTGTCTAGTGTCTTCATTGCTACAATATGCAAACATTGCAAGAGGCAGCAGCAAAATCTAAAAGGAGAAACTAAAAAAACACTCTCCATGCATGCAGCATTCAAACTTGGACACTAACCACAGCTACGTCCATTATATAGGCCGAAAGCAAAACGCTATGATAAGAACCCAAACTATGGTATATACCCAATAAAACCACACTATCCCAACAGATAGTAGCATTTTTAAGATAACTGACGAAAGGTATAGCAGCCAAAGAAGCAGACGTCAAGTCTAGAACAATTCGTATTTCTTTTTCAGCATGTCTTGCTTCCATCTTGGCAACTTGTAAAATGCTTCTTTTGCCATTCCAAATACAGTGTTGAACTCCTCTTCTGATAGATAGGCCTGACCAACAAGTGGCGAAGAAAGAAAAATGTTATATCAATCTAAAGCATATAATTGAAAGAAAAAATAATTTTGTTAGTTTAGTTTAGGGGAATGCAATAAAGATGATTTAATAAAATCAAGGGGGTGGGAGAATTCATGGGAGGGGATAGTAATAATTCAAAATTTCAAGAGATATTTCAAACTAGAATTAATAGTATAATATTAAATTAAATATTAGATCAGTACAAAGCAAGACTAACCTCTCTCCGTTTAAGATCAATTCCAGGCACATTATGACCAGATTTAGTCTTTAATTGTTCATAACTGAACGTCCTTTGACCATCATTTCCTTCCTCCACATTTTCTTGTTTTGGTTCCAAATCCCCATTGCTACCTGTCTCAAGGGGGAGTTCCTCTGTTTCGGTTTCCTTGGTTTCTGCAACTTCTTCAACTTCAGAGGAGTCACTTTTAGTTTCTGCAGCAAGAACTCAAAACTTATAATATGATCAGACGCACGCACAAACCATTTGTGCAAACACTGGTCAGTTTTGTTTTTTAATGCAAAACTGGCATTTTAATTCCATGATTCCTATTGAGGGAAAGAAAAAACCTAAAAAGTTATTAAATTGATATGTGTTGTTTCTTCTCTTGAATCCCAATAAACCCCTTAGTAGTACAACAATGTTGGAGGACGCCTTATTTTTTTGCTGGTCCTGGCTACGAAACCTGGAGTCAGGATTCGATATCCCTTTCCATCATTGGTCTAGCAACTTGAGAGATTGTTTTGTGTCTCAGGGGAGGGTTTAGTCTGGTTTTCTTTTTGTTCTAGTGATCAGGCAAAACTCCGTTGGCTTTTTTCATGTTTCTCATGCTTCAAGCCATCTTAGTTCTGTTTTGTTTTTGCTAGTATGTACTTACAGCAGTACTTCTTGTACTGTGCTTGTTTCCTATCTCTTATATATATATATATATATCTATTATTTTTGCTGATAAAAAAAAAAGTACAACAATGTAGCGCTTAGAGCTCCACTCTTAGTAGTTTAGTAGCAGTATCTATTATTACGATTAAAAATATCAAATAATTAGAACTAAACAAAAAGGATTATATTAATTATTCAAATTTGAAAAGTAAAAACAAAAGTAATAGGGTGTATTAAAATATTCAACCCAGTCAACGCATTGTATTCAGGGAATGCAACATCATATTTAGACGAACTATTTTTCTTACCGGTAGCACTACCTTCAGTGATAGGACTCCTGCTAGCAACAGGAGAACCATCAGGTGATTTTTTCTTTTCAGCCGTAAGAACTTGTGAAAGAGCAGCCACTGCTGCAGCTCTTTGTGATCCTTGACCTCTTCCAGATGGCCTAGGAGTAAAAGTCTTTGTCCCAGATGATGAATTAAATGCAGAGTTTAAAGCGGCTAAAGCTTCTGCCCTTTGTCTTGGTCCTCCTTGGCCTAACCCATTCAATCTATCTTGTGCCTGCAAGAAGGCAAAGGGTTAATTGAGTACTGATGATAATTGAATAATGGAACAGAATAATGACAACACAACCACAAAGAAGCAATAATGAAGGTTATACGAAAAAAGAACCATATAAATGAAAAAATGTACAGAATACAACACAGATGATCTCCACTTAAAGTAATTTTCCTCAATGCAGCAACCCCACTCGGGATTACTTTATTCTCTCTGATCCATTCATTCCTCATCGAGGCTTCTACAGGTCTTCCCCATACATGCCTAAACTACCTGAACTGAGCCTCAACCATCTTTCTCTCTAGTGCATTCATGCCTGATCGTATCTTGTTTAGTACGTCCACTTATCAAACACACCATTTGCATAGAATGTATTCCCTTGATAGCTTTTAACTGCTCAACATTGTAGGTTTTATAGTGCTGCAATAACATTCAAAACCCTCCAACTCAAACATCTAGCTTGAAGCCCATGTCTCTATATCCGTTGTGTTGTATGATGAACACAAGATCTAAAACCATGAGGGCTATGATATGGTATGGCCTCCAATTTTCACTTCTAAGTCAGGACTGATATGCTTCCAGCTGACTTTACATTCCATACTAGCATCTTATTTCTTGCAAAAGCTGTGTGCTCCCAATGCTTGTCTCCAACCACATGCGAAAAGGCATGCATCATGCGCACCTCTTGGATATGCTCAATAAGTGCATCCGAGACTAAGGTAGAAGGGTCAAAGTTGACCCTCAGTTAGAGGAAAATCTACTGTGACCCCCTCATACATATCCTTAATTGTGTAAATATAGGCAATATGATGATTTGCACGCAATAGGGAAAAAGGCTAAATGTCATGTGAGGGGGTTTAATAAGGAATAGAGGGAACTCACTGAAGAATGTAAACAGACAAATAGAAATAATAGAGTCAATTAGTTAGTTACACATTCAGTCAGGAGTTCGCTAGAAGAGGCGGGGTTGCTCTTGGAAGTTGCCCAAGGGATACACCTGTATTCTTCTTTGTTCTACTAAGATTTCTTGGGTCTCTTTCTGGATTTCAAGTTTGCATTCTTTTCTTGCTTCAAGCCCTTTAATAGCAGTTGAATCTATTATGCAAACTCCTTTTTCATTAGGGCCTTCCATAATATCTATCTTTGCATTTTACTACATGCCTTTTCCAAATTAATGAAGAGCACATTTGAGTCTTTCAGATTCCTCTAATATTGCTCCATCAATCACCATAGCAAGTATAGAGCTTCATTGGTTGCCCTCTGCTCCCATGGTTTCCTCATCAAAATACCACTTACACGTTATTCTCCAAAGTGAACCCCTCACCTTAAACTAAAGGATCCATTTGGGTTAAAATTCCTTGTAATAATTCCTATGTCCTATAGTCAAGATACACTTTTGGTTTAAACATCATTGACTATTAAAGTATAAAATAAATAGGTACTGAATTTTCCATAAGCAAGTAAGCATACCAAACTGGATGCTTTCTCAGAAGATGAACCAAATGCATTAGATAAGGCAGCTAAGGCTTCTGCTCTTTGTCTTGGTCCCCCTAGACTTGACCCATTCGACTTTTCCTGTCACCAGAATCAGCAAAGCCTTGTTAAGCAGTAGAGGAACACACAGCATGCAACAACAAAGTCAGACATGATATTTAACACCGAAAGTATTGCATCTATACAACTTGTAACATAGCATTGAAAAAGAAAAAATAAATATAGCTCAACAAGTGTGGTTCTTAAGATAGAGCAGATGAGTTAAAGTAAATCATGAGTAACAAATAGAACCAGAGATCTATACTTAAATCATTAAACTTCAATGTTAATTAAAGAGAAAAGAGGCATTTCTATAAGTAATTCATAGTTATGATTATTCTAAAACTTTTCAGCATTGCCATATCAGTAGTTGGATATATGCAAGTAAACACACTGTTTATTCGGAAGTTCACATTCACGTGGTTTGAACATAAAATATGATACAATAATCTCATTAATCTGTAAATTGGATTACTTTGCATGGTTCAACATTGGTTTTCCCAGTTAAAAATTAGAAGCTGAGTCATACCTCCACAGCATGGCCAAATCCAAAGAGTAGTGACACCTTTTTCTGAAATGAGTTCCCCAGAACCTGCATTGCACATTTAAAATAAAGCATGAAAAATTAACAAAATAGCTGTTTCCCAAACAATATATTTTGAATGACTTGAGCATTTTGTCTTGTTATGGTGAATTTCTTTAAAAGTCTCAACCACCTCACCATTTTCTGAAATCCCACAAATTTTTAATCCACTTTTACAATGTAAATAAACTGACAGCACTGACTAGCACTGCTTCATGCATGGGAGCAGTACTAAGTTACATTCAGAATTTTGTGAACCTATACATAATGACAATAATATAATGGATTCCACTAAACTTGCTACAGAGACAATAATTATGTTCTGTTCTCAACCAACACGGACATGCAAAAATTTACAACTTCCCAGCTAAAGATAAAGAGAACAAACCAGAAAAAGGGACATTTTTATGTTTAGGTACATACCATAGCTTTTGCATGATCCCATGAAAAGTATGTTGTGAAAAAGCAAGGTTCATTCCCTTCTGTTACTTTATATAGTGGTACATGTGGAGATAGTCCCTCCAGAGATGCAGCCAAATCTATGTATTTCTGAGGAAGATTTTTGAGTAAGCATCAAGAATATCAAGTAGAAAGAAATATCAGAGATAAAAGCCATAAGTTGTTTAGCATGTTTACCTGGCCAATTTCAAAAGCATTTTGCTTTTCCTTTGGGTCCACAGAATGACCAATCCAAATAAACACTTCTGCATGTGTGTCAAGTATAAGGATATCCTCCGGCAACAGGTCATCTTGAGAGAAGTTGTAAACCTCCTCTACCTGCAGAGTAAAATATACAAATAGATTTAGAAGACATTCAGAACCTTCTGTGGTTACTATTTCCTAAAATTAAGGGGGAATTTTATATAATGAAGTTGCAGTCACAAAACTCACATTGAACTTTCCTGGTGGATCCACAATGGAAAAGAACAACAAAAATATCAGAAATGGTCATTATATCAGTAAAAAAGTATGTAATTGCATAACAATATTCTATAATAAGAAGTAACATGATAAGAACTGCTACCTTTATTAAATGATAAAGTGAACAAATGTGGATCTCTGACAAACTCGTTAACAACTTTCTTGCTGGTGTAACTTTGTTTTCCTCCTAGTGCAGACCAGAAAGCTGAGCTTTCTGTTCCTTCTTTAGCATGCTTTAAAGTAGCTCCAGGCTGAACATGGACATGTATCTCATAAGCAAATAATGCATTAGAGCAAAACTACTACTATTCTTAACTTCAAGTTAAAATCACTTTGTTTCAATGGAGGTAAGAAATAAGAGAAGGAAATAAAAACGAAATATAGAAAAAGGTATATTGATTCGAGAAAAAACGTATATTCAATGGCATTTTTATCTTTAAAAGATTTCTTTTAAAAAAAGAGAACACACATGAACCCAGACAAGATTCTCTGCCACCCCACCCCACCACCATGTCTATTCTTCTCTGCTATAACATATAGTGAGATTTGGGACAACAGTACCAAAACAAAGATACTTGTTGCAGGCACAGTTGAAGAATATGGCCCTGTAAAAAAATCAGGGCATTTCCAAAATATCACCACATCACCAATTTAATCCTCTGTGCTGCACTGCTCTGATTTTAGGCCAACCTTGTCACTGTTAAGCACAATTTCATTCATCCATCTAAACAGTGAGCTAAACTTCCAAATGAAGCTTTTCAACTCATAATTCATCTCTAGGGGCGCATTGTGTGTCTCCACACCACTCTATTAAGAGAATGAGCATGGGGATGACAAGCCTTCCAGTTCCAAGGTGTTCAACAATGGTAATTGGATCGGCATCACCAACAGCCTCCACAGCAAGCATGAAGAAGCCTCAGATGCTCTTGTTACTCATCTCCAAGAAGAAAACATAAGAGATAGAGGTAGGATAAGAATATGTTCTCCTGCTTTATCTCTTTGGAAATATTGCCTGTCATGGAGAAAAACATTTGGTGTATCCAACCTCAGAATTTCTCTCCTTCCACCTTTCCATGCACATCCAAACAACTGAACTATGATACTCCTCCATCTCTTTTATTTTTTTCGATTTCTTTCCTCTCTAATTCTATTAAAACAAACAAATCATAAGCGAAAAAATATAAATTAAGTCGATTCACACGTAGCTTCAAGGGATGCACTTCAGCTTAACTAGAAGATTGTATCGCCATATCATGTCAGTTTGAAAATTTTGATCTTGAGGCAATAAGTTCCATAAATATAAGTTCACAACTTGATAAAAACAAATTCCCACAGGTTCAAAGTTTTCACATGTAAATTGAACTTCTCTAAGTAGAAAACTGAGAATTGGTTACTCTTCAAATTTTAAGGGAGCCATAGATCTTACCCGTAAAAATTCAGCAACCTTTGCTGCTAGCTGTTGCTGCTCAAAGGAACACTGATTTCCATGCCAAGTGAAAATTGTAGAGCCAGATTGCAGGACAAAACACTCAGTAGAATTCAATGATGATGGCACCTAAATAAGAATAACGTAAGTATGAAGGGAAAGAAAAAAAATATAAGCCCTACCAACATACTTGTAGAGGGAAAAAAGGAATATTTTCATGGGTACATACTGCATCAACTTGTACTGATTTATTGTTATGAATAGAAGTTCCAGAAATTCGAATAAGTGCAATACTCTCTGCTGTGTATGTCTCATCTGATACACCTTTGTCTGCCATTAATTTCTTGTATCCAGAGCTCAACCCTCCCTAAAACAGGTGTATATTAGTTAAAAAAGAGTTAGCTTTGCTAAGCTACACTATATATTATTAAAAACACCATATAGTTATCCTCATGATACCTTGAGAACCACCATTGGTTGGAAAATAGCAACAAACTGTGGCGGCTCTTTGCCTTCAAATATGCGACCCTGCAAGAAACTACTGTAAATTATACACATTTTCCCAGCAACATCCTCATCTTGACATTAGTATTACAATACCTGTACAGGTCTACCCTTTAATGAGGTAGACATTGTATTGGCTAACCTAGTAGCTGTTGTTTGGTCCTCCTGAATAGGAAATTTAACCCAAGGTCAAAAGCATTCAAAACAAAATTATTTGATTCAACAAAGTATTAGTGCAGAAAAAACAATATGAATTGAAAGTACAGATAAACAATTATGTGATTGGGTGAAATTTCTGAAAAAGAATCCTTAGTAAAAGTATGTTCAGTTTAGGAATCACTAACCACTTAAGAGGTTGATTAATAAGTGATTACTCACCACTCTTTGAACAATGTTAATCAGTAAAGTGGTCAATTACAAGTATTCCAACACTTTTCCTCTACTCAAGAAGGAAAATTGAATATTACTTACCAGTTAGACTTTTAATATTTAGAAAAAACAACACAACTTCTGTATAGATGAATATTCTAATTTATTATATTCTTATAGAGGAGCTAATGCATGTTCAATTCAGCTTATTTTGGGAAAATAATTGCTTTTTTTTTATCGAATCTTAGAATTTGGGTTTGGGCCTACCTCAACCTCAAAACCTAGCTTATGGGGAGGAGGTTGCCCCCCACTGAAATACATTATCTTGGCACTGTCTCTAGACAATGTGGTGGGACTTGGATTTTTCCCAATACACCCCCTCATGCCCAACACTTTGAACTTGGTGCATGGATAATATGGTAGGTGACCCAATAACAAATCTCTAATAGGCTCTAATAATTTGGGTTAAGGATTGCCCCTCACTTATCTTGGCACTATCTCTAGTCAATGTGGGACTTGGATTTTTTCCAATATGAAAAATTTTAATTCTCCCATAGTACATACTCCTGCCCTTAAAATAGCAACACCCACCTCTGTATGATTCGTTTTTTTTTCTAATTTAATTTTTTAACTAAAAAATATTACCAAATAAAGTTGACTGCAAAGGAACATATACTACAGAAGTACCGAAAATTTACTTGCCTTTAAGGCCTCTCTATGATGCTCAGAGTTTATGCTGTCTAGAAATATCTGCTCGACAGATATGCAAAATAGACTGGAAGATGACATTGATTAATGAGCTTATTTGCTTTCTCCTATGTTTTAATTTTTTTGCCCTGGTTGATGCACATTGCACACAGACATGTGAAAGGGATAAAAGGAAAATGTTTTACCCTACTTGGAATCCTCAATTCCTAATTATATATGCTAGTTATTTTGCTCACCAAAATTGTGGGTTGTTTTTATGAATTTTAAGAAAAGAAGGAATTTATTAAGACAAGAGAAAATTATAAGGAATTTGGGGGATAATAATATTATAAGGAATTTTAACACCTACACACGAAAAAGTGAATGTCAAATTGAAACTACAATGTGCATAATATATCTAGATCTCAAATCAGAAGAACATAAATTACCTCAACACTGTCTTTGCCAAACCAACAGCACAAGAAGTAGTCTTCTTTCCGCTCACCAGAGTGGTAGGTGTACAATAAAATGTAGCAATCTCCACTATAAAATTTACCAATCTCTTCCTTCGGCAATGCAGTCTTGGCATTTCCACTGATTCGCCATACCTAAAAATTTCAAATAATATTAAGTGTTTGCAGGTGTAAATTAAACAATGCTAAGGGAGTAGCAAAGTTTATCAAGAAAATTATAACTCTACCTCTATCCTCCCATCTCCTTCAAGCAAAGGTGGAATTTCCTCATTTACAGGGGTACTTTTTGTCATTCCTTTGACACCCATGCCTTGTTGCTTAAGCAATGCTGACAGTACATCAAATAGCACTTCTCAGTATGGCTAGCTACACAAAATGGTAAGTCAAAGTATAAGAGAGAACAAATGATATCCACCTGCAACTTTTCCTCTTCCTTCCTCAGCATTGGTACTAGCAGATCCTGATGGCCAAGAATCAAAGTTGGACTTAAATGAATGTGTCTCATAACCTTGAATAATCCGGGTTATCCTTGTAGACTTTGGCCTATTTTGACTAGCAACAAACTCCTGGAGATATTTTTAGAATTAATAAATCCACTTTAACTAACAAATGGAGAAGTAAGAATTAGATTCTAGATTCTACAATAGCATTACCTCAACGGCTTGGCAGGCTGCTTTTCGTTCTTCAACTTGTGTCACGCGACCAACCCAAACAAACACCTCGGCACCGCAGTCCAGTAAATAGCATTTGTTGTTTTCCAACAGTGATTTAGAAAGTTCACCTTCCACAGGCTTGACCTCACCATCAACAATACTGAAAGGACAAGTCTTATGAAGTTATTCATTTAGTTATCGGAATAAAGCATTTTCAGTGACCATATGCAAACTATTGTTATGCTAATCAACACATGATGAAGTGATCATATCCTCCATCTCAATAAACTTAAATGCCTAGTGCATATATATAGAACACAAAGAAACATAAACTTCATTTGAATTTATAAGGTAAAATTATTAATGAGAAAAAAATAAGAAAAAAATATATAACTATGTGACAATAATATTATTTAACCAAAATACTACTGTCCGAAGCATAATTCAGCACACAGAAACAAAAAGACATCTTCATGCTTCAGACAGTATTAGAACAATTCTAAAGCCCATGATTCCAATCAAAATATCCTCATGACACATAAAATACTCAGACATTGAGCATAAAGTATATGCATGCATATTTCTAATCATAAGAATCAGCTATCCAAAATGATATTTAAAAATTTATAGTAATATGAATGACAATGGGCTCTATAAGCCAAATTCTCAATATATATATATATATATATATAGAGAGAGAGAGAGAGAGCAAGGTCCTTCTATAGCATCTCTAAAAGTTATATCTGATTTATTCTCCCCTTCTTAATCAGACTATCTTCCCTCATATCTTCCCAACATACCTATATAGCAAAAAAAAAAGTTGATCGGCAAATTTTAGCAATTAGTATGTTTTATTAGTGGGGGGATTCAAACCCAGATAATATAGCAATTGATTATATATAACTTTTTCTAATTGTCTTAGATCTTACTTGCAAATAAGATGATATACTGATCTTTAAAAAATTATATAGTAGCTGACAATTCATTTGTCTTGATGGTATTATTTGGGTTTTGTTAAAAAAATGACCAAAGACTCTCTCTAATTATATCACCTTTTCAAAACAGGTGCTTCAAGTAAAATATGGAGTGTGGGAGAGGACTCAAGGAGCACGAAACCAACATACCTATAAAGCTGAGCAGGAATTGTCTCTGGAATAATATCATCCTCACTGATTACCTTCTTCCCAATGGGAGCAAAACCACCAAAGAGGACCCAAAACTCACCTGAGTCTGACTCAGTGTCTAATTTTCCATCGTCTGGAATGGGGGATAGATTTTATGAAGTAAAAAACAAATGAAATTGCAAATGAAGAACAGAAATATTGGAATACATGATAGGAAAACTGCTTTACCAACAATTGCAACATCACATTTCCCTTCATGATATTTTTCTTTCAGAAACTGTATAACTTCCAAAGCCTTGGCTCTTTCCTGAATATTGGAATTTGCACCATTGAATTGATAAATCTTATTCTGAGTGTCGAGTATGAATACATCTTCATGGTTCAACGAAGACCTTGCAAAAGGGACCTATCAAAGAAAAATGTCAAACTTCATGCACACTGAATTAATGACGTTCATGAATAATAGAGAACACAATACCTGTCTCAATCTAACAACTCTTTTCCCTCTGCATACATACAAACGTGTTTCAAACTCCTCTTCTTCAGGTTTTTTAAACCCAGATGCAACTCCACCCTCTAATGGTATAATACATGGTTTAAAGTATGACAAAAACTTGTCAGACTCATGTCCTTGGATTTCCCTGTGCTGCACTGCACGCCCTCCAATAGCAGCATCAAGTTCAACAGTTTTAATGGCTGCAGTTCCAGCCTCATCCTAAAAGTAAAATCAGTGTCAGCCAAGACTATTATTTTGTCAAAGGGATATTGGTTTAAGGATTTCCAAACAACTATGAACCATGGTAACCCCTGCCCTTTCCAAATAACTCAACACATCTAAATACTAGTTAAAAAGGAGTCAGGAAAGGGGAAAATGGTGAAAGTGAATAGAGACATAAAACAACCATGAAATAGTAATTTTTTTTCAAAAAGGCACAACTATATAAGGTTCAACTTTCTACTCGCCTCTTCATTCTAAGAGGGAGAAAAATAGTAATGTAAGATGAATTAGGCAAGATATAGGATGGAGAAGGAAAGCAAAGTCCAAGCTTACCTGACTTGTATCCTTTCCAATCCAAAAGTGTAAATCATAAAAATAAGTGCCTCCTTTGCCTTGAGTTGTCTGGAGATACACATAAAATGAACACCCATTTTTTTTAAATGAAAGAAAAGGACAACAACCTATATTTCACACTTAATGAAATTCTGAACAGCAACACCAGATACATTCTCATATATGTGAATGCATCAAAGGTAATATTGGATATAGCTCAGACCTGCAAGATGATGTACGAATCTCCCATGTAGAATTTCCCATACTCAGATTTGGGCAATGGAACTGGCTGAAAATTCTCAATCCTCCATATTTCAATTCCTCTACAGCAAGTTAAGTTCAAAACCTCTCAAAGCATATAGTATATTCAGTATTCAACATATAACACAATATAACATGAATGCTAGACATAAAATCATCCATATGTCTTAACTCAACAGCTCTTTTGAGTAACAAGTTCATGACATGGAATTGGAGCCTCTATAACCGTGTGGTCTAGAGTTTGATCCTTGTTCCCCATTCTTATAAATAAAATTTAATTTTCAACAGAGTGAAGGTTCAAGCATGTTGATGTGTTTGATATAAATTCATTTTATGCAGCTTCACCCAGCAGCTCAAGCTTTGGGAATATTTGGTTCATGATAGTGAAATAAGTCATGCTTAGAGCTGAAGATTAGTTGCATATGTTTGATAATTCTATCAGCAGTGAACTTTTAAAACTTTTTGCCTTTATTCATAAAGATAATTATATTCACACCCATTAGATAAAGGATACACTCTTTGACCAACTCCCTGGAATGCAGGATCCAAAACTTTTGCTGAGCTAGACATGGCTAAAAGTTCCTTCTAGAGTATCCTTTCCTTTTCAGCAAACACAATTACTGCAAATGTTGAAGGTAATGCACTGTTTGAAGAAAACAAAGTTGAGAAAATCATTCATCACTGTGCAGATAAAGTAGTTGCATATTCTCCTAGAATAAAATATTGTGCATACGTGTGCATGACTAAAAATTGTAAGTATCAAATGAAGTGTAGAGAACAGCAGCATCAAAAGCCTGCAATTCCCAAAACATCAAATGTTTTCTATATCTTTCATCTAAACCATGACCAAGGCAGAACAGTTTTATATCTGCTTTTGAAGAATCAATCATAGAAAGCTCGCTTTCCAACAGATACTTATATAAATTGACTTTCTATATCTTCTATACATCATTATAAGCACAAATAGCAAACAAACTGCTGGTTTATAAATTTGGAAAATGACTAAATCAAGGACCACAGAACAACTTAGGTTTACTATGATGGAGGACCTCGTATTAGAAATAATATTCTCTTCTTAAAAAGATGAAGAAAGAAAGAAAGGATCTGCAAATCAAGAAAACTGCCCACTTTTTCATGTTATAAAAATGGTCAGCTTTTGAAACTCTTAACATAAAATAGAGCTTGGCATTATTTTAGAAAGCATAATGAAATAAAAATTTGGTTGGAATAAAAAACCCAAACATCGATTAAATATGGCCTTTCATGTTAACCAATATTCATAGGCATTATGGAAGTTTGATTTCAGCACCTAACTTTCATTATAGTATTATAATATAGTTGTAGTATCAAATCTGATAGTAGTCAGGCCTTGACAGACATTTATTTGGACTAGAGATTGACACATACAAATCCTCCCTGCTCCAACAAGCAGAAAAGGGAACATATGTTGACATTTAATGAAGATCAACAACGGATCTTGAAAGTATGTCATGGCTAAAGAGTGGCTTAAGAAGCTACGTTCGGGTTCAAACCGAAGTTTTGGGATGTCAAAACTAAGTAGTCCAACCAACTGAACTACAGACATTTATTTCCATATATTCAAACAAAAGTAAGCAAAGACATGCTAGACTTAAGAATATATAGAAAACAAGAAAAAAAAAAAGGAAGACATTGAGACCCAAAAGAACTCAAGCAGAGGCAAACAGGTTTCTTAATTCAGAAAACAAAAAAAAAAATTGATAAGATAGGATATAAAAAATAGAACCACCTTCACATAAGATACGGATACGAACTGTGTTAAAACATGTCTGCTAAAATGTAGTAAACTAGAAAGTAATGGCAGAAAGTAAATAAGTTGCTTTAGTAAAACTGGTTTACAAGCACTATTACCAATTTAGTTAAGCAACAGTATTGGGATAAAAAACTTAGGTCCGTTCTATTGGATTTCCAGTCAAGCAACGAAGTCTTTTAAATTGACAAAAACTGAGCATACTGGACAGTGAGGATTATTTGTTTTCTTCATGGTGATTGAGTTGTATATCAGAAGATAACAAATGTTACAACATATATAAGGTCAAAGCATCACTTGATTCACTTCTGGAATGCAAACAAGTTTCTAGCAATGGGGTACATTACTTCTGGAAGCACATATATTTCAGTGAAGATCACAGTTTGCAATTACACTGACCTAAATAATATCATTTTAAATTTTGCATGCTAACACAATTCCAAAGTACCTTCCATAACAAGGTTTGGCCAGTCATTCTATTCAGTAACATGAGTTGTCTTGTCAATTCTAAAGCAATGTTCAAGATGGTAAGAAATTAAAATCTTTTAAATTAATTTTTTACTAATAAAAAATATCTCATTGGTATGTCTGAAGCATCCATGTTAAGACAGTTACAAGCAAAAACTTTCATCAGCCTTAGCATTTCTCCATATCCTTAACACTCTCCAAAGCCTTTCTCCTCTAGTCAACTATCTTTGCTTATTCTCCTTACACAACTTCAACCCAACATCACAAATCACTATTTGACCAATGATATCATCAAATACCAATAAAAAAAAATGGTATTGCTTTCTCTTCTTTTCCCCCTCTTTCTGCTACTTTTTCTTGTCAATAATTAGCATTTTCAATTTAATATGCAAAATAATACTGCCAGGGCCAGCTCTCCATGGTCGCACTATTTTCACTATAGATTACTTTTTTAGCCAACGATGCAAATAACAAGCTCCTTGTTATCAGAACAACCCCATCTCTGCCATGCATGTTCCAAGCTTCCCAGTTCTCTAATTAAGCAGATACTATAAGCCGAGAGCAACATTACAAGCTTAAAGTGCTATTGCTGCGAAGACTTCAGCATATAATTGCTCTTCTACATCTTGCTCCAACATCAAACTTGGTCTCAAACTCAAATCAAAGTCTCTAATAGCCAACTAACTCGGAAAAGCATTCCATTTTCTTTTTCTTTCCAAAATCAGATAACCTATCTAAGATTACATCCAGAGTTATGCACTTAAAAGCCCGTGGAATTTTGAGCACTGACTTGATCAGAGCTAAGAATCAAACACTAATAAAAAAAAAAAAAAAAAAAGAAGAAGGATTTTAAACTTAGAAACTCCAATTACGTTAGACTTGAACACTAATGATCTACCGGCACCATTCATCTAATGTTCATTCAACCAATTCATTTCCCCTCTCAAATTAAAAGCAAACAGAAAAACACGCCAATTAATCAAAGCTTCGAAGGAAAAAAAAAAAACACAACTCACAACAAAAACGCGAGATCACCAAAAAAAGAAAGCACAAAAAAGGCGAAAAATTCGAAAAATCAAAACCAAACCCAAACCGAAAAAAAGAACACGACGGAGACATACACATCACGGAACTCGATAGAATTGGAAAAAACAAAGAGAACAAACATCGAATCGAATAGCACAATAGCTACGACGAGGAAGGAGTAAGATCAGCGACTACGAGAGCACAACGCGGAATTGAATTGACCAAAGCGAAATTGAATTGACGTATACCTGAGATCTCAACGGCGATGATGATAAGTTTCAGAGAAAGAGAGAGAGAGAAGGATATAGTTGGAAAAGATAGTGAATTATTGCTGTTTCTGTTCGTGGTGGTCTTTCTCTCTCTTCTAACTTTTGAGGCTTTTGAGATTGGCAAATTCAGAGAGAAAGAGAAGAAAAGCGGGGGTGTCGTGTGTGGATGAATTATGACAACGATGATGGTGGAAAAAGGGCGGTGAGATCAACCCAATGAGAAAAAGGAAGAAAATAAAATAAAATAATTAATTAAACAATAACAGATATAGGCACAGAGAGAAAGAGAAGGTTTATTGTTATTGTTGTTATTTTATTTTGTGTTAAAATTAAAACATGTTTAAGGTCTATTATAATTTTTTATTATTTTAAATTTTTATATAATGAAATCATTTTTAAATCTTTATTATTATTAGTTAAGTGATATTATATTATCTTAATGATTATGATAGTATTATCACTTAACTGATAAAAATTTTAATATCAAAAATTTAAAATGATAAAAAAGTTATTAAAGACTTAAAATAAAATTTGGTCATTTATTATAAATTTTAAATATATTTAAATTTTTTATTTATTTTTTTGTGAAGGTTAGTAGTTGTTATTTGTTAAGACAAAAAATTAAGGCAATAAGTGCACCTTCAATGTTTCTTCCCTTTCTCTTTGATTTTCTGTAATAAAACTATTTTTTTGTTTTTTTTTTTTCTCTTTCCGTTACAGCTAAGATTTGCTCGATTTGGTTGTTTCATTGCGCCTTAATTGGTGTAATGGATAAAACTAAACGTTTACTCTGAATTTAGATTGTATGAGAGCATTTCTAATAAATATAATTTCAAAAGGTTTAAATATGTTTTTATTTTTGATAAATATTTAATTTATGATTATTTTTTAATAAATTTTTATTTTACATTAAATTCTTAATAAAATAATATATTTGTTTTAGTCTTTTTTAATAAATAACTTATTTTATTTTAATTTTTCCAATAATAAATAAAAAATATCACATATAAAATTCAATAATTTATTATGGACTACAAATAAGTGTCATGAACAAAAATAAATAATTATTTTATTAAGGACTCAATAAAAAAATTATTAAAAAACAAATGCAAAAATTATATATTTATTACATATCAAAAATATATTTAAGTCTTTAAATAATCCATTTTATTTTCTTTATTTTGTGATAATTGACTCCCAAAGACACATTCTAATTAAATAAATTTTATACATTTAAGGATTTATATTGTAAAAAAATCCAACTAGACATGTCTTAGTGAGCAACTGATTTTAAAAAATATAAGTAATTTCAATAATTAATAAAAAATTTAATGGTTAACATTATGCGTATATAAAAAAAAACCTATGAATATTAGTTGAAAGAGAGACATTTCATGTCTCTATCTATATTTTTTAAAATAAAAAGTAAAAAGGTAAAAATAGATGAAGAAAGTAATGACAATAGTTATATTTTAAAGATTCATGAAAAAATAAAAATTATTATATATATATATATATATATATATATATATAAAAAAGAATAATGTATCATCTTTATTAATAGTTATAGATATTAACGTTATGAAATTATTAATTTTTGTATTTGCTTTTAAAACAATCAAATTAAAAATCTATTAAAACATGTTTTTTCAAATTTTATTGGTATAAAATATTTATTCACTCTTTTGATAATTAATCATCGCTAAAGAATCTAATTAATTAATTTAAATGGAATCTTATTTGTCAATCACATTTTTTATCCACAAGTAGATTGGATCTAGAAATATATTGAAAAAGCCAAATTTTGTCACAGTAATTTAAATATCTAATTTTTAATAAATAATAAGTTTTATAAAAATATTTATTATTAATTATATTTTGTGTGTAAGTCTAGAAGTAAGACTCACTAATATAAGAAAATTAAGTAAATATTAACTTAAATATCCTATTTTTCTTATTTATTTTATTCTATAAATATATTTTAATTTTAATTTTTTTTCATACATATTAATAAAGAATCGGAAGGGAAGGGAAATCAAGACCCGTGTTTGTCCCCCTAAATCCTTCAGTGTCCACAAGTATAAGATAAATCTAATTAATCGATTTTAAATAAACTTTTTTCAACCATATTTTTTATTAATAAGTGCAAAATTTGAACCAAACACCTAATTCAAACCTAATTCAACTGGGATCAACCGCTTATTAATTACCATTGACAAGATTGTTCGTGAGGGAACAATTCTTCAGAAATAAATCTGTTAATAATTTGGATGTTACAATATTGGTATGGATACAATTATTAATTTGGGTGTTACTATATGGAAACTGACGCGAGCAAATAACTAAGTAGAAAATAAGACGCATAGGAAATTTAACGTAAATGCTGAATTCAAAAGGCAAGGATAGATTAGTCAAAAACTGGTTTTGGCAGTGACAAGTCACCTCAAAGGCTTGCCATGTTTGTGACTTAGAATTTTGTCTATCCACTTTGCAAATGAAGACATTGGAGTTCTGAAAGCAGCGAGATGGTCCAACCTTCACGGATTGGAACTCTTGTTGTCGTTGCTCAGTTTTTAGCAAAACTAAAAAATTAAATTAAATACCAACTAAACTAAGTTCGTACGGGTTTGAACTATACTGAACATGCGATTGTGAATGAAGTGAACTAGTTGTGTTTGGGGATGCAGAGAATTAGTGGGTAAATGAATAAATATAATGCTATTTTTTTGTTTAAAATATTCCTACACTCAAAGAATAATATACAATTTTTTTTATTAACAACACTCTGATCATTCGGTTTAAAATTTAGTCATATTTGAAATTTTTATTTTTTTATTCTCAAAAATATATTATACAAAAATCAAATTAATATACAGTTTCAATCAAATATGGAGAAGCAATTGACAATATGAATTGGACCTTCTTTAGAAGTGATATGCTTTACTGTAGTCAGCTTGGCATTCCATTCATTAATTTTTTTATCATTTATAGATTACACAAATTTTTATTATTAAGGATATAATTAGAAAGTTGGAACATAGAAACCTTAACGAGTAAATTGAGAAAGTTAGCAGATATTTGTGTCAGAATGAAAATGAATATTGTTTCCTTACAAGAAACTAAATGGAGAAAATGACCAAAAAGTGGATGACATCGGTTTCAAATTATGATATATAAGTATAAACAAGAGTCAAAATGGTGTTAGAATTATGATCGATAAAAATTTTAAAGATAAAGTCGTTGACGTCAAAAGGAAAGGTAACAAGATTATGTTGACTAAGCTTATAGTGGGTGATTTAATTTTAAATATCACCAATGTGTATGCACCCCAAGTTGGACTACAATCAAATGATAAAAACCAATTTTGGGAAGACTTAGAGTAGGTTTTGAGAGGGATACCACAAGAGGAGAATATTTTCCTAATAGGAGATTTAAATAGTCATGTTGTTAAAAGCATTGGAGGTTTTGATAGAATTCATGGAGGTTTTGGTTATGGGACGAAAAATGAGACGAGAGAACATATCTTGAACGTTGCACTAGCCTATGATTTGATACTAGCGAACACCTTTTTCTGAAAAGGGAGTCACATCTTATCACTTACCAAAGTGGTCAAAATCGTAGTCAAATTGATTTCTCTATAGCTAGAAGAGAAAATAGAAATTCTTGTATCGACTGCAAGGTCTACCCTGGAGAGTGTGTTGCTATGCAACATAAGCTAGTAGTTCTAGAGGTTTGGTTCAACAAAGTACTTAATATCAAGAAGAGGGCTCAAAACCCATGGATAAGATGGTGGAAGATAAAGGAGAGAAAACAAATAGAAAAATCATGTTGTGTGAAAGATCGTGGAAGTTTGTTGGAGAAGCAAATGAAATATGGAATGAGATGACTATGTGTATCCAAAATGTGGGAAGGAGGGTATTGGGAAAAAGAAAAGGAAACAAATTTCTTACAAAGGAAACATGGTGGTGGAATGGAAAGGTGCAAAAGGCAATTAAATAGAAGAACGAATGCTTTAGATCTTTGCATAAAAGTCCAAATAATGAGAACTTGCAAAAGTTTAAATTAGCGAGAAAAAATGCAAAGAAAGCAGGCTGGAAGCTAGAAGCAAGGTTTTCGTCAATTTGTATAAAAATATTGGGAGCAAGGATGGTGACAATGGTATATACAAACTTGCAAAAATGAGAGATAAGAAGAGTAAAGACATCACTCAAGTAGATGCATCAAGGATGAAAATAAAAAAAATTTGCTAAGAGATGAAGATGTAAATGAAAGATGGATGAACTACTTTAACAAACTTTTTAATGAGGATGACGATAAAAGTGAGGTGAACTTGGAGGATGCTTATAATGATCTGAATAAAAGATTTATATGTAGAATTAATACACGTGAAGTTAAGGAGACTTTAAAGTGGATGAAGAATAGTAAAGCTTTGGGACCCGATGGCATCCCTATTGAAGTGTGGAGACGCCTAGGGAATGTGGCAATAAAATGGATGACCAATCTTTTCAATAAGATTCTTCAAACAAATAAGATGTATGATGTTTGGAGGAAAAATATGTTTGTGCCTATTTACAAAAACAAGGGAGATATCCATAAATGTTCTAACTATAAAGACATTAAGCTTATAAGTCATACTATGAAGTTGTGGGAGAGAGTTATTGAACATTGTTTGAGGAAAGAGACCAAGACTTTTGTAAATCAATTTGGATTTATGCCAGGAAGATGTACCATGAAAGTCATTTTCTTGATGCAACAATTAATGGAAAGGTATCAAGAAAAGAAGAAAGACTTACATATGATGTTCATAGATCTTGAGAAAGTATACGATATGGTCCCAATAAAAGTTTTAGGGTGGGCTCTTGAGAAGAAAAAAGATATGTATGTTAGAGCTACCACATGTGTGAAAGATTGTAATGGAACATTAAGTTACTTTCCTATCACAGTAGGTATACACCAAGGTTTGGCTCTTAGACCTTATCTTTTTGTTTTAGTGATGAATAAACTAACAAAAGATATTCAAGAGGAAGTGTCATGGTGTATGTTTTTTATAAATGATATTGTGCTTACTGATGAGACCAAAGACAATGTTAATAGAAAACTTGAATTATGAAGAAACACTTTGGAGTCTAAAGGATTCATGTTAAGCTTCTCTAAAAGCACTTTGAGAAGAAGAAGGTAAGAAGAAAAAAAATGAAATGTGCTTCTCCATAAGCTAAAATGAGTTTTCCATTAGCTAATTTGTAGATGTCATCTCATCTTTTAGAGAAGTTATATTGGTGAGCTTCTAAAAATTAGTTAATGGAGAGCTTATTTTTACTTATGGAAAAGTTTATCTCATTTTTTCTTTTTATTTTCTTCTTTTAGAAGTGCTTCTAAAGAAGCTTGCCCAAACAGGCCCTAAGTATATGAAGTTTGAGTTTTCGTCGGTAAGAGATAGTGATCAAGACCCCGTGCATCTACTTGGTCAAGAGGTACCCTAGAAAGATGTTTTTATATACCTGTGATCAATTTTGCTAAAAGGTGGAGAGATTGATAATTATGTAAATCATAGAATCAGAGTAGGGTAGATGAAATGGCAGAGTGCATATGAGTTTTTGTATGACCGCAAAATTCCCTTTACGCTAAAAGGAAAATTCTATAAAACAACTGCAAGACCTGCAATGTTATATGAAATTGAATGTTAGCCAGCACATAGGCAACATGGGCATAAAATAGGGATAATATAAATGAGGATGTTAAGGTGGATGTGTAATTATACGAAGATGAATAAGATATGAAATGAAGATATTCGATGAAAGGTAACAGTAGTAGTAGTGAGTGAAAAGATGAGGTAATATAGATTGAGATGGTTTGGGCACGTAATGAGGCAGCTACTTGATGCTCCCATAAGAACAAAAGTTTGTTATCAAGAGCTCAACACAAAAAGAAATAGAGGTAGAGCCTATTTGGATACAAGGCTAGAAGTACTTTTGAGAGTTTTCTATTGAAAAAAGCTCTATATTTCCAGTAGAAAAGTTCTCAAAAGCACTTGTGGTTTGTATCCAAACAGATTTGTAGACCAAAACTTACAAGGGGAAAGATAGTTAAACAAGACTTAATGGAGTGAGATATAAATTGGCGGACGGTGTGTTTTATAACGAAATGAAGAAAAACTATAAATTTGGGGGAGAGTTAGACTCGTTGTTATCTCTATGTTCAAGATGATCATTTTTTAGTCTTTTTTCTCTTCCGCTCTCCCCTCCTTCTTTCCCTCTTCTTTTATTTTATCTTGTTTTCTTTTATTTTATCTTATTTTTCTTTTCCTCCCACTTTTTTTTCAACCTTCTCATATCTATCATCTTCAATTAAATTGTGTTAGAGGTATTGTTGATGTTGATGTTGATATTGATAGATTGCACAAATTTTACAAAACCGTTTTATGATATTTTTTATCTCTATTACATTATTTATCTTATCTCATACTTCTCACTCTTCTTTCTTAGTTATAAAAAACAATTGTATAAATATGTTTTTGATCTCACTATTTTGGTTGTCAATGCCCTGCAATTAAATCCACCTATTTTTATAAATATAAGGATCAAATAGATGGATTTTAAATTAATGTGATTTTTAGTTGGACGGTAAATGAAATTTTCCTTTCTTCATTACGAAAAACTTTTCAAATGTTTTTTTTATCCTCTTTTACATGTTTTCTTTCCCACTTGTTGCGAGACAAATCAACTCATTTGGAGTAAATCTCATTCTAGGGAAAAGGGTATCAAGGAATCTTATATTTTTTTCTACCCAAAGCAGAACAACATTGGTTGGACTAAGACAATTTGGAATGCTGCTATTCGGCCTTCTAAAACAGTAGTGCCTTGGAGAGCTCTTCACAATAAGCTCCCCATGAATGATAATTTTCGAAAAAGAGGGATCGTGGTGGTCTCCATTTGTCTTTATTGTGGAAAGTGTTTTTGAATTGTTCTTTTGCGCGGGGTTTGGCATAGGGTAGAATCCAATATCAACCACCATTTTGACTTAACTTCTCTCATAAGCTTGATCTCAATCTGTGAAAGGATTCAATCTGCTCAAGCTTTGGATGTGGTGCTTGCTGCCATCACCTTGGCTTCCTTCAACATTTGGACAACAAGGAACAAGATTAAATATGAGAACTCCAAGATTAATTTCAGGTCTGTCACCTCTGCTATTTTTGCTAGTGTCCATTTTTCTGGTCACTTTTCTTTTGGTACTATGACAAATTCATTGTCAGATTTTGGTATCATTTAAAGCCTTGGTATCGGTTTGCACCCTAGAAGAAGAGAGTCCATTAAATAGGGTTTGTGGAGACAACCGACTTCTCTTTGTATTAAGTGTAATACAGACGAGGCAATAAGAGGATGCCCAGGTATGGCTGGCAGCAACGGTATTTTTAAAAAGTTATATTCATTTTGTTGGGGCCTTCACCTATAATGTTTGGTCTCTAATGCCTTTTTTTTGCTGAGATCATACTAATTTTAGAATCTCTCATATTTATAAAGAAGGTAATGCTTGTGTCGATAAGCTTGCTTTTTTTGGTGTTTTGTTTTTTGGATATACTTGGTGGGATTTTTCTTTATCTTTATTGCTCAGGAGCTCCTTAGATATAGACAGGACTTCGTTTCTCCATATTTTCTTAGTTTATTTAGTTTGGGCATGTTTTGGCCATCCCAAATTATTTTGTATGTCTCATTCATTAATATATTTTTTTTTGGGGGGGGGGGGGGGGGGGGGGTGTAAAGTTGAGGATGAAGTGTTAACATAGTTAGGATGTCAACTTCTATTTTTCCTTTGCCCCACTCTATCTTCATTTTGACTAAAAAATAAATATCAACCAAAAAATATATATTTTGTCCAAAAAAATTATACAAAAGTATTACTTTTATATATCATAGGTATTTGAGTTTTTAACTCAACTATATATTTAAAATTCAAATTTAAATTTATTAGATAATTTAGACTAATTTCATACTAATTGATCTATGTGTTTGATGATTATATAAAATTATTATAAAAATAAATGAAAAGTTAATTACTCATTATCAAAAAGGATTTATATTTTTTTAAAAACGGCTTCTACTGTTGCCTATGGATATTTCAACAAAATTATATCCAATTTAAATAGTAATACCTAGCTTGTAGCTACCATTGAAAGGAGATATTAGTTATTAGCAATTAGCTGATAAGACAGGCACGTCTGCTTCTATTTTAAATTACAATAAAGTTATTAGCAGATAAGTTAAGTTCAGGTTAACCAATGTGTTATATTTTCAATATTTAGTTATTAAACAAGACATCTAAGCTGTAATTTAATGAATTTAATTATTTTTTTGAAAGAAACTCTGAAACAAGAATGATGGCTCTCTCTCTCTATATATATAGCAATCATGCAGGCAAGTAGGACGTGAACATAATTTTGGATACAAGAAATTGGGAAGAAAAGAATAACAATGAAGGAAAATAAAAGTACGAGTCAATGAAGGCAGCCCAAAAATTCAGAATGGAAAGAGTGCGCCTGTTTTGTCAAAATAAAAGGTGAACATGATTAATCAAAATGCCATAAGTCAATTAGTGCGTATTTGACTAAAGACTGCTTAATTATATGGTCATTGTATTAGATTTAGAATGTTAATAGCACTGAACGAACCCAAACTATCACAAATATGTTCATGAATCATAATGAACTGAAAGACTAGCATAACTGGTCAAAGACACTAAAATTAAGAAAAGTTTGAAAACTTTTTACTGGTTGTTAACAATTATTACAAGAATATTAGAGGGCACTCATTAAAAATACTGATTAAGGAATTTAAAATAAAAATATATTTATTAAGAGATAAAAATTATATTATTTATGATTTTTTTTATGTTTATTTATATTTTACATAATAAATACTTTCTTCTTTTCATTTCTTAATTAATGTTTTAAGAACATCGATTAGCAAGACCCTATAATTAAAAACATTTTGAAGTTCATTTAGTTATTCTACCTAAGCTCTCTTAGAAATGAAAAAAATAAGGTTTTATTTGGAGTATTTTTTTTTTCCAATTTCAAAATTATTAAAAACTAAACCAATTTTCCTTTTGAGTAGCCAGTTTTTTTTTTTAATTTTAAAAAGTTGTTGTGAATTGGAAATAGATAAAATAAGTTTACTATTTTATTTTATCATGTTCCATTACAAAATCATGTAATATAAAAATATATTAAAAATAATTAAACATAATAAAAAAATTAAGAAGTATTAAAAAATAAAATTGTACAATAATTTTTTAAAAAATTATAAAAAAATAATGACACAAACATAACACTAATAATAATATGTCTAGATATATAATATATGTTTCTACAATTTGTATTTAACTTCTATCAAGCAAAAAATTACATGAGTAAAACAGAAAAATGCATAGGGTTTATATTTTCAAAACGTGATAATAATAACAATTATGATGTTACATTAGCTGTGTCACATAATCGTTGAGCCAATCGATCTTAAAAATTTATCATTTGACGAGTACATGTTGTAGTCACTAATGGTGGCCTATGTTGCTATGTCATATTGCTCCCATCCAATTCTTCAACTTCAACATTTTCTTCCACATTGTCTAAACAAATTATCATATTATTTCCATTTTAATAAAATTATGAAGAACACAACATGCAAGTTCAGGGTATAAGGCAACATTGATTTTAGTATAGGAAAATGTGCTTTTGAAACCCTAAACATCTTTCAATTACATTACGTAATGAAGAGTGCATATAATTAAATAACTCTTTTGGACCTTGGGGTGTTCGTTGGCCTCTAGTCATGCAAGTGATAACGTTCTTCACGGTATGGTGAAAGAAAGCTAGGCATGTTGGTGTATCCAACATCCACTACATAATATTTACCTTCAGGGGCAATGGGTAAATGATTGTCTAGGTTCTGAATCGTTTCTAAAAAGACTCTTAAGTCGTTCGCCATACCCTCCTAACCAACCATACAAATGTAAACTTGTGTCAAATGAGTAACAACACAACACATTGATAGTTGGTTCAAGTTTTCTTCCATGGTATGTAACGACCCACCTCGTTGCTACGATATCACTAACTCTAATCGTGTAATTTCAAATTTTAATGAAGACTCCATTAATTTGATTATGAAAATGAGAGTAAATTTTTTGCGGTCATACCCTTATCAAACAATGCACAAATACATAAATGAATACATATGTACGTATATTTTAGACCATTACATATCATTCACATGTCAGAACTTAATTTAGTTTTTTACATGTGTTTATGCTTGGAATTTACATGCCCAATCAAAAAGGAATCAAGGAACCAACTAAAACAAAACAAAGAGTTAATAACAAAACACAACTCTTTTCCAAAAATGAATTCCAACGTTATCACATCGGCTTAGCGGCTCCAACAAAAAGGATCTCCCTTCAAGGTCACCTATTATTGCTCATCTGCTCCCACGAACAAAGGTTCACTATCATCACAGGTACCAACCATACGATACAAAATTGCAAGGGTGAGTTTATTATACCATATTAATAAATACCAAATGACAATGATTAGCAAGAAAACATAATAGTAATATCCATAATCACTCTCAATAATCAATCAGATCAACATACACTCAACCAACTAGTCATCAACTTTTTCTACAATTCAAATCAATTATGCTCAGAATGATGCATGCACCTGACTCAAGTCTCAAAATGCAATGTGGTATCATTCTCATGGAAATAGCCTCTCTTATTAAAATGATTCAGTAGTTTATCAGGGTCACCCTGTCATGCACTGGCCATTCCCCTCACGGTGATCAGCCCGAGTCACAAGGGAATTCAGACAGGCCCCTTAGTACCCGCATTATTATCCCATAAAAACCACAGGTAAACACTATTTTCATTCTATTTCCATCCATGCAATTATGAAGTATGAAACATGAATACCATTATTGCACTGACCGTGGATAGGGACCAACCCTTCCTCGCAAGGATATCCAATAAGTCATGCACCCCCCCATGTACATACACTGCATATAACCATGGGTTCATCAATGCACTGACCGTGGATAGGGACCAACCCTTCCCTGCAGGGATATCCAGTCATGCAGCCACAGCTGTATCCACAACATACAATGACATTATCAACATCAACATTATCTCTCATCAATCTCATTATCAACATCAACATCATTTCATCTCAATGTCATCAATAACATCAACATCATTTTATTTCAATATCATCATCATAAACATCAATATCATCTCATTTCAATATTATCAATTATATTATCTCATTTCAACATCATCAACCATATCAACAT
Source organism: Glycine latifolia (assembly GCA_013407115.1). NCBI lineage: Eukaryota > Viridiplantae > Streptophyta > Magnoliopsida > Fabales > Fabaceae > Glycine > Glycine latifolia. The sequence continues at coordinate 16,873,669 of CM023960.1, forward strand.
TATCTCATTTCAACATCATTAACCACATCAACATTATCTCATTTCAACATCATCAACCACATCAATAGCATCTCAATCTCAATATCATCAACGACATCAATATCCTCTCATTCATTCACAATACATATTACCACGAGACTGGTACTTCAGGAAAATTTTAAATTAAAGAAGAAGACTACAATATATAAAACACACTCTTATGCCTATTTAAAAATTTAATAAAGAATTAAAAAAGAGAACATATTATAAAATTTTGGGCAGAGTCTCTTCTATAATTAAGACTTTTCCCAAAAATCAAATCATTACACAACAACATCATTCATAGTTTTATCCATCAATAACAAATTCATCGCATTCCATTAGTTAAAAACACAGTTTTTCTTGAAAACCAACACACAACAGAGATAAACATACATCAATAATAAATATATTGCATCTCATTAGTTTAAAACATAATTTTTCTTGAAAATCAGCACACAATAGGAACAAACATACATTACCATAATTGGGTTTCCTGACCCCCATCTATGGTAACAAAAGTTGTAACCAAATAATAAACTCTCATCACCTATCTATAAATTCTCCCGTTAGCTCCTCAAGGTGTTGTTTTGAGATCCCTTAAATTCACGTGCTTTGGCCCAAATGCAGAGCTCTATATATCAAATTGAAGACTATTTAGTATAGATTTCAAAGACAAAGTCAATATTAACATTTGGGATCAAATACCCACTCAAATTTAAAAGGGCTAAAATGGTGTTTTAGGAGTTCACATAAAAAAGACATCATTTTGAAATTATGATCACACCAATATGATCGGGGCTCAACGAAGGTCACAAAAATGATATCAATTTTATAAAAAGGAAACTCTTACAATGTCTCATTTTCAAAGGATTTTCAAAGGAAGTGTAAAAACACCCAATAACGATACCCAAATCACAAGAGATACTAGGAGAGACTTAAACTAACTAGAAGAAGACAAGGAAACCATGATTACCTCAAAGAAACCAAGAAAGGAGGATTGTAGGCTCCGTTCTCTACCAATTCCTCGAGTTGAGTTTTGAAATTTTCGCTTCGATTAAAGTGTTCATCACTGTGCGGTGGTTCGGTGACAAGCAACGATGGCTCGTGACGGTCACCGGTGGCTGTGGGTGGTGGAAGAGGCGATTCTAGGGTTTTGGGTAAGTGTTTAGAGAGAGAGAAGTGAAAACGCATTTTTCTGCACTGCTGAACGTATTTATAATCTGCAGGTCTCGCTCAGCGCGCTCGTCTCGCTCAGTGCAATTTCCTCTGTCTGGGAATTGCGCTTAGCGTGCCAGTCACGCTTAGCGCGGAATCAAAAATTGTTATTTTGAGGGTCCCAACGATCAAAATTTGAAGAGATAGGTTGTTAACCAACTTTCAAAATTTGAAGGCGATCCAACGGTTAACGAGTCCGGGATTGTAGTTTTACAAAAATAGGTTTTGGGTTAAACTATTAATCACCCATATTAAACATTGATCAAACAAACTTCACATCCACACCAAACAATTACATAAGGATAATTTACAAAACAATTCAAATAATCTAAACTTATCAAATAATCAAATAACACAACAAATACATCAAACATCTAGTTTTAGTTATTGAAATTTCAGGGTGTTACATGGTATGAAATTTGCTCATCTTTTGGAATGCATGCTAAAATATGTGTACCATCAATTGTTTCTACACAATCCTTTAACAAAAATATTTAAAAAAGTAAGATATAAAATATAAAAATAATGATTATTAGTATAAAAATGAATAATGACTACCTTGAAAAAATGATTATATCTTGGATTGAATTGTATTTTTTGAGCAACTTCATCAAAAGAAACAAGAAAAATCAATTCCTTGGAAATATAGCAATTGACTTTTTGGATACTCTTAAAATGCCTATGAATAATGTTTAACGAGTGTTGGAAATGACTCGCTGCAAATCTAGTAGTCATCGTTTGGCAAATAATGACAAAAAATATGGCAACCTGCTCTAGGGGTGGCAAAATGGCCCACCCCGCCACCAACTAGCCAAAAATGGCCAATGTGTCTCGACCTGCATTTCATTATGGGGTTTAAAGTGCCAACTCGCTTCATGTTTGTTGGGTTGGTAGGTTGGTCTTCCAAAACTAAAATATAAAGAAAAATAAATAGTACATAAATTTTAATTAATTTTATCTTTATAAATATTAAATAATAAATACTTAGTAAAAAAATTGAATGTACGACCTTAAATTTTGAATAATAATTTATTTAGAAAAAAAATAATTAAAATTAATAAATATATGTATAAAAAAATACCAAAATAAATATTAAATTATTTTTTGTGTAAAAACGGGTTGGTGGGTTGGCCCGCCTTACCTTTCTTTCAACCCATTTTTTAGCAGGCGAAAACGGGACAAAATGGTAACTTGAAAACCCCAACCCTTGGTAGTTTGAAAACCCCAACCCAGCCCACCAAAAAAAGGTTGGCTCGATGGATTAACCCATTTTGTCACCCCTAATCTGCTCTTGAACAGTTAAAAACCTAGTGTCTTTAATTTTTTTTCCTTTCTTTTTAAAACTCATAAAGCTTAATATATTAAGATGACATCATTCAAAATGTTTCAACCATTTAAGGTTTCAACCACTCATTCACGTCTCTCCAATTTTGAAGTCCTCTATGGTTGAGATTATGGCTTCAACAAATTAGTACATTAAAACATAATATAAAGCTACAAAATATTTTCAATCTCTGCATCCGAATCATCTTTTAAGCTTCTAATAATGTCTTCCATGAGATTTGATTTGTAGATTAACAATAGAATATTAACAAATATAAATATTTCCACTTCACACTAAAAATTAAGACAACTAAATAACATTCATAAATCCAACAATCCATAAATAACATTCATAAATCCTACAATCCATAAATAGCATTCATAAATCCAACGATCCATAACATAAACTAGTAGAACGAAAAATAGAAAAGTACAAGTCTTAATGAAAACATAAATATAAAAATTCAAAGATCCAACCATACACATGTTTTAATCCAAACATAAACATAAAACATATTCAGAGATTAAGGACTAGATCTTTCTTCCATTCATTTGTTATTGCCAAAAACACATCTCTCCTACTAAGGTCATCTTTCAATGCCTTGACTGACTTTATAAAAAGAGCAACACCAATTCCTTCAAGTTTACAAGGATGCTTAAACAAGTAATCAATTTGCTATTATCCTCACTGTTTTGTCCAACTACACCCCCCCACTGTAGCATTAGAGGATGACCCTACAACCTGGCTTGTGCTAATCTTTTCCAAAATATCAAATTTTCTTTTAGAACTTTCACTCATAATTGGAAAAACATTAGCAAATGTCGTTTGAAAGTTTTCTCTTGATTTTCTTTTCTTTGTGTCAGAACTAACAGGGACCTTGTTTTTTGGTTTATTGACGAAACTTTTTATAGAAGGATGTTGATTTGCACTGGAGGCAGTTGTGTCCCCAAAAAGGATACACAAATCATAATGAAGACAACCTTTCTTCTTAAATTGCTTTGCAGATTTATATTTCCACAAGATCAAAATTTCAATTGTTAGTATATTGTAAAACAATAATCATTAATAATATACTATAAAGACAAAATCAAATTAAAACACACCTCACATAGCTTCTTCCATTCATCATTTGTGGCAATAATTTGTCCAATGGTTGAATTGTACCTTAATCTAGTCTCCACTTTAATCAAATTGGTAAAATCTGTCCACTTTCCTCTCAGCTGATTAAACTTGTTCTTAAACTGATCTTTAGTGTATTCCTTGCAATTTGTTTTCATCTCTTCCTTGATGTGTTGCCATGTCAACCTTAAGAGTAGTAGTTTGTCTATTACCCTTTTTAACTTCCTCCTTTAATAAAGTTATGAAATGAGATTCAATATTTTGTGGTCACATTCTCACTTGCCATGTTGAAATAAACTTAACTTAAAAACAACCACTCTAACATGAACAAAACACAATATACTATAGTTCGAAAGAAAAATAACTATAGGTCTCGACAAAATTTATTAGAGAATATATTGCTAAACAATTTCTTAGCACCTCACCTATGCATTCTTGCTTGATCCCCATGTTGCCAATTACATGAACCTATTTAACCTTATCCTTTATATAGAGAATTGTAAGTGTTAATTGTAAAAAACTTTTTGTCAACAATGAATTACATCTTCATAACTCTGTTATTGTTAGTAGAGGATTTAAAAGATTTATAGAAAATGAGAGTTAGTAAGGTATATGCCATATCAAAATTTTAAATATTTTCCTTTCTTACTATCGTGAATCAACTATAAATTTCTCCTTTATAAACTTGTCCACATAACTTGTTTGAATATGTATTTGCACTCTAAAAAAAGTTACTTACAAAATGTGCACCATTTAATATAATCAAACCAAAGCATACCTACATTATAGACTTATTGTTTTATTTTTTTGGAAGGCAAAGGATATAATATATAACAAATAATTAGGCAAGGAATACAGATAAAAGAGTCAAACACATATCATAAGGTGTAAAGGTTCAAACTCAACCAGCAACATACAATAAAACTAAACTAGGATATAGACCAAAATAAGGATTCAATCAACATCAAATAAGAAAATGACAACATTCATATTCTTCAAACCAAATGAGAGTAAAGAATGAAATTTCCACTTTACTCAACTTGACCATTTATTGTTTCATCTACCCATTTCAGAGTGGGTGATGTTTGAAACTATCTAAAAATAATGAAAAATTGAAATGCATACATTTTTGTGTTTTTTAAAATATTAGGGCTCTTTTTATTCTTAGAATTGATTATCAATTTTAATAATTTTTTAATAAATGATTGTTAATTTTTTTTAAAAGTTTTAATATGTTCCATTGCTTCATTTAATATAGATATACTTTTGTGTGTTAAAGTTACTCAATCTTAGTTTAAGTCTATGTAGAATAAATATTGCACTAGAAAGGTATAGAAACTATAGGCTTCTGTGAAATTTATATCCAAGCCTGACTTTCATGGTCACAAAAGTATTTTTAACAATAGACAAAACGCAAATCTAAAAACCATATAGCAATAATTAGATCATATATTTAACTAAATAAAAAATTAATCAGAACATATTTGTCCCTACATGAAATAAAATTAATTAGAAAATTACAACAATCCTATGTTGCCTCCCTACTAAAGTGCCCAAATGTTGCCAAAAATGAGGTTTGCTACTAGATGGTAGGGCTTGTTGGTGTCTCAACCAATTGTAACACTTATGCCACACCAACGGTAGGGCTTGTTCTTCTTTACATAAAACATAGGTTGAATTATAAGATGCATCAATAATCTTCCTTTTCTTCAAACCTATTGTTTAAGACACAATTAAGACTAATTAAAGCTCGAGCCTAATAGCAAGCCAATGAGAGAGTTAATCTGAACATGGCTTTAAGTTTTAAACAAATGACACAAAACAACTTGTATGTTTAACTTTGAACCCCTGCTTCACCGATATAAAAACAATATTTCCTTACTCTATCTTCAAAATGATTGTACACTTCCAACACTTAATGCGGGTACAAATCAATAATAGTATATTCTACCTATATTTTAAATTCTATTCTATATACATAGAAGTAAAATATAACAAGTGCATCAATGAAATATAAAAAAAAAATGCATCAATGATTGAACAAAGTCCACATGGATGTGAATGAGTATTGTAGGGACCTTAATTGAAACACCTATTTATTGAACAACAACCATTAGAATAAAGAAGCACGATAGTTGATTCTTTGGTATCACCATACACCAATCAAACTCCAAAATATCATATTTTAGCAAACTAATAATTAGGAAATAAGAAAGAAGACACACTTAAAACTCTAAATAACAACTATCAAAATTCCAATAGGGAAAGCCCAAGATTGGAGGTAACACTTTGAGATTCAACATAGGTAGTGATCGAAGCCACATCAAAACCAAACTTCAACAAAATGAAGAGGCAAAGAGGGAGAAAGAGAAAATTATGAGAGGAAAAAAGAGCGACGAGCAATGCAACGGAGGGAGATTGAGGTTCGAACAAGAGAGAACACCATATTAGAGGGAGAGGGAGTGTGGTGGCACCATTGAGGAAAAATGGCGACACAATGGAGTAAGGGCAGATCGTCCCACCAAAGGGAGAGGAAGAGCGACAGTACAATGACGGGACGGAGGGAGAGGCCAAGATATATTAGATTTCTTAGCCTATAAATAGGCCTTGTACTTTAAATTTTAAGAACACACAATTAATCCAAAACATAAGTCTATTTTATTCTGCACTTATTTTATCACATTTCTTTACAGTTTCTGTCATCTATTGCTTTCATTTAAAGCTTTCCTTTACTACTTTCATTCATTGTTTTCTTTTACCACTTTCCTTTATTGCCTTTCAACCATTAGTAAGGCAAATTGGCACACCAAAGGGAGAGGAAGAGTGACAGTAAAACGACGGGACAGAGGGAGAGGCCAGATCGAGATAGTGAAAGAGAGGGAGAAATGAGTTGTTAGGGGAGTGGCGCAATGAGAGATTTGGTCGTGAAATAAATGGTTTGTAGGGTAAAACATAAACCATAAACTATAAACCTTTTTTTTTTTGCTCAAAAGGGGTCAAAATTGTTTCAAAAAATGGTGTAAAAATCCAACTCATACCAATTTTTGCAAAACACATTTTTGTTTCAAAAATGCATTTCAAAACGAAAAACTGAAAACTTGAAACCACCTTGAACGAGGCCTAAAGTAAAATGATTTTTCAAGTAGCACCTGAAATATAGAATAGCAACACAAGGCTAGTTGTTGGATTTTTTTTTCTCTAAAAAATCTGCAATAAATGAACTTGAATTCTAACTGTAGAGTATAATAGTTGTCCTTCTTTCTATGGCAGCCTAATAATAGACCAGATTTCAAGGAGTTATTAGAAATGTTAGGTACATACTCTCTCACACATTCTTTTTTTTTTTATTAGTCTCTTGCACATTCTTTGACTCTACATGTATCCACACTGAGATTAATTTTTGTTATTAACTATTTGATGAATGAAACTCTAAAGAACAAATCATCTTTCTACTTTTCATGTCTAAAACTAGGCTTCAAATTTTCTAGTCTGTTTATGGTACACTTTACTATCAGGTATATGCTTCTATTTATAATGTTAAAGAGATATGAATTTGAGTTTTTTTAATTTAAAAAAAGAAATTTTATTTAAAATAATTCTACATCTTTTTATCTTTATATTTGAAACTAAAAACTATTTCATATATTTCTATGTTAATAAACTTCCTTATATAAGACAAAGATAATTATCAAATAATCACATGATTAATTACGATAAGAAATTAGATGATATGATCTAGATATGTAGTAATAGAATCTTATTCTTATTTTATGCACAACTTTCACATTTATAAAATAATACTTTTGTTTATATTAATTATGTTCTTTGTGCTAGCAAAGAATATAATAATATTTCACTAAAATATTTATTTGATTAAATTAAATTTTCTAATTGAATTATCAAATAAATTATTTTCTTTTGCAAAGATTGGAACACTCATTTGTGTGTGATCCCGTAGGTTCAGTACAAAATCGATAGTAATTAATCATAATTAATTTACTAATCAAGGTAAGCGTCTAGCAACACTCCTTAACATTCGGATAACATGAAGTATTTTTTACCTTCAAGAACGAATAGAAGAATAATGTAATATTTCATTTTATCATTTACCGCTCAAGGTTAACTCTAAAATATAATATTACTATCAAACTCTAATAAGTTAACACATTATATTTAATCAATGAATGACTTATGAAATTATTTTGTTCTTTCATTCAATTGCCCTGTCCAAGGTCTTAATTCTATCACAGAGCTCAAACTCATTACCTAGAGTTAATTAATTCATTCTTAATTAATCATTGCTTTCCCAATTATTTTATTATATCCAATATGCATTCAACTAGTATCCTAAGACATTAGATGTCCAAAATTAAAATATAACAAATAACTTATTGATTACTATGATATTCTCTTGTCAAAGAAAACTATTATATTTGTTCTTGAAAACTTCCTATTGACATATCAATGAAATATTAACTATTAAGAATTCTCAATTGAATTAATTCAATGATGACATTCGCATATACATACATACACACACACACACACACACACACACATATATATATATATATGCAATTTAATAAATGTGATATATTAATCTTTATCCAATAAAGATCATTACATATATATTGATCTATCCAGATTATTAATGTCTTATTCACAATAATCTTATGATCAAGAATAATTTAGCTTAAAATGATAAATAACTTGTTTCTCATTATTATAATCTCTCATGGTAACAAATTTCTAATTTTAATCATGAATTTGTCAAATTAACAATTTAATAAAACAATAAATATGATAAGAAAATAAGGAACAATTCTTTACTAAAATTGATAACATGATGGATTGAATTTTGAGCATACATATTTACAATTCTTTACCCCAAGTTGAATTTTTGTTGAAAGGGATACATAACCCAAAAGAAAAAAAAATACTATTTTACAGGCACACTTGTTTCCTAGCTGCGTGAAAAGAAAATAAAAGGATACGAAGTATATGTTTAATATAATGGTAATGGGCTAAGAACTAAAAAATTCCAAAAAAAAGTGCTCTAATTTACAATCATAAAGAGTAAGCAAAGTCTTTATGTAGCTTGTGTGGGTCACGCGTCGAACACTGTCTCCAGCATGAGGTTTGGCACTATCCCACTTAATCCATGTGAGAAATCAACCAGATTTGCCAATTATATTACCTAAGCAGCCACCGCCTAGCTTTGGTTTCGTGATCAAGGATGTGTCAATCACTTAACCACTAAGGCTACGAGAATTCTCAATAAAGACTGAGCTTGTCGACAAAAAATCAACGCCTTTTAGTGCAACGTCCTTTGGTTCTCTATCAATCCCAATCTTCAACCTACATAGCAAGCATTTTACACGTGTTATGAGGTTTGGAGCAAAGCCAAATGAAACTCTACTCCAATTATGTTCATCATCTCTACAATGTGACAACCACTATGTTGTCCACCAAACTTCTTGTGCTCACACACCACAACAAATGGTGTTGCAAAACGAAAAAATCATCAACTGGTTGAAACAGCTCGTACCCTTCTCCTTCTCTATAATGTCCCTCTTCACTGCTAGGGGTGATGCACTTCTTATTGTATGTTACATGATCAATCACATGCCCCCGTTCGTCCTCAACAATCAGACCGCGTACTCTATTTTGTACTTGCAACAAAACCTCTACTTTGTTCCACTTCGTGTCTTCGATTTGCCTATTTTGCCCCAAGTAAAGATAAACTCTCTGCTAAGTCTCAACGCCTTTTAGTGCAACATCCTTTGGTTCTCTATCAATCCCAATCTTCAACCTACATAGCAAGCATTTTACACGTGTTATGAGGTTTGGAGCAAAGCCAAACGAAACTCTACTCCAATTATGTTCATCATCTCTACAGTGTGACAACCACTATGTTGTCCACCAAACTTCTTGTGCTCACACACCACAACAAATGGTGTTGAAAAACGAAAAAATCATCAACTAGTTGAAACAACTCGTACCATTCTCCTTCTCTATAATGTCCCTCTTCACTGTTGGGGGGTGATGCACTTCTTATTGCATGTTACATGATCAATCACATGCCCTCGTTCGTCCTCAACAATCAGACCGCGTACTCTATTTTGTACTTGCAACAAGACCTCTACTTTGTTCCACTTCGTGTCTTCGATTTACCTATTTTGCCCTAAGTAAAGATAAACTCTCTGCTAAGTCTCTTAAGTGAATTTTTCTCGATTACTCTCGCCTGTAGAAAGGATATCATTGCTTTTGTCCGCAACTTCAACAATATCTTTTTTTGTTAATGTCACTTTCTTTGAGTCTACTCCATTCTTGTCAGTCTTTTATCGTTGACTGATCAACTTGTTGTTCCCACTCCGACTGTTGTCGCTACTCCACCATAATTAATTGTTCATCAACGAAGGCCGCAACATCCACTGGTGGTTCCACATAGCAACCCCCCCAACATCATCTCCTACTCCAACCGACCTTCCAAAAACACCTCTTGCACTTAAACTTCCCATTACCCTATGCAAAGGTATTCGGTCCACTCACAATTCTAGCCCTTTATATGCTTATACTCTTCACTGTCACCAATTATCTCCTTTCTATTTCTCTTTCATCTCCTATTTGGATTCTCTATCTATTCCTAAGTCTATAGGTAAAGCTATATGGTTCATCCACATTAGTGGCAGGCGATGTTGGATGAAATGACTGCTTTACAGACCAGTGGCACAGGGGAGTTGGTACCATTGCTTCCAAAAAAAGACTATTGTTAGTTGTCGCTGGGTATTTATAGTGAAGGTTGCACCAAAAGGTAGTATTGATCGATTCAAAGCCCGTTTGGTGATTAAGGGCTATACTTAGATCTTTGGCCTTGACTATGGGTTTACCTTTTCCCATGTGGCCAAGATTACTTATGTTCATCTATTTCTTGCTATGGCTTATATTCGTCATTGGACATTTCACTAGTTGGATATTAAAAATGCCTTCCAAAATGGTGAAGTGCAAAAAGATGTTTACATGGATCAGCCTCCAAGATTTACTACTTCTGGTGGATCTCATCTTGTTTGTCGCCTTCAACACTTCCTCTATGGCCTGAAGCAATCTCCCTATGCCTGGTTAGGCCATTTCAACTTAGCCTTAATTCAGTTTAGTATGACCGAATGTGAAGCTGACTACTCTATTTTCTTCCTTCATTCTTTATCTGGCTTGTGCATTTATTTGGTGGTCTATGTCGTTGATATTGTCATTACTAGTGATGACTCTGATGGTACCTACCAACTCAAATCTCACCTTCAGAGCCAATTTCAGATGAAGGATCTTGGCCCGCTCAAATATTTCTTAGGCATTGAGGTTGCTCAGTCGACTTCGGGTATTGTCATTTCTCAAAGGAAATATGCTATAAGCTTTTTCACTAAGACTGGTATGCTTGACTGTCATACGCTCCTTTGGATCCCAACCTCAAGCTTCTTCCGAATCAGGGGGAATCACTGAAAGACCCGAAAAGATATCACAGACTCGTTGGCAGACTCAATTACCTCGCTGTCACCAGGCTAGACATCACATTTGTCATAAGTGTGGTTAGTTAATTTCTCAATACCCCTTGTGATAATCATTGGCATGTTGTCATGCACATCCTTCAATATATCAAGAATGCACTGAGTCATGGACTATTATATGAAGACAAAGGTAATTGTTTGTTACTCTGATACTGATTGGAAAGGATCACCATCAGACAGAAGATCTACCTTTAGCTATTGTATTCTTGTTGGAGGTAACTTGATTTCATGGAGAAGCATAATAGAGTTGCTAGATCCAGTGTTAAAGCTGAATACCATGCCATGGCAACAATTGCAAGTGAAATTACATGACTATGACAACTTCTCTAGCAGCTCCAATTTGGAGACACCCAAGGCACTAAGCTTATTTGTGATAATCAAGTTGCTCTTCACATTGCATCCAATCCAATCTTCCATGAAAGAACTAAACAGAGATAGATTGTCATTTTGTGAGAGAGAAAGTACTCTCAGGAGAAATCACCATTGACTTTGTCAGCTCTAGTGATCAACTGGCGTGGATGTATTCACTAAATTTCCTAAGCAGTCTCGCATTGATTATATTTGTAACAAGCTTGGTGCATATGACATATATGTACCTAAGATTAATAGGAAGATTGAATGTAAATAGGAAATTTGGGTACATTTGTACAAATATGTAGGGATTTCATTATCCTTTGCTTCCTTAATTATCTTGTACCTAAGATTAATAATATATAACTTTGTATGATAACAACACACAACTTCTGTAAACACTTCAATAGCCTCTAATGTAAAGATCCCACCTAGGGCTTTTGTTTTCAAAGACATAACAAGATGGGAAGAAAATAAAGTAACAGTACAACATGCAACTTAGAGCAGTGTATCAAGCATAATGTTTGAGTGTACGAGTGAGTGTGATAGAGAATAAGGAGACTAGTGTTATTTTACACTAAAACTCTCCCAACATCATTCAAAGAAGAACATGTAATCATAGTTTAAGTTACCTTGAAACAAGCTAAGCTAATGGTTAAAACTAAATTATGAATCTGGACCTTCATATCATGCATGCATACACAATGTATTGCTCTCTTTCCAATAGATCAGACCAATTCTTTAGTGAAATAAAACCTTAGTAAGCAGGCAGCCTAACATTGAGGCAAGACTCAAGAGTAACTGCAGAAAAATTTACATTTGCAGTTTGGTAAAGTGAACCACTGTATAGCCTGTTATCAGATTCTGAAATCACCAAGTTTGTCACAGCCTTCATAGTTCTTGTATCTCTTGCAACAGATGGAATAAGTTATTCTTTCCAGACCTTCAGCAGTCCAAAAGTACTTTCCAGTTACCTCATATTACATAGTAGCCAAGACTAGAACATTTTTGCCAATGATCAAGCTTGAGTCTTGAACTGTCCTTTTTCCAGCTATTCAATCTTTCAAGCATATCCTTCTATCAGTTTGATCTGAATAGAGCCCCATTGGAACTCACTCAGCTAATAATAATCCCATAACTCAACCTTCTTTTAAAAATATTACTTTTAATTACTTCTACAAATGCAGAACAGCCTAACATACATCCTATTTAACCTTGTTTCATAATTCCACATCAGAGTTTAAAAATCACGCAAACGAAAATCAAAGAAATAGGAAACTGGAACAGTACATAAAATTGGCAAAACATAAAAAAGTAAAGTCACATGTCTACACATACGTGGATGAGGTACCAGGGGCATTTTTAACATACAGTGCGTAGAAATTATACCTTAAATTTAAGCAGCCACAACAAAAAGAGTGTTCAGAATAGGTTGGTGGCCTTAATTCAAGATTTGGACCACAATTTCAATGTACAAAACAACATCCCAAACCACATAGAAATGAGAATCCTATGTTTCCTGCCACACTATCATTCACTAAACAAAGTAGATATTTAGTACAATTTCAATTCCAAGGGTAAAAGATACAAATCAGATCACTTTTAAAAAAAAAAACTAGCTGCCAACAACAGAAAGCGTCCTAAAACGAAAAACAAATCCCCCTTAGAATGATCCTCCCTACACTTCCTTCATGATGGAACCAACAGAACAAAAGTCCATCAATCTTTAAGGAATTTCTTCATACTAACCTTAAGGTTCGAACTTATCGTCGTCTGGCCACCACCTTGGCCTAGGAAAAGTCACCCCACGAGCCTTTGCCACATCCAACAAACTGAGATGATCAAGATTTTCTTCAACATCATCACTGTTTAGTGAGATAAATCTCAACACATCAAAAGCATTCACTTTCTCCCTACTGTTGTCACCACGTTCCATTCGAGTCGCTTCTGCATTCTCCGAACGACTGCAAATAGAGGGTGGTAACATACGCAGCTTCCCTGAGTCCTCGCCACTCTTCCTTATTCCCGAAGATTCCACAACCCCATTACTTGATTTCTTCTCCTCCTCAACGGTGCAAGTTACTTTCTTAGAACAATTTTTTGTTTTTGTTCGTTGAAAGTTCATTCTCCTCAGAGACCAGCTTCCCTTTGAAACTCCCCATACCCTCTTCCACGTTCATTTCCTGCCTGAGTTGAACTTCAGAAAACCCTAAATCCGAATCCTTCCCCAAATCGACAAACTCCGATCCGTCGCAGAAATTGATGAACACCCGACTCCCGGCATCCACGAAAACGGCGTGATTAACGGCGCAACGGTCGACGCCTTGGTCGGAGTAGGGGAGCGAGGACTCCTCCGGCGGCGTGTGGAAAACGCCCTGGGTGTCCGGTGGCGACACCATGACGATGCCATCGGAGGCCTCTGGCGGGGAGTCGACGGAAGAAGAAGGTGAGGGCGTGTTGTGGGAGTAGTGAGTGTTGGACTCCGCCATTGATATTGCTAGCTGTTTGCTATGTGTGTGTGGGATTCATTCTTCTTTTTCCCGTGCAAACTAATGACATACTTAAGCTGGGCTTCGATGAGGGTACCGAAACGCTGAGTTTCGAGCGTACAACCTACTTACTCGTCCAGTCCAATCCCAACCCAGACACTTACCAAAGTTAATTTTCGGTTCGAGTGTATAGAGTCTATAGTCTATACATTAATTCAATTTGACGTTTCTTATGATCACCATTTATATGAACTAATCGGATGATGGTCCGTGAGAAGTCTAAAGTTACCTTATTATTAAATTTTTTCCAAAAAAATTATATATTACGAAAAAATAACTCTTTTAAATGATAGGTATGAAATAAAATGTTAATAAGAGTTAAAATATATGCTTATATTATAAGTAAAGAAAGATGTCTAAATACCCTAAGATCTAAACTTTAAAGAATTGAAACACATTTTACTCAATGCTAACATAATTATGAAAAAATAAATAAAATATTGATTATTTGAAGTTAAAATGAAGACTTAAATTTATCTCAGTGAAGAATGAGTAAAATAGTTATGTTAGAAATAAATGTTAAAATAATATTTCCTACATATCTTAATATTCCAGACATTGTTATTCAAATATAAGTTTTTTTCTATTACTCTAAACTCATACAGAGAAAATAATTTGGAATTCTTGTTAATAAAACCTCTTTTAACGACAATTTTAAATGGCTTTTAACAACAATTTTACAAGCGTCTTTGAAATCTGGGTTGTCGAAAGTCAATACTTTTAACGACGATTATCAAACCATCTTTGAAGGTAGAATTTCTAAGACGGTTCTATTTCAAAACCGTCTTAAAAATTGTTATTTAAAAAAAATATTTGTAGTCTTCAAAGACAATTCCTTTGTTAAACCGTCTTTGAAGGGTACAATTTCTAATTTGGTTTTCTCTCGGAACCGTCTTAGAAATTGTTATTTTAAAAAAAAAGAAAAAAAAATGTAGTTTCTAAGACGATTCCTACGAAAAATTGTCTTAGAATATGAAATTTGTAAGACAGTTTTCTCGAGGAACTGTCTTTGAAATTGTTTTCTGAAAAAAAAAAAGGATAATTCTAAGACGATTTTTGAGATAAACCATCTTAAAAAGTGGTCTTTCTAAGATGTTTTTTTTTTGAAAAACCGTTTTAGAATGTACTTTTTTTATAAAAAAAATTGACGAATCTAAGACAGTTTTGAGAGGAACAGTCTTAGAAAGTTCACTTTTAAAAACAATTTTTTAAAGAACAGTCTTAGAAAGTGGGGTTTATTATTTACAAATTAATTATTTAAAAATACAATATTTCTATTTGGAAACAATGAATTGACTGTTGTTGTTATTATCTACCATCAAGATCTTTTCCTCTAAACACTGTTAGGTGCTCAGCCCTTAGAGGTTGGGTTCTGATACCAAACTTTAAATGCAAATATCACAAGAAGGAAAGTTGAATTGTGATTTTTACTAATAGAATTTTTTAGGAAAGATCAAATGATAACTTCAGATCTTTATAAAACCAATAGAATTTTTCAGAAGCAAAGATCAAATTCAAACCCTAGGTTAGTTTAAACAATGGAAGAGAGAATAAACAGAATAAGACACAAAGGATTTATATTGGTTTGTCTCAACCACCGAGACTACATCTAGTTCTTGGCAAACCACCAAGTTCCACTAGCTTTAACAAGTTACAAGTATTTATCGCTGCCACTTCTGGCTCCTTAACTCTAGCTTTACACCAAGCTTGTTACAACCAGTATTCATTGTTTTACCAAGCCATTATTGGCTTTAACACAAATCAGAAGATTTGTTGGATTGATTGCACAATGACTAACACTTTATCATCTTACAGACGAATAAACAAATTCAAGAAATAGTCTTTTCTCTCAAGATGAACAAAGTGTTTTGAGAGGTTTTCTAAACTTTACAAGAATTTACACAAAAAGATTTTTACGCAAAGAATGAAATAGTGAGCGCTTCAAATAATGTTTCATGTCTTCAAAGCTTCTGGTATTTATTGTAACGACCCGCCTCGTCGCTACGATATCACTAACTCTTAATCGTGCAACTTCAATTTTTAATTAAACTTCATTAATTTGATTATGAAAATGATGGTAAATTTTTTTGCGATAATACAATTATCATACACATATTACAATTACATATTTAAACACATTATACATATATATTAAATTAGTACATGTCATCCACATGTCAAAACTTCCTTTAGCTTTACGTGTATATACACCTGAAATTACATATCAACAAAAAAGCCAAAGACTAACTAAGAGAAACTTGATTAACAAAACACAACTCTTTCTCCAAAAAGGAATCCAACGTCATCACATCGGCTTGGCGGCTCCAACCAAAAAGAAGATTTCCCTCCAAAGTCACCTACTGCTGCTTATCTGCTCCCACGAACGAAAGTTCGCGATCATCACAGGTACCAACCACACGGTACAACAAATGCAAGGGTGAGTTTATTATATAAAAACCAACAACATCAGATAGCAGCAATTGGGAAGGAAACAATATTACCCACCACAATCATTAACAAAAATCCATGATTCCAATACATACTCAACAAACCAATCATCCAATGCATTTCACAACTCAAAAAATCATGCATAGAATGATGCATGCACCTGACTCATCTATCAGCATGCAATGTGGTACCATCACCGAAAATAGCCTCTCACAAGAAAAATGATTCACCGCCTATCAGGGTCACCCTGTCGTGCACTGGCCATTCCCCCACCCGGTGATCAGCCAGCGTCGCAAGGGAATTCCAAACTTGATGACCCCTTAGTACCTGCATTCTTAGCCCACTGAATCCCGCAGGTATGCGAGTGCCTTCATTCTATTTCCACACATACAAATGAAGTATCAAACATGGGCATCATCAATGCATGACAAACCAATGTGGGCTAGGAACAAATCCTTCCTCGCAAGGGTAACCAATTGGTCATTGCATCCCACGTGTACATACACAACCTACAACCATGGGCACCATCAATGCATGACCTAGCTAGGAACAAATCCTTCCTCGCAAGGGGAACCCGTCATACACCCCCCATGGGTATCCATGTATATCCACACACAATGACATTGTTCACATCAACATTATCTCTCATCAATGTCATTATCAACCTCAACATCATATCATCTCAATATCATCATAATGCGTATCAATATTATAATAACCAAGGTTTAATAAATAAAAGAAAAGAAAGAAAAAATTTAAATTTGCTATATTCCGTCGGAAAAAGCGTTAGCGATGGATTTTGCGACGAAATTAGCGACGGATTTTCTGGCGCCGTTAGCGCCACAGATACTAGATTTTGGCGTCGTTAGCGCCAGAGTGGCGCCAGGAGCGCCACAGATGCTGGAAATTGGCGCCAGGAGCGCCAGATACACTGGATATTGGCGCCATCAGCGCCAAAGTGGCACCAGGGGCGCGGCATGTCGGTCAGGTCCAGTATAAAAGGCCAAAAACGCGATTTTTGAAGAGAAAAACTATTTCTCTTCTTCCTTCAGCGCCCCACCTCCATTTTTGAATCTCCCAAGCTTCAAAAGCCTTTGTTTCTTGACCAAAATACCTCCCTATGACCATCAATCTTGTGAGAAACATCTTGAGAGCTCAAATCCTTCATTTATTCTCTTGAAAACCCCTTAGATTGAGAATCCCTTTTTTAAGGGAAATCTTAGGAACTTGAGTTTGGCGAGAAACCAAGGCGTAACACGGACACCTGAGCTAGGAAAAACTGTCCACTAGCCTTCCTAGTTGCCATTGAGGTAAGAAACTCGAGTTTCTCCAGTTAATTTTTGATTTGGGGTTTTCTATGAATAGTGACCCACTTGAGCTGGGGCTAGAATTAGCTCTGAGTCCTGTAGAGAAACTTGTTTAGAACGGTTTAGTGATGAAGGATTAGCTTTCAGATTTTGATTTGGTGAACTTTGGTACTTGGCTCTGGGTATGCATGTGTGACTTGTGTTGAGTCACTTATTGATAATTATATGACATGCAAGAGCCTTCGTTATGGTTATGCTGTGCCTGAAAGGCCAGAGGAACGGTGCTTTCTGAGAGACAGGGACCGTTCAAGCTATGGTTGAGTTCTGTGTATTTGAACTGATGAGAGCTTTGAGCTCATTGTATGTGATTTGCATTGAGTCTGGGGTGACTCAATTGCTTTGATTTCAGCCATGATGGACCTCTGAGGGTCTAAGAGGGGCCTAGTGTGTGCTGGGCCATAATGAACCTTAAGTTAGAGGACTTCTTATTATGCTATGTTTGAATTGGTTTTGATATGAGCATATATGCCTTGATTAGGACTTGACACCGAGGGTGTCGGTGGCGGGTGCCACAGAGCAGGGAAAGAACTGCAGAGCTCAGCTTTGCCAGGTAAGTTCTTGGTCCCTGGGGATGTTTCCCGCTTGTTGTGCTCCACCACACTCCGAGGGAGTGATGGTTGCATTCATGATGCATGCATTGTGGTTGTTGCATCCTCATAATGATATGTATGTTGCATCTATGCTTGAAAAATGTATGATGCCTGTGATTAGATCTTCTGGCCAGTTAGATAGATATGGACCTCCCTAGGAGATGGGTTTCCTCCTAGTTGGTTTGCTCATGGTTGATGTTTATCCCAGGGATCGGTGATCCCTCAAGACCAAGGGGATAGGAGATGGGACATTCCTTCTATTCTCGGAGGTACCATATACGTGCGTCCATGCGTAAGGGGTAGCTCCCGATGGGATGGCACGGGTGTGAGTTCTGGTCTCACACTGAGGTAGGCGTTGATGTTGATCCGCCGTACATAGAGCAAGATGACTTGCTCATATTGTTATGAGGGCCGGGTGGCCAATTTGATTGTGATTACCCTTGTTTGTATCATGGAGAGTGGGCCAGGGTGGAGGAAATACCTCCAAGGACCCTGAGCTTACTGAGATGTGTATCTCACCCCGTGTGGGATTTATATGTTACAGGTGACTCTTCTGGCAGAGGAGAGCAGTCTCAGGGCAGGAGGCCCCAGTAGAGACATTGTCTGCTTGGCCGGGTGGCAGCAGGGAGAGCTAGAAGGCTCATTTTTGTTTTGATGTTGTTTTGTACCCATGAGAAGGGAAGGTGTGTGTGTGCACACGTGACATGTATAGTTTTGTATACCCTCGTGTGAGGGCAAATATTCTTTTGTATCACCACGGTGTGGTGCTGATACTGATGTATATATGTACAAAACAGTTGATGATATGATATGAGTTTTCCTCCTGATTATAACTGTGAAACGATTGGTTATCTGCCTATGTGAATGTATAATAAACTGGATCAGCAGGGGTGTGAATTATGTTACTACCATGTGTGATGTTTATGATGTGTTTATATTCCATACATAATGAAATCAAGAAATACGGTTCGATCGCTTTCGCATGGTTTAAATGAAAGTTTTTAGCGCGATTCTGATATTATGAATGTTAATACACCGGGTGCACACGGGGTGTTACAAATATCATCTCATTTGAACATCATCAACTACCTCAATGGCATCTCAATTTCAATATCATCAATGACATCACAAACAATCACATTTCACATCTATACATAATACATATGCCTGAGATTCACATTCCCCAGGTCTTCAGACAACCCAAATTTCATACATTCACAATTCACCATATCACAAGACTAATATTTTTAGGAAAATTCTAAATTAAAGAGGAGGACTACAATATATAAAACACATTTTTATGCCCATTTAAAAATTTAATAAAGAATTAAATAAGAGAACATATTATAAAAATTTGGGCAGAGTCTCATTTGTAATTAAGACTTTTCCCAAAAATCGAATCATCACAATAACAATATCATTAACCCAATAAACATATATCTCATTGGAACATTATTTCATTCAGACATCACCAATCACATAAGCATCACCTCATCTAAATAATCACAAATCATGTAAACATCATCAATCATTTCCATGGTATCTCAATTTCACTGTCATCTACAACATTAGTAATAAATACACTGCATCCCATTAGTTAAAAAAATCATTTGTCTTGAAAACAAGCACACACACACAGGGACAAACACACACCAATCATAAATACATCGCATCCCATTAGTTAAAAACATAGTTTTTCTTGAAAACCAGCACACAGCAGGGACAGGAAGATATCCTCATAGTTGGACTCCCTGACCCCCAACTATGGTATCTAAACTATAACTAAATAATAAACTCCCCTTACCTATCTATATTTCTTTGTTAGCTCCTTGAAACGTCATTTTGGGATCTCTCAAGTTCACGTGCTTTGGCTCAAATGTAGAGCTCTTAAGAAAACCAAGAAAGGAGGATTGAGAGCTCCATTCTCTATCGAAACTTCGAGAAGAGTTTCAGATTCCGCTCCGATTAAAGGTTTCTTCTCCGTGCTAGGGTCTCGTGACAAGCAACGGCGGCTTGTGGGTGTCTCTGATGGCTATGGGTGGTGGAGGAGGGTGGTGGGGGAGCTTGGATCTGTTTGGAGGAGGAAGAACCTCCATTTTCGTGACTTGGAAGCTTAAAAATGTATTCAGCACCGCCTCCACTCGCCCAGGCGAGCAAACATGCCTTCAAAACTCGCCTGGGCGAGCTGACCCAATTCTAGAATTTTCCACTTCAGTGAAAAAATTAATTTATCACGTTACAGATATTATTTTCATAATCCCAACGGTAAAAAGTTACATATGTAGGTTAGAAACCTTTCTTTAAAATTTAAAGACAATCCAACGGTTAACTAATTCAGAATCATAATTGTACTAAAATAAGTTTCGGATCAAACTCTTAATCACTCAAATATAGCGCATCTCAAACAAACTCCACATAACTTAACCTCTATATCAAGTAATTGCACATGGATTATTCACATAACATTTTAACTAATCCTAATTAATAAATTAATCAAATCATACAAGGAATACATCACACATATATTTTAAGTTACTGAAATTTCAGGGTGTTACATTTATAGGTCTTTTTCAATCAAGTATCCATTGTCTCTAAAAAATATATTTTCTCTCTTAAGCTTGCGTCTTAAGAATGTGACCAGTGGGCATTAAATGCACATACTTCTTCATGTTGAGAAATCATTCTTTGTTGCTGGCGCGTTGAATACTATAGTAGGAAACCGCTTTCTTTTGTGTCAAAGTAGGTTTGGGCTGTAAAACTCTTCTTTTGATGGCGATTAAGGAAATTCAAAGTTTGGCTTCATTTATTATTCATAGGAATTGGAAGATTCTAGGAGAATGTTTCTACAAAACAAATCTCAAACACAGAGTATTAAATGAAGTATTAAATGTCAACTTTAATGTCGTACCAGATCTTGATTCCATCTCGCTACCATGTGAAACATCACACACAAACTTCATGGAACATGTTTTTATAGTGCATAAGACACAACTTTTAAGCTTTGTATTTATACTACCACAAAAATGATCTTCAACAATGTTGATTCAAAGACAGTTCTTCCAAAATCGTTGTCATCCAAAATGCAGTGGCATTTTTGTAAATTACTACAAGTGTTCAACAGAGGTTTTCGAAAAACCATCTTTGAACACGTGTTCAATGATGGTTTTCGAAAAATCATCTTTGAAAGCAAGTGTTCAATGAAAGTTTAGACTTTAGAACCATATTTGAAAAGTGCTCCATTTTCATATCGCCCGCTCTTTTAGTCTCTAGCTCTCTCTCACACTAACCCTTACCTTCTCATTCCCACCATAACTACAAGCAAAACCAGCACAGCTCATTACTAACCAACAATGCACACCCAGCCTTGCCCCAAACCAACTCCACCATAACACTCACAACCCTAGAGAAGTCACAGATCTGGGCAAAGAAGTCGTAGATTTGGTCACCAGCATTGCAGATTTAGCCTCCAAAGTTGTGAATTTGGCCACTAAAGCTCCCTCAGGACCCAATCCCTTTCTAGCTCCATTAGTGTGCCATCGCCTTCTTCTCTAACAACCTTGCCACTGTGCAAACCATGGCCAGGTCCTTCCATCGTCGTTGCCTCTTCGAACTGTTCTCTCTAAGAGCCCTTTCTCTCAAGAGTCATAAAGAGCCATGACCCACATTAAGTATGTTCCTACAACAACACATTAAGGATTGATATTTGTTTGTTTAACCCTTTTTATTTTTCATTAATTTTTTTTACGATGTCTTACTTGGTACTTCTATATAATTGAAGGCTAGTGCTGAAGCTTTGAAAAGATGAAGCAGAAGATTCTAGAGATTGCAGGCTTTCACATCTCATCTTGAGTTCTTTAGATATGTTTGTTGGTATCCCTTTTTTTGGTTCAATTTCAATTTCACATACTTTTAGAGGAACTTGCATTTTAAATTTTTTGCTTTCTTTTTGTTTTTACTAATAGACTTGTGTCAAGCATTGTTCATAAGCTTAAAAAGATGCAATACTTGAAGACATAACAATGCCTCTTATTGGATTTGGCACTTATTCCTTCATAGGAACACAACAAAACTTGCTGTCAACAATGCCCTTGAGGTGTGTGTGTGTGTCTATATATATATATACATATATAATGTCTTATAATATATACTCCTTTGCCTTGGGAATTTCTCTTATTTGAATTTTATTTCCCTTATTTCACTAGCTCTACTGCTTGCTATTAGATAAAGGAAAAATCTATATGATTTTTATATTTCAATTCTTCATTTACGTTATTATTGATACACATGTGCATATGCACATATGCAGATGAGTTATAGGCATTTATTTTCTTCTCTCTGTTCATTGTGTTAATGGTTTTGGATGCTTTGAAATTGAGATGCGTTATGGACTTACTTCTCATGTGTTTGTCAATATCTAGTAGAGAAATGTTAATTGTACAACAAATTTTACATTTAAGAGAGAGAAGTATGAGGTGTAATAGAGAAATAGAGACAAAAAATGGTTGTATGAATAACACATCTATATCTAGCACTTGTGGAATTTGTATGAACTTACGCTTTTGGCAAATTACCATACTAGTTGGTAATTGAAAGCTTTAAATGTACACTAGTCTGATTACTAATGATATATTGAAATAATGAATACTCTAGTCTTAGTCTTGAGTATTAAAATATAAGTTCTCTTGTAACTGGTAGTGTTTCTTGCTTTTGTCCCTTCCTTTGTGGTTAATGTTATTGATGTCTTATGATACTGGTGTGTATGTGAGAAACTTTCATATGTCAAGAAAATCATGAAATATTTGAGAAGATAACTAGATATGATATTTGCCCATGTTTGCCTGCTTTTCTCGTGTGATAAGCTGAGAAAAAAGCAAGGTTAAGGGAGGAATTTGAGAAGGAAAGAAGAAAACTTCCTCCTAAAGGAGAGTCATAGACTTTTGATTCAAATGTAATTACACTTGGAATTGAATTTATGACTATTTTATCAATTTGCACTTCTGTACTATGTTCATCTTAGGTTGAACAATGACCACGGTTGGGAAAATATTAAGGTAGAGAGTTCATTTTATATAAAGTGTGTGGCTGTATCAAATGTCTATACTTTTAAAAATATATGATTTTTTTTATAAAAAAATGCGTAGCATAATTCATTGTATGCTTTTTTAAGTGTAGAAAAACGGTTCCAAATTTTATTTCTCTCTAAATTTCAAGAATTGTCTCAATGTTGAGGTGGAAAGAAGTCCTAAACTTTGCAATCCTATTTAATTCTTAATTTTTTATGTTTGGTAGTAATTATGGTCGTCTGTTTTGATATTGGTCATGTATTATCTGACTTGATGTGTGGCATTATGTTGCTTTAGGTTATGGACCTATCAATTTGTTGGAAATTTCATTTTTTCTACATAGGGTGCAATTAACTTGCTAATAGCAGTATACAAGAAGGAGTTTAGGGAATTTGGTGATTATTTAACTAATGGAAGCACAATACATGATGGTAATGGGTGATTTGTGTGATATGTTGTGCCACTTTTCATCTAAATAATGTTCATGTACAACTTTTCTTTTTATTTCCTACTTTTTTAAAGAGAAATTTGAGTAGGGTGGAGCACTTCATTCAGGCTGTTGGATCTTATGAAGATAGAATATTCTAGAAAAAAGTTTGGTTGCATCAGGTCTGATTACTCATTTTAGCCTGCATTAGCTTTTGTTGATGGCCAAGTAGTGCTATAAATATTACTTGAGAGAATTAAAAAAAGAACCTTGAGGCTTTGTTACGCAAGCATATGAAGTTGTTAAGTTTTTCTGGATGAATGAAAATTGTAACGCCTTGAAATTTCGATAACTAAAAATATATGTTTGATATATTTCTTGTATTATTTACTTACTTTATTAATTTGGATTAGTTGAAGTGTTGTGTGAATTATCATTGTTCAATTGCTTGGTGTGGATATTAGGTTATGTGGAGTTTGATTGATCTACATTGGGATTGTGTGATTCGGAGTTTGACCCAAAACCTATTTTGGTATAATCACAATCCCGGATTGGTTAACCCTTGGATCTCCTTCAAATTTGACACACATGCTCATAACCCATGTATGAAGAGTTTGGCCGTTGGGATTCATGAAATAACATCTGGAGAATGAGATATTATCTCTGCACAAAAGCATTGAAAATTTTTAAAAATTGGGTCAGTTCGCTCAAGCGAGCAGAATTTTCCTAGGAGAGCAGAATTCACCCAGGTGAGTAAAGTCAGCTACAAATACATGCAACAACATGAAATCACAAATTTTATGCTTTCTTCTTCCCAAAAACCTTCACCTAGGTTCTCATCCTCCTCCTTCACCACCCACGACAACTGGTGATTGCCACAAATAGCCGTTGTTTGCTGTCGGACAACCGCATAGAGATGAACACTTTAATCAGAGCGAAATCTTCAAAACTTAACTCAAGGATTCAGTAGGCAATGAAGCCTTTAATCCTCCCTTCACGGTTTCTTCTAGGTAACTGTGTTTTCTATGTCTTCTCTTAGCTAGTTTGAACCTCTCTTAGTATCTTTTGTGACGTGAATACCGTTATTGGATGTTTTTACATTTCCTTTGAAAAACCTTTGAAAATGAGATGTAAAAGTTTCCTTTTTATAATATTGATGTCATTTTTGTGACCTTCATTGAACCCCATTCACATTGGTGTGATTAGAATTTTAAAATGAATGGGTATTTGACCCCAAATGTTAATATTAACCTTGTCTTTGAAATCTATACTAAATTGTCTTCGATTTGGTATATAGAGCTTTACGTTTGGGCCAAAACACGTGAACTTGAGAGATCTCAAAATGGCGCTACAAGGAACTAACAAAGGGATATAGATAGGTGAGAGGAGTTTATTGTTTGTTTATAGCTTTTGATACCATAGTTAGGGTTAGGAAACTCAGTCATGGAGATGTATGTCTGTCACTGTTGTGTGCTGATTTTCAAGAAAAACTGTATTTTAAACTAATGGGATGCAATACATTTGTTATTGATGAATGAAATTGTGAGTGATGTTGTTGTTGTAATAATTAGATTTTTTGGGAAAAGTATTAATTACAAAGGAGACTCTGCCCAAAATTTTATAATTTGTTCTCCTATTTACTTTTTTATTAAATTTTAAATGAGCATAAAAGTTGCTTTTGCATACTATAGGCCTCCTTTTTAATTTATAATTTTCCAAAAATATCAGTCTCGTGGTATTATGGATTGTGAATGTATGAGATTTGTGTTGTCTGAAGACTTGGGGAATGTGAATCCAAGGCATGTGTTATATATGTATATGTGGAATGCGATTGCTTGTGATTTTGATGATAATATTGATATGAGACGATGTTGATGCTGAAATGAAATGATGTTGTTGATGATATTGAAATGAGATGATGTTGATGTTGTTGATGACATTGAGATTGAGATGATATTGATGTTGATGATGACATTAATGAGAGATGATGTCGATGTTGATGATGTCATCATGATGGATGTATGTTATGTATGTACATAAGGGGTGCAGTGACCTGTTGGATATCTCTGGGAGGGAAGATATTGGTTTGAGAATTTTAAGCATCCCTGGAGAGGGAAAGAGATTACTTAGAATTTTTAACTATCCAAGGTCAATGCATCGATGGTGCCCATGTTTCATACTTCATAATTGCATGAAAATAATATAAATGGTGGCAGTAAGTACCAGTGATTTTTCTGAGGATAAAAATGCAGTACTTGGGGGCATATCACTCTATTTTGAACTCCCTTTTGACTCTAGCTGATCACCATGGATGAGGAGCGGCTTGTGCTCGACAGGATGACTTCGATGAGTTATTGTATGATTTTCTTAAGTGAGAGTGTCATGTGGACACACTTAGGCTATTTCCTGACGAATGGTACCACATTGCATTTGAGAGTTGAGTGAGGTGCATGCATCATTCTAAGCATAATTGATTTGAATTCTGGAAAAAGTTGATGACTAGTTGATTGAGTGTGTGTTGAATTGATTGATTATTGAGAATGATCGTGGTTATTATTGTTATCTTGCTAATCATTGTTATATGGTGTTTGTTGATCTTGTATAATAAACTCACCCTTGTAATTTTGTACTGTGTGGTTGGTACATGTGACGATTGCGAACTTTCGTTCATGGGAGCAAATGAGCAGTAGTAGGTGATGTTGGAGGGAAATCATTTTGTTGGAGCCGCCAAGCCGACGTGATAATGTTGGAATTTATTTTGAGAGAAATTTGTGTTTTGTTATCAACTCTTTCTTAGTTGGTTCCTTGTTTCTCTTTGATCGGACATGTAATCTCAAGCTTAGATATATGTAAAAACTAAATTATGTTCTGACATGTGAATAATATGTAATGGTTTAATATATGTATATATATGTATGTATGTATGTATTTATGTATCTGTGCATTTTTTATGAATGCATTATCGCGAGAAAATTAGCCTTATTTTCATAATCAAATGAATAAAGTTTTCATTTAAAATTTGAAAATTATAAGTTTAGAGTAGTGATATCGTAGCAACGAGGCAGATCGTTACAAAAATGATGTTTAAATTATTCAAAATTTTCATGCATTGAGTTGCAAGAATCTATGGTTTGCTTTCAATGTTTCCTCTTATCATCATGTTTAGTTGCATCTCTTTACCCTTTAAGGACTAGATAGAAAGTGATCATTCATTTGTGCCTATAGGCAGAATGTGTATGTCACACTAAGTTTGACTGTTCAACTTTTGTCTCAATTTAGAGCCATGTAGTATATATAAAGGGAACATTTTTTAAAGAGTGATGGATAATAAAAACCTATGTAGTTTTTCTTCATGGATATAGATGCTTGGTTGTGTTCTGAAGGTGATTCTTCTTTTGTATTTATTGTTTTGACCCAGCACTGAGCAAAACCTTAAGTGAAGTAATCTGTAAGGGAGAAGTAGAAAGAAAAGACATTTTCTGAACATCTAAATTATGGGGGAGTGATCACTGCATTCAAGGATGATGGATCTTGAAGAGAGTTCTAGAACAGAGGAAAATGACCTTGATTTGCTCATGAAAGCCCTTATTATTGATAGCCATGAAGATAGAAAACAATGCATGAGCAATTTAAGGTAGAAACTAGTATACTTTACCATAGGGTTATTCATATACCTTAAATTATTAGGGATTACTTTGATAGCTATATTTTTTCAAGGGTACAAGTACCTGAACTGAGAAGTCCATCATTTATTTCAAGGGTACAAGCCTAGTTTTGTTAAGTATGAAGTGACTGTATATCTATAATTCATTTTCTCCCTTGTATTATACTCTTAACAACATAATAATTATAAATATAATATCTTCCCTATGCATGGAAATTTTGTATTCTAATAATGATTCTAAACTAAGGTGATTCGTAATTTTGAATCTTTAGGTATTTTGATCATTTCCCAAGTAATGCTTTAATCAGTTAACATTTGGCCTGGTATTATGATGATTTGACCTTGGTGGAGCATTGATTTTTTTTTGCTTTAAATAGTTTTAATTTATGTATTTGATAAAATAACTTCATGTCAGACCAATGGTTCAACAAGAGTCAGAATGGGTGCCACATATGTCATTGCCAGCATTAAGGTGGTTAAAAATTAAAATTGCAGCCATATCTTGGATCCCATTTCCATCAGGTTAGAGCCTATGTGTTTTATTGCAGAAAGGTTGGTGGTGACTGGTGATTGTTGAATAGAACGATGGCAACATCAACTATGAATATTCTTCATTTCCACCACACCTCTTTTTATTGGTGACCACCTCTCTCTCTTTTGGGTTTGTCATCTTTTTAAACTGTGGTTTTTTGTTTTGGTCATGCATGCTTGATGCTATTCATATTGGTGATATAATGAAATAGTCTCTTGTCAGATTTTACAGAAACCAATCTTCTCATATCATTTTGTTTTTGAATGATGTATAGGTTTTAGAGTTGTGGTTGACAAATTTTTGGGGATAATTTCTATTTTTTAATTTATTGTTTCATACTATTGACTAGTTCGGGTGATTTCCTTTTTACATCACTTTCTTTTTCCTTTTCATTCTTGTAATGTTAAATATGGTAAATTGGTAATATATTATAGATTTTTATGATTATTTTTCGGGTGTTTATTTGTAGTGAGGAGAATGTATACTTGCTTTGCAAGAAGTTGTTCACTAATGGAATATCAAATGCTGAGGGATCTGATTTTTTTTTGTTGCTTTCATTTCCAACGAAAAGAAATAGGCATGAACTATTTCTTCTTGTTGGGGGGGATGTTTTGTATGATCCTTTTCTAATGCAAGGTGATTCATGGCATAGAAATTGTTTTATTTAGTATTTTTTCTCTCTTTCTAATTAGGTTTCTTATCCTGCCCTCAAATATAATCTCTCTCTCTCTCTTTTCTTTCTTACACTTGCAAAAAAGTGATGGGACAAAATAATAGTGAGAAAGTGAATAATTCTCTGGCTCTTGCATTGTGTAAGTTGAACATGGAAAAAAATGTCAAGCTTCGCTAACATAGCCAGTATTTAACTCTCATTTAATTTGCTTCTTTCCTAATTATGTAATGCTGAGTGTCGAGAGTGAGAAGCGGACAGAGTACTAATTACATGTTGAAGTCTCAATGCAAACTTTTTCCCCCACTGCCACTACATTTATGGTTGAAGATTTATCTGTTATAAGTTATAACTTGCTACAAATTTTCAATCCTTTTTCATTCAGTATCTAAAGTATATGTCTTGACTTTTCTAGATCCCTCTTTGGAATCAAAAGGCCAGCAAAAGAGCTGATGGGGTGATTCTATAGGATTATCATGTAATTTGCATTCAGGCATTGCCAAATATGTATCTCCTTTCAATGAGTTGAGGTGGCTAGTTAAATAGGTTTTGAGAACATTTATTTTAATATCTAAAATTTCTTATTATAAGATAAGGATTATTTGTCATACTTTTGTTGTGATTGGCTGATTGGCATTGCAGATAAAACAAGGAGCTGTCCCTCCACTAGTGTGGGACTTAGATTCAACTCTTCCTTTTCCTTCACCTTTGCCTTCATATGTGTCTGAAACAATTCGCCCATCTTTTCAGCTTTTTTTTTTTTATTATTATAATAGGTAAGACACTTTTTGTTTCCTCTCCCATTTTGTTCTTCTAATGGGGTATTTTTGTGCTTCATAATTATTTTTGATAACGCTAATTTGGATAATGAGTCCAGGCTGTTTATCTGTCACATAATAGTAGTTACGATAAGAAATTAATGTCTAGATATGTTGGGGTTGGTGATGGTGGCCTAATTTTATCATTATGTATATTTGACATGACATGGGCAAAAGACACATTTATTATCTAGTTCTACCGTTCTATACATTTTCTTCTTGTCCTCCTTATATTTCCTTGCCCTGAATGATTTAAGTACAAAGATATTTATAGATGTTACTTTTTTTTTTTAATTTCTAACAAGATTTTTTTGATTCATGTATCAAGTATGTATAAGGGTACTCAGTTTTTTCTCCCTTGCTGTCACGTTGAAGTCCATGCATGCTTTCTTGTCCCTATTATTTGAGGAAGAAATGATTGACAATTTAACAAATGACATTATAATAAGTTAAAGATTTTCAATTAGCTTCCTTATTTAAACATATCTTTTAGGTAGTTAGAAATGGTGATTTGTTGTTGCCTGTTGGCATCCTTATGTATGCAACAAGGCTTCCCAATTTCCTTGTGAATCTTTGATTGCAACAACATTTAAGCTTCCATGACTAAGACATCACAAACAAATAAGAAGTGAATCTATCCCAAATCAAAATTGGTAGCTGACCTTCCAATCCCTTCCCCCTAAAAAAGAAAAAAGAAGAAAAAGATACATGAGGTTCTCTCCCACCACACTCACCAAAGGATTGCATAAACCATGCCCTAGATTTAAAATCTGAGTTCTGAGCAACAAAAACTGCTCCAGAGTAGAGTAACACACTGGAGCTCTCCAGTATCTTGAAAGGATGTGGTAAAGTAAATGAAATACCTTGCAATGCAACAATAGGGGGCTTATTGTGTCTGAGCGGCTTGCACATATCACATACATATATTTGAAGAAGAGTGAGCTAAGTTCAAGGAATCTATAGCAACTCATTTGTATCAATCATGTTATGTACAATTGTATAAAGCGAGATTTGACATTGGAGGGAGCTTTGGATTTCCTAATGGGTTTGTCAAGAATCAAGATCCAAAACTATATTATCTAAATTTGTTGAGATCCAATAAGTAATGATGCCATTTCTGCACAGCCATCACCTCACCATAGCCATTAACTCTCTTTCATATAGTGACTTGAATTGTCCCCTTTCTAATATTGCTTGGCTTAAAAAAGCCACTGGTCTCCCTTGCATTAGCACCGCTCCTGAATCTTTGCTGGGTGCATCTATTCCTAAGATTAAATTCTAATAGAAATCAGGTAACTTGAGTATTGGCAGATTTATCGTGGCATTTTTTAGTACTTCAAACATTGCTTGTGCTTCCAAGCCCCACTTAAACCTACTAGTTTTCAAGAGCTGAGTCAGAAGGTTTGGCAATTTTGCCAGTCTCTAACAGTTCTCCTGTAATAAATTGTCAGACCAGTAGGTGTTAGCCAAGTTGCCATTACTTTTAACTTCTTAGTGTCAGCGGACCTCATATGCTAAACTGACATGCCCCAAATACTCCAATGGTCTTTACCCAATTGCCAAAACTACATTTTTTTTTTCGTTAGCCACCAGTTTGGATTCCCTTAGTAGTTGTAGCGCCAACCTCTGATGTTCCTCCTCTACTTTGATGTGCATGAGGATGTCATATAAAAAAAATGCTAAGACAAATTTTCTTGAGATAGGTTTCAGCACCTCATTGATGAAAACTTGAGGAGTGGATGGAGTATTGGCCAACTTGAAGGGTATGACCAAAAATCATGATGCCCTTCATGTTTGCCAAAAAGTTGTTTTATGAAGATCTTCATTCTTATTTGGAAAGGTTGCAGGAAAAGCTTTGTTGGAAAGAGACAAAGCATGATGGTGTGGTTGCTGGATTATGGGTCAGCCAAACAAGGACAAAATAAAGCCAAATGGAGGAGCCACACAACAGGCAAACAGGACAAATGGTATGAAAAGTAGCTGAACAGAACTCAAGCAGGGCTGTTGGAAGTGAAGATAGACGATGGGATGGTGCTCCAGCAAAGATGCATCATGCGCTGAAACGGTGCAGGTGCATGAGCTTCACATGCCGAAATGTGGCAGCGGATGGGGGTCATGATCAGTGGTGTTGGGTTCGTCGGAGAGAGGCTAGGTAATAAGCAATCCATGAACACAAGATCACTGTAACACCCTTCCACTTACTATATTATGCCTAGGTCATAATACGTAACTAGAAGATGTTAATTTTTCTAACGTAGAACTTTTAACCAAATTCGATTAAGAAAACTTGTCTCAATATTTGAAATTTAACTATGTTATGAAATTACGCTTATATAGAGCCGTTGAGACTTTTTGGTCTCTTTAATAAATTACAAACTTAGTAATAACTTGTAAATAATATTTTGTACAATAATATTAATGTGCATATTCTACAAACACATATAGGAAAATACTACAGATATGCAACATTAAAAGAAATCTTCTAGTTTGTCCCCAATTTGTAGTTGCTCCTTCCAATTTATCTGTTTGGAATGACACAGGAACACACTAAAACAGTGAGAATTCCAAAGAATTCCCAGTAGGTGAAATTTGACTTATCATACAGTGTCATCGTCATCATTCCAGCTACTTCGGTTTATTAAGAAAAATATGTGATCATTCATAGTTGATTTTAATTTCATAAACATATAACCTGAAGTAGTTTCATTTTAATTAATTGAAAATCCTTTACATACGTTCACCCTAACATAAAATTGATCATATGCAATCATAAACCTTAAAATTCATCATATGCCATCATGAACCTTCACACATTCATGCATGACTTCTCTTTCTCTTTAATTTAATGTATCTTAAATCCCTAAACTAGATATGAGTTCATTACTAGAATTAGGTTCCTCCCGCAGGGTCATGCTTAGCTCAACTGTATCACCCTTTGGGGTCCCATAGGGTCATGCTTAATTTGACCGTAATCACCCTTGGGTCAATATGTCTTTCCTATAGGGTCGTGCTCGACTTAATCGTATCACCCGTTGGGTACCATCAGGTTCGTGCTCAACTTAATTGTATCACCCTTCAGGTATTATCTTTCTTCAGTCTTTCCCTCAGGGTCGTGCTCGGCTTAACTGTATCACCCTTTGGGCACCATCAGGGTCGTGCTCAGCTTAACTATATCACCCTTCAGGTATTATCTTTTTATCTTTTTTAATGCACATGACATGCACAATGACATGAAAAGCTACATAACTCATGTCATGCAATTATGCCACAAAACATCAAGATTTCATCATCATACAAAAACACTTTTCAAGAACATCATAATAACAATATTTCCCACCACATGATTCGATTCTTCCTATAATATGTACTAATCTACAAGTCATTAAATTCCCAAATTTTAGTATGTTAAACTAGACTTCATAATATTTCTAACAAGGTATCACATGCCTCAATTGAAGTTCTAAAACTCTAGATATAGTATTTTAAAAACAAAACTCCAAATTTGCCAGTAGGCTCAAAATAAGAAACTAACATCTCTTATTGTCTTTGTGACTTCAATCAGTACACAATCCATATTTGGCTAAAATTTTTATATGTTATATTTCACATCTAGATCTTTAATTCCATACATCATAAGCCTAATTTGAATAAGAAATGAGAGAGATATAAATTTTTAAAAATGGGTGGCAGTAGCTGTTTGGATGTAGACAATTTCAGATAGCTTGTGTTAAAATAAATTATTGGCTTGATTTACTGCTCTGTTTGGTCCCATATTTTAGGAAAACATAGAGTAAATCCTAATCTTTAAAATGAGTGGTCATACACCTTGTTTGGTTAAGTACAGAGGGAGATATAAAATTTTAAAGACAGTCCAAAATTCAGCTCAAAACCATTTCGAATAATCTCAAGAATCAAGTGATAAATAAACCTAAACCTTCACATACCTTGAGCTTCCTTGGCACTTTATTCTTAACTTGAGCTTGAATCAATAGATCTCCTTTCTTTTTGGCTTGAACGTACCTCCAAGTTCTTCAAGCTATAATCTTTCTCCAAGAACAACTTACTTAGAAGCTAGATCTAGAGGAACTATGTGAAGATAGCTAGAACAAAAAGTGTAGTTGACATGGTTTAGTGAAGAAGATGAGAGCTTTGTTTGAGTGAAGAGAGAAAAGGAGAGAATTGGCTGTGAGGTTGAGAGAAAGGAAGCTTGGCAACATGCAATTTTTCTAATCCTAGGAGGTATTTATAGAAGCAAAATTGGTTAGGATGGAAGTCCAATTAGACCTTAGTTTAGTTCTAGTTCAACTAAGTCTTCATGTCATGTAATCATGCAATATTCCTTCATTAAATGCTAAGATGCACATGGAAGCTTGCTAAGGAGGCTGGTCTTCTTTTGTTTTCTTCACATAATACCTTAGCTTCACCAATTGTCTCACGTACACACACATGCTACTTTTTTCTCCAAGACCAGATCTACATCTTTCATTTGTTTGCCACTTGCTCCTTGTCTTCTTTTAATCAAAAGGCTAATATTCCTTCATTAAATGGCTAAGTGCACGTGGAATTCTTGCCTTAAGGAGCTTGTTCTCTTTTATTCTCATTCATATAAGGCATGGCTTCACCTACACTTCAAATTGGCATCTCATTTTGGTTTTTGCTTAAAATCACATATACATACACATGTGGCTGCACCTAGTTGTAGTGTTTATCTCACTTGTACTTGATATGCTTTCCAATAAATATGATAGCTACTAAGGTGTTATTACCAATCATCTAAAATCTCATGTCTTTATTCAATATTTCACATGGCTAGGATTGGTTTCTTTCCTTAAGTTAACTAATCATGACTGAATATATTCTAAGCACTTCTAAGCTTGCCACTTGGATCCCTTAGCTTCTATTATATCCTTCTTGTATCACACACATGTGTTCTTCATGTGATAATTTTTCTCACAACACCATAGATATTATTTAGATATTCTAAGATTTTATCAGATACCTAAGATTTTTGTACTTAATGTGTTTACATGGTCTAAAACTCTAACTTATGATAGCTTTAGATACTAATCAAAAATTTTCAGTCAGTTTAGGTACTCCTAGTTTTCTTGTGATTTTTATCTGTTACTAAGAGTATTTTGGTAATTTGCCATTCCAGAGGTATTTCTATAATTTTTTCAAGTTTCCACAAAAATATATAAGGCAAAATATCCAAGGGTATTTTGGTAATTTGTCACTCACTTTAGGGTATTATTGTAAAATATCTAACCAAAATATCTAAGGGCATTTTTGTAATTTTCACTTCAAGGGTACTATGGTAATTTCATATCAAGGGAAAGGGTAATATGGTCATTCTCCTTCAAACATTTTTTGTAATTTCTATTTTTATCTCTAATTAACATTTTTAAATTTATGGGATGTTATAATCAGAAGGAGTAAAGAGAAAAAGTAGACAAGTCAAAATTAAGAATGTACCATGGTGATATAAATCTTTCAAAGAACAACACTCAACCTCTCCAAATGTGTATGTGTTTGTGTTCACACTCAAGCACCACGTGTAACTAACACATCCAAATTTTGACAAGACTCTAATCCATTCACTTGAATCACATATGCATCAAAAGATCAAAAGGGCTTTTATTGGTTTGTAATGTATGACTTAGGTAAGGGTGGATATGAGTAGGATATTTAGGCTAAAACTAAGAGAAAATAGGGGCAATGGGGAGTAAGTCAACAAGTAAAAAGAGGGGTTAGAACAAATAAAGAAAGTTGAGAACAACAAAATTAAAATAAAAAGATCTCACAAGAATGAAAATGAACCACAACACACTTTTATTACATTTTTTTCCTTCTTTTGTCTTTGTTTGTACATTTTTTCTTTAAACTTTTACTTTTTATACTTTTTTTTTCTTTCGCTTTGTTTTGTTTTTTCTTCTTTTTTTCTCAACAAATCAAAAGAAAATGAAATGAAAAAAAAAATAAAGGAACTTACATGAAAAACAAAATACAAATACTCTACCTTTGTTTGAAACCCACTCCCAAAACAATTCTAAGGCCTCTTTTATTCTAAAGTTTAGGACAACATGGTTTTCCATTTTTGGCTTGTAATGAGCTACAAAATGAAAGAAAGGGTTAAAGGCTCAAAGAGGGTGACAATGGATATCAATTCAAGGTAGGTTTATTTAGCTAGTGGCTAAAAGAAAGAAGACCTAAATCATCTCAATCAATGCATGTGCAACAAAGAATGACAAGATAAGCAAGAAAAAACCTAGAGTAATCTAGTGCAAGGGTGAAATCATACATGCACGAACACGAATGGAATAATGCGATTCATCTACAAAGGCCCAAAAACTCACAAAGCATAATTCTATCACACATGATCCACCTTAAATCTTATTTTCCAAGCCTACTTATCACTTCAAATATTGCAACAATGGTTCACATCAAGCATGAAACCTCTCAATCCAAAAAAAAAAATTGGTACAATTTCTCACAATTTATACAAGTTCAAAATCCTATGAAAAACATGAAAAAAATGTCAAATTCCAACAAAAATCAGAAAACAGCAAGAAAAACATAAACAGGTAAAAACAACATACAACTAAACAAAAACATAAAACAGATATAGACACAAAACTAACAGAATACAGAAACAAAACACAACAACAGATACAAAAAATAGAGAAAACAACAAATAGATTTGTAAACCCTTCCCCCCACACTTGAAGTCCACATTATCCTTAATGTGAGCATGCAATGAAATGCAAACAAAGAGACAACATATAAAAGAAGGGAAAAAGGCAATTCCTCAAATGCCATATAAGGCACATCATCACATAAAATTGACAAGATCAAAGAGAGGTCCGCCATAAGCTCCTTCTCCACTTGAGGACTCTCATGAAAAAGCTTGAGTTGGTGACTATTCATTTTGAAAACTTTGTCGGTAACTTCATTTTTAATCTCAATTGTATCATGGGGAAAGCATTAGTAATAACAAAAGGCACATCACATCTAGATCAAAGTTTACCGGTAATAAGCTTGAGGCGAGAGTTAAACAAAAACACTTTTTGGCCAATATGAAACTCCTTCCTAAGAATCCTAGAGTCATGAAACCTCTTCATTTTCTTGTAAATCTTGGAGTTCTCATAGGATTCTAAATGGATCTCATCAAGTTCTTGCAATTGAAGCTTCCTTTCTATACTCACTTCATCAAATGTCATGTTACAACTCTTCACCGCCCAATAAGCACGGTGGTCAATCTCCACCGGAATGTGTTTGATAAGCGATCCTGTGAGCCCATAGAGCATCTTTGAGTAGCTTGCTCCAATCCTTCCTATTAGGCCACACTACTTTCTGTAACACTTGCTTGATCTCTCTATTAAAAACCTTTGCTTGCCCATTAGTTTGAGGATGATAAGCTCTAGCAACTCTATGCACAACCCCATACTTCTGGAGCAAGGATGCCAATGACCTGTTACAGAAGTGGCTCCCATGATCATTAATAATGGCTTTAGGCACACCAAACTTGCAAAAAGTGTTAGATCTCACAAAATCCACAACTTTAGAATCATTAGTTCTGGTGGCCTTAGTGTTAACCCATATAGAAACATAATCAACAACAAGCAAGATATATGAAAAACCATGAGAAATAGGAAATGGACCCATAAAATCAATACCCCAAACATAAAAATCTCACAGAAATAATGGGTTGCTGAGGCATTTCATGCCTATGTGTAATGGTGCCCCTCGCTCTCTGGCACTACTCACAAGTGGTGGAAAAATGATAAGCATCTCTAAAAATGTTAGGCCAATAGAACCCATAGTCTAACACCCTCCTAGCGGTCTATTGAGGACCAAAATGATCGCTGGTAGGTGTGCTATGACAAAACTGAAGAATAGATTGAATTTGATGATCTAGAACACACCTGCAGATCACTTGGTCACTTCCAAACCTCCACAAATAAGGATCATCCCACACATAATATTTATCATCACTCTTAAGTTTATCTATTTGAGACCTAGATGCATGAGGTAGGACAACATATGCAACAATGAAATTCACAATGTCAGCAAACCAAGGTGTAATTTGTAATGAATGTAAGTGCATCAAATTCTCATTAGGGAAATTATCCCTTATAGGAAAGGAATCAACATGTCCCTTAATCCTGCTCAAATGATCAGTAACCAAGTTTTCTGCACCACTCATGTCTTTAATCTCAATATCAAACTCTTGAAGAAGAAGCATCCATCTGATCAATCTAAATTTAGCATCAGGCTTCTTCAATAAGTACCTTAAAGTTGCATGGTGAGTAAAGACAGTGATATGGGAGCAAAGCAAATAATATATGAATTTATCTAAAGCAAAAACAATAGCTAAAAGCTCATTCTCAATGGTGGTGTAGTTAACTTTGGCTGCATGTAAAGTGCGTGAAGTATAAACAATGACATGAGATAGTCTATCAACTCTCTTTGACAACACAGCCCCATGTGCATAGTTAGAGGCATCACACATGAGCTCAAAGGGAAGCTCCCAATCTGGTGGCTTCATGACCGGAGAGGTGGTAAGCCTCTTCCTCAACTCCTTAAATGCCTCTTTGCAAGGCTAGTCAAGCACAAAGTCTATGTCCTTTTGGAGAAGCTTGGACAATGGTAGTGCAATCTTGCTGAAATACTGAATGAGTCTCCAATAGAAACCTGCATGTCCAAGAAAAGAATACGCTTCTCGAACAAAAGTGGGGTAAGGTAGAGAAGCAATAACACCAATCTTGGCCTTATCGACCTCAATACCTCTACTAGAGACCAAATGCCCTAAGATTATACCCTCATGTACCATAAAATGACATTTCTCAAAGTTAAGAACAAATTTAGTCCCAATGCATCGATCAAGAACTTTAGAGAGACTATCTAAACATGCATCAAAAGAGGAACCATAAACAGTGAAATCATCCATAAAAACCTCTATGCAACTCTCTAATAAATCAGAAAAAATGCTCGATATGCACCTTTGGAAGGTGCCAGGAGCGTTGCATAGGCCAAAGAGCATCCTGGTGTAGGCAAATGTGGCCTTGTGTTGGTCCTCTGGTGCAATGTGAATTTGCATGTAACCTGCAAAACCATCAAGAAAACAATGTGATTTACTTGTCAATCTCTCCAAAACTTGGTCAATGAGTGCACAAATCCTTTAAGAAATTTGCATATTTTGGAATCTATTTGATGACATCCAAGAGGGGAATGTTGACTTCCATCCTCTTGAAAGTCTCAAGAAGATCAGAATCAAGCTCCACTTTCTTTGCAGGAATAGATCTAGAAGGAAAAGGTAGAGGAATTTGTTTTGGCACCACACCAACATCTGTTGAATTTGGAAGCTCCTTGCCACTCTTTAAGGTAATAACACTCACATTCCCCTTTGGATTAATGATCGGTTGTGTAGGAATGTTACCAGAACCTTGTTGCTGCATCTAATTGACAGTTGTAGCTAACTGTCCAATCTGATTCTGTAGGTCTTGGATGGTGGCACTCACATTTTGTTGAAACTGAATGTTGTTGGTTGCCATTTGCTTCATCAGCTCCTCCAAGAAAGGTCCAACTATTCTGCACAGGTTGTGCAGGTGTAGGTGTAGACTATTGGAATTGTTGTTGTTATTTGAATAGGGGAGCTTGGTATTTTTTGGTCGAGGACTGATATTGTTGTTTGAATGGTTGTTGTTCCTACTGCTGTTGTGGACCAAGACCATACCTCCATTTCGGATTATCTCTCCAACAAGGATTATAAGTGTTGGAGTATGGATTATATTGTTGTTGTTGAGGTCTAAATGGCTGCCCAGATTGCATGG
The DNA here is from genome assembly GCA_013407115.1 of Glycine latifolia. Classification (NCBI taxonomy): domain Eukaryota; kingdom Viridiplantae; phylum Streptophyta; class Magnoliopsida; order Fabales; family Fabaceae; genus Glycine; species Glycine latifolia. The sequence continues at coordinate 16,913,216 of CM023960.1, forward strand.
TAGAAACATTAGTAGCATGTTTTGTTTCTTGGAAAGTGGGATATGTATCTATTGGATGGTCAGGTGCATAACAAATACCACACAGCCTTGGTTGATTGACTATCATCACATTCTGTTGTTGACCAATGGCTAGCTATCTCACAAGGGATGTCAATTCTGTAGTTTATTCTCCAGCCTTTGGTTATCAACAACCATAGAAATAGAAACTTCATTTGAAACAGTATTGGATGTTGCAGCTACTCTAGTACCAAATTGCTGATAATTGACTACCATGTTGGAAATCAATTGTCTTGCAACAATAAGAGTTTTGTCCCTTAAAGTGCCTCTACTGGTTGCATTAATCATACTCCTGTCCATTAACATCAATTGTTCATAAAATTGTTGGATCAATAATTGCTCGCTGATTTGATGGTGAGGACATGTAGCACACAACTTGTTGAATATCTTCCAGTACTCATATAATGTCTTTCCAGGTTGTTGCCTTATACCACCAATTTCTTTGCGGATGGATGTTGTTCTGGAAACAGGGAAGAATTTCAATAAAAATTTTCTCTTCATATTTGTCCAAGTGTTGATAGGGTCTAGTTGAAGGTATAACCAGTCCTTAGACATACCATCAAGAGAGAATTGAAATATTTTCATCTTCACATAATCCTTATGAATTTCATGTGGTCGCATGGTAGAACACACTACATGAAACTCCTTAATATGATTGTGTGGGTGTTCACCTGCAAGACCTGAAACTTTGGCAGCAAATGGATTAGTCCAGACTTTAGCTCATAACTACAGTTTGTCTCAGGATATTGAATACACCAAGGTTGACACACAACATTAAGTGTAGCCAATTCCTTAAGAGTTCTATTGTTATTAGCCATTGTATCAACACTAATTTCAAACTCATAAGCACTAAAACTAGGCTCAGAAACAGAAACAATAATCAAATCAGTATACACTATACTACTATCCAGAACTATACTATCATGCCAAACTACACTCCTATTATTTCTACTCAACATATGAAATGTCCTATCTACCTTAGGATCATATGGATGCAAGTCATCTGGTTTGAACCTAGTCATTCACAGCTCACCTCATTAGTGAGAGAAATGACATGAATAACAAAAATTATAGACAACAACTCTATCAAGACACTATTCACAATATTTGTTGAAATGATACAGAAAATGAAAAATTGTCCCCAAAATTTTTTAAAAAAATTGAAAAACACCACAATAAATGTCTAAAAATCATTTTTTATTTTTGGTGATTTTTAAAAATCATAAAAATAGGAAAAAAAAATCAAAAGTGCTCTAGATCGTTGAATTTGGCAAAAAGGACCATCAATGCTTGTGTTTGTCCCTCACAAGGGCACCTTGATGTATGATTTTTTTCTACATTCTGGCAAAGTTTAAGACCATTTTGAGCTAGTCACATGTGAAATGATCAAAATGTCCTTATCACTAAAAAAGAGGCTGACTTTGCAAATTTTAATCCAAACCGAATCCCAAAGGTGGTACTTTTGCTCAGAATATGGGATAAACTTTGGATACCAAGTTGCACAATCAAACTCCATAAGTCAGTTTACTTTTGCAACACACAATGCACAATTACGCTACATAATGCATAGCACAATTACATTGCACTACTACTCAATGCAAAACACTTTACTACTCACATAGACTCTGCATAACAACATTAACAGAACCAATGCAATATATCAAAAAGTTAGTGATATGAAAAAGGAGAATGTAGAATGCTACAAAATGAAGATCATGCAACAAATGTGAATTTTTTTCTTTTTCAATGTACAGATGCAAACCTGCTATACTAATATCAGTTGTACCTATAGTAATATCTAGTTATGAGTGGATTAAGGTTGGCACACAATGAATCATATTCACGACAATGGCACTAGTTTTGATAATGCTGTCGAATCGCTCCAAAACAAATAAAACTAGAATTAATTCTACAGTACAAGAATAACCTAGGTCGACTTAGATATACAATCCAATTTGGTTCCAAACTCAATCCACTTATAAACAACAGGGGTGATTTTAACAAATAGTTTGCAGACAATTAAAGAGATGAAAAAAACACAAAAACAGAAATGCAGAATATTACAAAATAGAGTTATGAAATAGAACATGAATCAAATTTAAGAGCATCAATCCAATTCACCAAATCTAACCAATTCAAATTATCACAGTTTTCTACAAATTTTTTTCGTATTGTGAAAGTTCAATTAATGTCATTAGAGGTGATTTAATCAAATTATTCCCTAAATTCATTAAGATCACAAATTAGATTGAAATATCATCCAATCAATATGTGATTAGATTCGAATTTGGAAGTTAATCAACAACCTAATTCATTTCCAATTCTAAACACATTTAGAATCATGAAAATTGAAATTAGAATTGGAGAAGAAGTTGATCAGTCATACAGAATTCAAAATACTTAACCAGAACTCAAATTTCTCATTGCTTGGACTAGATCCTTTGATTGATTATTTGTTTTAGTCTTCCATAGTCATCCCCAGTGGAAGAGAAACAAAAATTTAGCAAGAGAGAATAATAGAGTTGAAGATAGGGAGAAAGCTGAAGAACAACCAAGAGAAAAAAAGAGAAAAGAGTTTGATCACAAAACTTGCACTAAAAGTTTCTAAATTTTGTTTTCTACAATAAAAATGGTTTTAACTAACTAACTAACTAAATACACTAACTACACTAATATATATTGTGACTAATCGAAAGGGAAGGTTGGTCCTTGATTAGGCCCAACTAATCACCCTAATTAAGCTAATTACACAATGTAAAGGCCCAATTTCGCAACCCAAAATCCAAGTGCATAGAGGCTTTAACTTCCAAACCTAAAATGACCTCAAAACGAAATAATTGGTCCAATCTTATTTCTAAAAAAATTGTAGCTCTTTTCCTTAGCTTTTAAGGGATTACTCATATGATCCTGTTGGTGTTCTGTAAATCCTATAGGTCCTTCATAAGGAAGATAGGCCAAGTAAGCACAAAATCCAAAAACAAGCAACAATTATCAATTAAGCCAAATTATTTGCCTAAGACCAAAACTGAGTTAAGGTGAGAAAATAAAAGTCAAAGAAAGATCAAATAGGCCAAGAAGAATAGGAAAATACTAAACTAAAAATGCTCAATCACTGAGCTAATCGATACAAAAAATTTCATTTAATAGGAATTTTTAAGCTAAAATTATAAATAAATAAAAACTTTTTAAGTGATTTTTTAAGTCAAAAAAATTAAGCCAAACAAGGTGCTATTGGGTTTGATATTCAAATTTAAAAGTCTACTTAAATTATAACACCATTTCATATGCCAAAATTTAGTGGTATATAAAAAAGTGATACTATTCAACATGTTTATATTGTAGTACATATTAAGAATATTTTCATACTAAATGAAAATCAACATAGCAAAACCAAATGCAAGAATTTGAATGATCATTTTAATTTGGTTGATGTTAACAAATGCAATTTATTTTATCCTTTTTTTCTTTTTTATACACAAATTTCATTTTAACTAATGATCAAGTAAAGAGTAAATCTTGCTGACATTGAAAGAATGTTACAATTGTAATACACATGGATGGAGAGGGAAGGAGACAAGAATCTTACAATCAAATAGAAGGAATTGGAATAATATTTTTCATTGATGCCTTTTCCTTATTTAAAATAATTTTCAATTTATAAGAAAGGTTGATTATTCAAGGATTAATTAAACTTTGATAGGTAAACTTTGTCCAAGGTAGAATAATTTGCTAAACTTCATTGCTAACTAGTAAAGAGTTGTCTATGGTAATGAAAATAAGGTTGTCTTTTTCTTTCTTTACGGTTATGAAGTAGCTAGGAACACTTTTCTCAAGAGAATATTATGTCCAGTTATTCAATCAAAAGTTATGCTTAAAGCTACTTCAAGTGAAGTCACTTCATTGTTTCCAGCAAAACATGCTTGCAATTTGAAGTTCTTTTGAATATGAATGAAGATTCACTATGTAAGTATGCAACATCAAACAAGGTCACCCCAATGTTGAAGTGTGGAATAAAGAAAAATTAATTATATGGAAAGGAACACAAACGAATAAATATTATTTTAAAGTTTTAGATAAATGTTTGATAGATGTTAAGATTTTCTAATTCTCTTAACTCACAAATGCATCTATTACTTCATATTAAAAGAATTATTTTTTGTTAGACAAAATCAATTTCTACTTTATTTAGTTACCTGACCAATTTTGCACCTAATATATTATGAGAAAAAAGTTATGCATTAAAAATATAAAATACTTTTTACACAAATATTCAACCACATCTCATTGAGTCATTATGTACGGTAAGTTTGTTGAATTTTATAATAACTATTTTAAAAATATACAAACAATAATTAATTTGTGATTGAATGACAATGTAAAATTGTTTTACATTGTTAATGCATATCCATTAAATTCATATATTACTACTTTTATTTTGTTGCACACTTAATACACACACATCAATTATTTTTGTGGGTGTTTACTTTCACTACTTTCTATTTTCAGTTAAGAAAAATCACACAATAAGATGAAAAATATGTTTGGTTAAAATTTTGGATTCAATTTCTTAGAAGGGCGTGTCTAAGGTGGGAGAGCTTTTGAAGTCTCACTATGCGAAATTAAGTTGGTTCAGTGGACATAAGCTTTTTTCGAGATATGTGAAGGAGTACCATGGGTATGCCTACACTGAAGTAAATTAAAAAAATCGCACTATGTCCCTCTTGATCCCCTCACCGTCTCCATCCTCATGAATCCATCTCATAATTCCTTAATTGTTCCTACCATCTCTGCCATCGTGTCCCATTCTCCTCATACAAATCAATGTCCTCCTCTTCCAACCACTACATGTGCCACAAAAAATAATTACCGATGACCTTTCCCTTTCTCTCATTTTTGTCTTCTAGATCTAGAGATTCCATGATTCAAATCCAAATGCCAACAATCAAACATGCAAACAACCTGCAATTCCATCCTAAGAAACTCAATCTAATCTGACAAACACTTGCTCGTAGAAGTAACAACAGAAACAACAAGTTGCAACAATGTTGAACCATCATTGTTATACTTATTGTCACACAAAGAAGCATCACCATCAGTGAAACTAACACATATCCACTGAAGGGTTCATCGAAAACCATCGTCACCTCTTCAACCATTGACAATGTCTATGCTTCCACCATCGGCAGTGGAAGGATGAACAAAATTTTCCCTGAGTGGCACAAGTGTTGCCACTACAACGATGAAAACAACCACAATGAACCAATTCAATAAGGAGATTGATAGAGAGGAAGAAAGAAGGAGAAAAAGGGTGAGTGATTTGAACCTCACAACTGACGTTCTATAGGAAAAGGGAACAAGTTTTTTTTCCTAAATTTAATCTAGTATGAACATCCACACAATAGTCCTATACTTATCTAGAGAGCAACCCTAATTGTACGCACCAAATTTGTTTCTCATGGGGTGGAATTTGTTGAGATCCCCCACCCTAGGCATGCCCTTCTTGAAACATTTCTTAAAACAAACCATAATAGAAAATGAAAAACATTGTTGTCATCCTTTTTCTAAAAATTGAAAATGCGGTGGTATTGTGGTAAATATGAGCATCCCATGTTTATCCTAAATGTTTTAGCGTGCAATGGACTCCATCTTGGATGAGGGTGCAAAATCTGCAGACAAGACCTCTAAACCAATAGAGGGAGCAAACACTATCGTGAATAGCAGTGATGTCCCTAGAGCTCTTTCTTGTCCTTCATCTATTTTCGTGTCACAACCTTTTGTTTTTGAATGTCACGATGGGCTTGGAACAAAATAGGATTTCAATCTCACAATTTCTTGTGATGGAGATGTAGTGGTCATCAATGTGTTGCAACGTGGTTGGGAGGATTTACATTTTCAGTGGTCCTTGTGTAGAGTAGTTTTTTTTATTTAAGGGGTCAATGTTGGAAAAGTTCATCCCTGGATGAAGTTGTTACCACTTACAATGTTTTATTTTAAAAAATTGAAAAAACAAACAAACAAACAAGCATGTTTTCAAAATTAAGAATATAGAAAATGAAAATAGAAAATATTTTCTTAAAGTAAACAACCCCTTAAATTTCCTACTCCACTCTTATATACAATGCTCCTCATGGGAAAGAAAATCAAAACAATAAACCAAAGACTATCCATTCTCAAGGAAAAGAAAACGAAAACTAATATGTAATTTATGAACATATAATTATAAAACCAATCAAAGATATATGATTTAAATTGATGGATAATCAAAGATGGATTAGGCTTAGACCAAGGATTTCACTGATGAATGGTTTTGGCTCCAATACTAACCCACTTGGCCAAGATGACATTATTATCCCTCTTAAGGCATCCTTCAAGGAGAAATTCAACAAGGTGTCTAACCTTAAATGTCCATTGATTGATCAATTACAACAAAATCTAGCTCGCATTGAGTATAAAGATGACAATCCACTTAAACCTATAGTCCATAATGCGACTTTGGTTTTTTATGGGTTATGTGCACCTTGACAGGATGCCTTAGTTGTTAAGTTGTTTGAGAAAAATTGGATTCCATGTTATAAGAGACATGCTAACCGAAATTTGGAAACTCATTTCACATTTTGACATCCTTGGCATAAGTAATGGTTAGTTAATGGTAAAGTTTGATATTGAAGAGGACCGTAAGAAGGTCATTGAGAATGAGCCATGGATGATCTTTGATCATTACTTGGCGGTACAACTGTGGATACCAAATTTCATATCATCGACGGTCAAGATAGAGAATACTTTGGTAAGGATCCATTTCTTAGGATTTAATCCTTTTTATTACGATGAAAGTATTTTGCTTGCCCTTGCTGCAACTAAAAGGAAGCTTATCAAGGTTGATAACAATACAAAAGATGCTCATAGGGGTTAGTTCGATCATGTTTGTATTGAAATTGATTTGAACAAATCTGTTGTTGGTAGAGTTTGGCTCAAAGGTTATTGGTATCGCATAGAATATGAAGGTCTATATAGTATTTGTTCAACTCGTAGATGTTATGGTCATTTGCCTAGAGATAGTCCACCAAGATTAATGTCACAAGCCATAATCCCAACGTGGTTGTTGACATTCTTAACCCTAGCATAATGGAAGAAATAACATAGCAACATGTTCATGTGATGAATGCAATGTCACAATCAAAGGAGACAATTATGAATGTTACAAATGAGGACATAACTAAAACTAATGATGACCCTTTGAATGGAAAATGGTTTGTTGTTAGACGCAAGAAGCATAACTGATTCAATGAAGGGAAATAAGGCAAGCCAATAAAATTGAAATCATCAAAGGCTTTAATTAGGAGAGAGAAAGACGTTGCTTCAATGTTGATGATTCAACCATGTCATACCTTCAATTTTTTTTTGGGGATTTGCACCAACTTTTCCCGCTACCTCTAACCCACAAAATCAACCCATATTTCTCACAAAAACCAAATGCCATACAAGATAACCTAACATTGCAACTCATTGAAAATGTACTTGGAGAACCTAAGATTGGTCTTACCCTCCATATCACACCTCCATATAGAAGTTCCCATCAAGGTTTTAAAATAACCTCTAATACTACCCCATTAACCATAACCCATATTTAATCCTTTATGATAATGACATGGAAGTTGTCCCTAAGGCATAAGAAGGCCAACAACATGGTTCAAGCTTGCAACTTTCTTTAAATATTCATCGTGCTTCTCAATAGAAGCATTGCCTCCTTCTTTCTCATAGAATATTACCATGATTTTAGCATTATCTCTTAAAATATTTGAGGAGTTATTGGTCGTTCAATAAAATGACATGTCTGCAATACCATTAACGTGTATGTGTAGAAAGAGAGAGAGAGAGAGAAAGACCATAGGTATCCTCTGTTAGAGATAATTTTGTTCGAGTTAAGTAAAACAATTATAGGTGGCATAACTCTCGCTCTGAGTATTTAATACATAGGGTTGATCAATGGTCAATGTCGAACAATTTCTAGCTTAAAATGCCCAATGCAAACCAAACCGTGTAATGCTTTCTTTGGGATTGTTGTCAACTAAGTGTTTCTTCATATAAGTCGGGTGCAGGTTGAACAAGTTTAGTAATCTTCAGGTGGGTTACAGAGAACCAAAGCTGCAACTTACACCAAGCTCGTCACAAGCAACGTGCACACTGATAATTTAAATGATGAAATCTCTACAACTTTGTTTGTTTTTGTTTTCAGCCTTTGAATTGCTTTGTAGGTGAACAAAACCAAAGCTGCAATAGATACAAAGCTTCAACAACTTGAACTAACTGCACCTCCACTGAGATGACCACAAGTTGATAATTGCCTATCAAGTTTTACCTAGAGAAAGAAAACAATGATAATACACTAAACAAAGAGAAATGAACAAGAACAATTGTTTGAAGTTGGAGAAAGAAAGCTCTAGATTATGGAAACTTAATCCTCATGATTGTGATGTTAACTTTTTTACCAAACTAGGTGATTTCCTAAAACTATATACCAAACTAGGTGATTTTGAAAACTATTTACCAAGGGTGAGTGATTTTGACTTTTGACATTGATTATAATTAAAACTGATGTAGAAAAGTGACTTTTTACATTGATTGCAGTGATGTCACAAGTCACTTTTATACATTATTTGTAATTACAACTGATGTCAAAAGTCAAAATTACTAATATTCGATAAATAATTTTCGAAATCACCTCCTTTAGTAAAATAGTCTTCTGATGTCAATGCTCTAACACTAAGTGACTAAACACTAAAATGTATTAAGGCCTTTCAAGTATGACTAAGTCAACTTATAAGCTTAATCTCTTTCCTAGTCGGGTGGGTTTGATTTTTGATGAAGAAAAAAAAGAAAATCAAACCCACCCCCTCTTATATGTTTTAAGCTTTTTTTTACACCGATTCAATTTGGATAATTGCCCAAATTGATCCAACACCTCTCTTTTCTTTTATTATTTTGAATGTAGGTCAATTGACGGTTGCTCATTCCTAAGTTACATATCTAAGATTTAAGCTTAAGATCACTAATTAAGTTTAAAAATTTCCTATCAATTGATTTACACACTTGTCAAGCCACCCAATTTGCCACATCTAGATCATTGAAAATGAAACTTAATTTTTTTTTTATGTACGTACATAATTTTAGCTTTAAAAAAATAGTATTATGTTAACTTCGTAACTCATTTTCTTTACTTTTATTTCCCTATAAATAATTATTAAGAAGTTTATCTTAACTCACTCAACATAGTAAACATTAGAGTGTCGTATGAAATTCATTTTGTAGTGTTTTGTTCCTTTCTCGAATAAGGATCCCTATATCATGTTCACCATAACACCTCTTTTTATTTCTTGCATGATATAAATATTCCCTCATAGTTAAAAGAGTATAATGAAACTGACCATGTTAAACCATCATTTCAGGTGTTTGCATTATTATGTGTCAATTCAATTGACAAATAATCAATTTCCTTTCTAACAGTAATACTCCGCCAGATATCTCTTTTTAATATATTCTCGTAATTACAAAAATCCATTTAAATTGGACAAACAAAATAACTGCAGAGATGAAAAGGCCCACCTAAATCCCCATGCAAACAGTTTGCACAATGAATAAAATCTTGAACCTTCAAAGTGAAAAGGAGGAATGTGTGGCAATAAAGAACACCAAAAAAAAAAAAAATCTCAATGCTGACAATGAAAACTACAATTTTAATGCTTCCCTGAATTTAATGCTGAAGCTATTTTCTAGGCCCTTCTTACCAACCGCTGGAAGATTTCCCTTCTGCATCATAGCCACAAACTCATTGTAATCTATGCGTCCATCCTGCATATGATAAAATATAGCTGACATTAATCATAACTCATAAGTGTATAGATTCTATAGAAGCATCAGATTCTTGCTAAAGGGAGTTCAATTTTACAGCAAAACATTGAACATAGCACAATACATTAGTGTGATGGGTACAGACTAACAATAGGAACACCTGCATCATGATGCCCATTAATGATGTCCAAAATAATTAGCAACAGTGATGGATTCATTCAAGTGATGCATCCTTGGTTTTTTCTAAGTCAAACCAATTCTTTAAAGGAAAAGGGTTAATTATTTTTTTAGTCCTTCAATTTGCGGGTTTTGTTTTTTAAGTCCCTAAAATTAAATATTTCGCTAAAAGTTGAACATTGCACTTTTTAGTCTCCCTGTGATAAATTGGCAATTTGTGATGGTTTTAAAAAATGTAAATTCCTGCGGTTAAAAATTACAAATCAAATCTTGTCATATAAAAACCCCCACAAATTGTCAATTTATCATGGAAATGACTAAAAAGAGCAATTTCAAAAAATCAAGGACTAAGAAAAACAAATTTAAATTTCAAGGACAAAAAAAAAAAAGATCCTCAAATTTAAAGACTAAAACAGTAATTAAGTCAAAGGAAAATAAGATTCATTGTCAGCTGCAATGAATCTACTATACATGGAGGCAAAGTTTCCAAATGTTAATTAGATTCCAACATGCCAACAAAATTCATTAGTGTTCCTTTTTCTTTTTTATAATACTAATGTTCCTCTATTTTATAGGGTTAATGATATTTTTAGTTCTTGTAAAATTTAAAATTTTGGTTTTAGTCCATATATTTTAAAAATACCCAAATTTTGGTCCATGTATAAGGGGAAAAAGTGTTGGCTTTGGGAACTAAAGGTTATGTATTTTAAAAAATACAAGGACAGAAACTACTGATTTTGAAAGTAGGAGACTAAAAGAAAAATTTAGAAACTTTTAAAGGACTAAAAACTAAACATCATTAACCTTTTTTTTAATAATATTAGTGTTCCTTTTAATCAAAGTAAATATTGAGTTGAAGATATTAGAGGGGTTAGTTAGAAAGGATAAGAAAGCCAGGTAGTTCATTTGTACTCAAGTGAAATGAGTAGAAGAGGGACCATACAGAATTGTAAGACACTTACATTGTCTTCGTCAATTTCCTTGATTATCTCCTCCAAGCGGACATCTTTTATGCCAAACTCATCACAAGCCTGTTGAAGTTCTTCCTGAGTAATATAGCCACTTCCATCTTTATCAAAGTAAGAAAAGGCTGCAAAAAGATTATCTTCTCTTTCAATTTTGTTGCGGTGCAATGTTGCAGCAAGGAACTCGCCGTAATCAATTGTCCCACTGTTATCAACATCAGCCTACAGTTTCAAGGCATGGCCATAGGTTAGATATTTGAGTTAGCATAATAAACCAAATGCATTATTACTATGAATCTATGATAAAGTAAAAGTTCTTGGCGACCATAACCCTTCTTCATACAACTTTGATTCAATTTTTTCTTTCATGTTAAAAACAGCCAAAATGTATGGTAAAAATTAAGGCCACGTTTAATTACAGAAATCTTAACTATTGTAAAAGATATTCACTTCTCATTTTTTTTGTGCACCATAATCTATGTAATACCACTTGTTTCTTTTTATTTTAGAAAATAAGCTTAAAAAACACTTACCGCTTGCATTAAATCATAAATTTCAGACTCCTTAAGATTAGCACCCACTCTTTTCAAACCAGCTTTAAGTTCTTCAAAAGTGATTTGACCACTGTTGTCTGCATCTATCATCTTGAACATTTCTTTTAAGCCGGCTATTTCTTCTTCAGATAAGCTCTCTGCAATAATCTTCAAAAAGTAAAATGATGATTAAATGAAAAGATGCAAATTATAACATCCCATTTTCATCTTACAGTCAGAAATTCATAATGGAGCACTATATAGTGCAAGTATCTCCATACTCAATTATATGTATCAATTAAGTCCAAATCACATAACAAATGACTTTCAAGCTTCCACATCCAGATACTTACTATAAGGGCCATTTTCTTGAGCTTGTTCATAGCAGAAAATTGCTTCAAGCGACTTAATACGGCAGAATCAAGTGGTTTGTCAGGAGCTACACCATCAACTTGAATCCAAGGATGGCCTACAGAGAGTCAAACATATATAAGCAAGAAAAAACAGTGTTTCTTGGAGTGCCATATTATTTCAAATTTGGTAATGATGATTGTAAACTTTATGTCAGCTTGGGCTTTCCTATGAACCATAGAAATGTAACATCCATGATAGCACCGAGTAACCATTATATTTCCCCTATTATTAAGGAGAAGCCCCATCAATCTTGTGATACAAAAAGGGCATACAACCAATACACAAGAATCACATGTTGCAGAGACATTATTTTACCGCTAATAATACTAATAAATGTTTCTATCGGTATATACATACACATACTAGAATGTTCTAATGTACAGAAGTGTATTAAAATGAGCACTTGATCTATTATCTATGTCAAACATAATATACATTTTTTAACACTGAGAGCACTATAAACAATTAGAATGCACTGTTTACACACACAGAATATATAATAGTCTTTATTGTTTCTTCTAACTTCCAGCGGATGATAAAAAGTGTTTAATGTAAATTATAGATCCAGAGGCAAAAAATGTTATGATATGACATGTCAAGAACATGGTTTGGGAAGTTAGTATATTACACAAATAAATCTTTTCATAGTTAGCACTTCTGGAATCTGGAGTACTGAGACTTTTCAATGTCAAAGCATATTAAGACGTATGCTAAGAATCATAAATGGCAAATGCTAGTATAGCTATTTTTCCAAGGCAGATATCTGGTAACAATTTTACATAGATAATGAGGATTTTTTCCTGGAACACAGAAATTAGAGACAAACATGGAATATAAGACCTTTTCTTCATAAGTGACTAACAGCAATTGTCACAAGAAGTCCTTGGCAAACCACAAAATTTAACATCAGTATTGTTCAACACTTCAACCAACTCCTGCATCCTTGTATATAGACGAAAGTAATGCCAAGCTCATGACTGAATAATCAATTAGCAAAACTATACTTACATAATACTTGATGTGCAGTCAGTCGCCTTCTAGGGTCACGAACAAGCATTTTCCTTACTAAATCTTTTGCACTTTCAGAAATTGAAGGCCAGGGATCAGAAGAAAAGTCAAGATCACCACGCAGAACTTGTTCAAATATTCCTTGTTCATTTTCTACACAACCATATGAACCACACAAAGATGGAGGAAAAATTAATAATCATGAAAAAAGGCATAAATTTATAAGAATAGAGATCAAAATTACACTGTCCAAATAAATACAAAAGATCTCACCAGCCCAAAATGGAGGTACTCCACTCAAAAGAATGTAAAGGATAACACCAGCACTCCAAACATCTGCCTCAGGACCATAACGCTTTCGCAAAACTTCAGGGGCAACATAGTATGGGCTGCCCACCACATCATTAAATATATCACCTGGAAGTGAAAGATCATCGGTTTTTTCTCCATGGAATCAAATTACTTCTTCAACTTGTACAAAGCTTCAGTTAAAGTAATGAACAAGTTCATGACTCGCATAATACTAGAAACCTGATAAACTGTATATCTATATCTATCTACGGGGACCAAAATAATAAGAGTTATTCATATACTTAAATTAATAAAGAAAAGTAATGAAAATAAAAAAATTTCAATACATTTTAAACTAGTGCCTAAATCACAATTTGGATCTTCTTTTAATTTCTAATTCACGATTTTAGTCTTCCAATTTTTTCCTGTGAGATTAGTCCACACCTTTTAAAAAGTGTGCAAGTTTGGTCAATTTTTGTACATATGTTTTTCTTATATTTAATTAATTAAATTATTTATTGATGATACTTTAAGTGAGCATGTTAGATCTAGGGTTCAATTTGACTAAAATAAAAGAAATAAAATGTATTCAAAATTAAAGATTGGACTAAAATTACGAATTTTTTAAAATTGGGATCTAAAATTGTGTAAAATAGGAGACAAAAATCATAGACCATGATTTAAAATGAACAAAATTACAATTTAGGCTAAATTAATTTAATAGATAAAAGATATTTCAAGTAATTAACAACAGAGACAATAAAAAATCTACATTATTATAGATTATGATTCAAGTTGTCAATCTACAATTTGTAAAATAATATATTAAAAGACTCACAAAACTTAACAAAATATATATTTTTTAATTCTAGATACATATAATCCTAATTTATAAGACAATAATAAAAAATAATAAAAACTATATACCATTTAGTATAGTGTCATGTTAAGAGTTTAGCAAATTCTTTCAAAGAGATTTAATTATTTAAGAGAGAAAATTTGTCTTATCTCTTCGAATAGATTGAAAAAACCTTGTTATTTTCTTAAAAAAAACTTATCATTCATTAAAACTAAATATATATTAATATATTAAATACTATAACATGGAAAGTTATGTTACTTCTGCCATCTACATTACGCATGTGTTCACTTTCATTTTTATAACTCAGCCACAAGGTTCCCTTCACTTCTTTTTTGTTTAACCATATGTTAAAAAAATATTATATTAAGGTGGGGCCAAGTATCCATACTTATATATAGTTGGAAACTTTTTTGACAAGGAGGCCACTGCCTATATATATGTCTGTATATGATAAAGAAAATATGATTTGCAGTTCAAAAGATTTGATATTATATATGCTAAAAATAAATGAAGAAAGAATTGGAAAATTAACAGCTCATCAGATCTAACACTAACTGCAGTATACAGAAGTCTACTTAGTGCATGTTTCCTGCAGTGTGCAGAATCAATTCCAGCAGCAAAAATCATGGTGGATAATTGAGAAAACAGAAGCAACAAGAGATGCTTCATTGTAAAAAACTACATACCCCATTGCCTAGAGGCTCCTCGCTATATGAAGGTAAGGGGAAGGGATATTGTACGCAGTCTTACCCTTGCATATGCAAAGAGGCTGTTTCCGGATTTGAACCCATGACCAACAAATCACCAAGACACAACTTTACCACTGTATCAGGACTCGAGTTGAACCCATGACGAACAAGTCACCAAGATACAACTTTACCGTTGTGCCAAGGCTCGCTCTCTTTGCATATACAAGGGTAAGACTAAGTACAATATCCTTTCCCCTTACCTTCGCATAGCGAGGAGCCTCTGGGCAATGGGATACATAGACTTTAGTTGCTTCATTGTAACCATGAAAAAAAATTGCAGGCCTGACAGTTAATCTCAGAGAAAAACACATTTCAAATTTAAACTAGATAGTAGATACATATACAATTACGATAATTTTTCATGAAAAATCCATAGCACTTTAGCAAGTAAGTAATGCTCACAGAAGTCCTCAAAATCTAAGTAGGAGTTTCTGTTCTTGATAGGAACCTAGCATATAGTAGATGGAGAAGTCTTCTAAACCTTAAAAGATTTCAAAAAGTCAACAAAAATTACTGATCCCTTTGAAAACTAAAAATTCTGTAGGACAAATGCAGTTAACAATTTCATACACAAGCAATAGCAACGCCTTGCATATCCTCAAATGCCAAGCACCTTGAAATATTAATTCAGTTTTATGAAAATTATTGCACATAAAAGATTCAGCAAAAAAAAAAAATTCAGCATTTGATGATATCTCCATCCCCACCTGTACTCCAGTCCTGTCTGAGTGTACTTGTTCAAATAAAAATTTATTGGAAGCTACCATTTAGGTATTCAAAACATGTGCGTTTTCTAAATTTGGTCCCTCAAACTTTTAATTTTATCAATTAAGTCTATAAATGTTTCAATTTATTACAACCTAGTCATATTACTTGAATCTTAATGTTTCAATTCATCTTAACCTGTCCATGTTCATATAAATTTCCTACTCATCTTGTAGATGTTACACCATAAATTTTCATTCAGACTAAAGTGAGATAAAACAAACTTTTAGGGACCAAAATGGTAGCTTCTCTGTATTTATTTAAGGGTGTTGTTAACATTAGCACTAAGGACTAATTATAATGAACTAAAATTGGAAGTTTTAATCTGAAAAATTTGTATTTCTTATATAATAAATGTTTTCTTTCTCAATACAGTTTTACTTTTAGTTGCTTAAAACCATCCTTAAAGACTAATGTTAACAAAACCATTTATTTAATCACAATACTATATAGTAATACCATCCGAAAATACCTGGCTTAAAGAAGACAGATAATCCAAAGTCAATGGTTTTGAGAAGTGAATCCTCGTGCTGATTGACGAAGAGAAAATTCTCGGGTTTAAGGTCTCTGTGCATCACACCAAGAGAATGGCAAGCTTCCACAACCCCAACTATAGTCCTTGTAAGCTCCGCTGCCTGTCTCTCAGTATAATGCCCACGCTGAATAATCCTATCGAAAAGCTCTCCACCTGCACATAATTCCATCACAACCTGAACAGCCACGGCATCCTCATATGCACCCTTGATGGATATAACATTAGGATGCCCAGCCAAGTGGTGCATTATCTGAATTTCTCTCCTCACGTCCTCAACATCATCATCGGTGACGAGCTTCCTCTTTGCAATAGATTTACAGGCATACTCCTGTCCTGTTGTCTTCTCCACGCACAAGAATGTTGTCCCAAACTGACCCTGTCCAAGTTTTCTCCCAAGAGTGAAGAACTCCTTGAAATTATCGGTCTCTCTTTGCAACACAGAATCAACACGAAGCCCTGCACTAGAAACTCTCTTCACCGAACCACGTTTCTTCTGTTTCTTCTTATCCTGTTCCGGTTCTATTTCTGATTTTCCCTCTTGTTTGGCTTCTGGTTTTGGCATAGTTATCTGCTCAGGAGGTTTGTTTTGGACAGGCAAGGGCGATTCGGGCACACTAGTTGCTTCCTCTTTTACAGATTCTCTATTAGACACTGAATCTTCAGGCAATTGGGACCGCCAAATCGCCGCAGAAACTGATTGCACAAAACCATTTTTTTGATATGCTAGGACCAACACATGTGTTTCCCATGTTGCTTCACACTGAATAAATTTGTGTTACTGCTAAAAATATCCAACTTTCATCACTCGGATCTAAGAGCCTACATCACCTGTTAACACAAAATACAAGATCTGAATATGAACTTCAAGTCCTTGTTAATGAATATCTAAGTCAAACCCCATATACTGAACCAAAATTTTGCCACAAGCAGCAATAAATCCAAAGATTCAACACCATCCAACAAAAGGAGAGGTATCTTGGACTGGAAAGCAGAAAGAAAATCTTTTTATCTTTAGGAGAAGATTAAAAAATATTTAATAGCTCATGATTGATATTAACAAAAAAAGCAGAAAAAAGTGAGAAAGTACTAAAAAAATTTAAAAAAAAAACAATTAGCCAAAAGCAATGAAGACATGAACACCCAAGTTAGTGAAAAGAACAAAAAATCGAACTTTATAGAACTTTAAGAGTACCCCTTATGAAAGAAACAAAAAATGACATGAGAGCACAAATCAGAAACTAGTAAGACTAGAAATGAGCTAAAGAAATTAGAGAGTAAAGGGTGGCTAGAAGAGAGAGAAAGAGAAAAAAGAAAAAGAATGAAGCATAAAAAAAGGGTAAAAAGGTTGGAACAATCTTGAGTTTACCTGGTCAGTTGAGGTTGATGGATGGCTTAGATAGATAGGTAGATATACAAAGCCTTCTGGTTTGGTAACTTTGGTTGTTTTGTTTGTGTTGTCTCTCTTGGACCATGTTCCACTACTTCGTTTCGTTTATTTCTATGTTATGTTGGCTTGTCATTTTTATTTCCTTTTCTTTTTCTTTTTCTTTTTCAACGCTTATTTGTATGGAAACGAGAAAATTAAATTGGAAATGAATCTTCTCCGGATTCACTTTCTCTTTTTCACAAAAAGTGAGATGTGTAGATAATGGGAAAAAAGTGTGTTATTTTCTGTATAACGACTAAGGCACAGTAACACATATTTTATCCTAAAAAACTTTATTTAACATTTTTTATTTTTATAGATTAAAATTTTCATTATATTTAACAAAGTTAATTGAAAAATTAGATGAAATTTAAAAAATTATCTTTATTGAATTAAAAAGATTTGATAAAAATTATATGTTAAAATATGTAGAGTTTAATATCTTTTATATTCTTAATTTATTGTTAATTTTATTTATTAGACATTCACTCATTGCACTGTAAGTATTAGTATTAAATAAGATTATCACTTGTAACATTAAATTTAAGGACATTTTTGAAATAAAATTTAAATTTATGATAATATTAAATGTGATTATCAGTGTTTTTGATCTTGATTATTTGTACTATATGCTTATATATATAATTAGAGGTAATACAAAATTACATAAATGGATATAGAATTTTACATTTAAATAGAAAATACAACAAAAAAAATCTGATAAATGTTCAAGGATAAAATGAAAATAAATATAAAAAGTTAAAACGTTTTTAAAATGTTATTTCAACATCTCAAAAAATACTAAATTTTTTTTAAAAAATTGTTTATTAAACAATCAAACAAACCAGTAAAAAAAGCTAAAATTTTACTATGTCTTGTCAAAACCTCTATATAAAATAATTTATTTTTACTTTGAATCTACTTTTAACTTTTATCAATAAATAAATTAACTTTATAAAAATGTAAAGTTAATTGATTATTAGTTAAATATTAATCATTGAAAAATTACTTTGATAATTTATCTTTAAGATATTAAAATGTGGCATTTCCATTTGTTTCTTATTATTATTATTATTATTATTGTGAAGTTGTCCTGGTTCTTTCTCTCTCTGTGTTAAAAAAATAAAAGAAAAAGTGCATGAGAAGCTAGTGGCATTTCCATTTGTGATATTCTAATATTTAAGACACGGTCACAGACAGAAAGCAATAGCATGTTTGCCAAGGTGAGTGGGAAAGCGAGGCAAACGCGTTTGGGTCCGAACCGAAGGAATGCGCTAATTCCGGGTTTTTGACTTGATTAGCCTCACCTCATTAGTTGTTTTTTGTTTAATTAAGGTACCGCGTCCACCACCATGCCATGGCCCATCACATTACATTTTCAGATTTTCGCTACAAACTTCGTTCAATCAAATCAAAAACTGTATTTGGCAGGAAGAAAAGAAACAAGTTAGATGAAAATAAGAAAAAAAAATAGAATAAGATGAATAAAGACAATTCAAAAATATAATACGTTTGAAAAAAACGAAAAAAAAAGGAGATGATAAATATATTTTTTTTACTATCAATTTGATAATCAACGATTATGTTATAAAATTGATTTTTTTACATAAGACAATCGATTGTCAACAAAAATAATTAATTATTAAAAGTAAGAAATTACGGGTATGCACTATGCACAAGTTGGACTCATTTGGCTAATATAAAATTAAATCTAAACCAATTATAATTATCACTTTACATATATCATTAATTTCTTCACCTAAATATAATAAGAAATTTAGTAATAAATATTAACAAATTAAGACATTCCATAACATTAGATAAAATCATAAAAAAATTAAAATAAATAAAAAAGAAAGTAGTCACGCTAGAGTATGCCATTGCATACGGAGGAGATCTCAAGTGAAACATCTGGGTAAGCTTGTGTCCTAATGTGAACCTTGAGGAGAATATTGACACCTCTCTAATTATCGTGGTCATCCTCTAATAGACGAGTATGGTCCCCCTATTCCTAGAATGTCAAGTGGCTACTGTTCATTGGTGGAGGACAACCAAGTGGCAATTGTTCATTGGCGGAGGACATTTGTTTGTGGGCGACAAGATTGTTCTTTTGCCTCAAGTTTTAGGATCTTGTCTCCACCTTGCTTTGTCGTCACATTACAACACTTGTACTATGGGGTCATTTTGTCTCTGACGTGTCAGGATCTACAGGTGTTAGAATGTACTATTTGTCGAGGAGGCGACTCTTACTATACGATAGGTCGTCCTCAGGGTCATGTCATTTCATGTGTCTTTATCTTGTTTGTCCTTGTGTATTGAGTTGAACTCCAAGGGAAGGGAGGGTGGTCCACATCCCCTCAATTGCTAAGGTTGCTAAGATGCAAGCACTAGTCATAAGTCGGTCTCCCAGGGAGGGAGGATGGTCCATAGTCCCTCAAGTGCTAAAACTGCTAAGGCTTAAGCACTTTAGTTGTCCATTCTTACTGATGAGTTGGCCTCCCAAGAATTGAGGATGGTCCATAGTCCCTTAAGTGCTAAGACTACCAAGGCTTAAGTACTTTAGTTGTCCATTCTTACTAATGAGTTGGACTCCCAATGAGGGAGAAGTGAGGATGGTCCACAGGTCCTCAAGTACTAAGACTGCTAAGGTGCGAGCACTTTTAGTAACTGTTTGTCACTAGCTCCTCCCTTTTTTTTGAATTTGAACTCTACTTTTATTCCCTATGTGCATTTCGTGTAATGGTCGTCACTTCATTGTCCCATCAATTTGTGTGGAAATTTAAATTTGTCTCATTTTCTGCTGATTGATTAAGATGAGCATTAATGGGCTTTTGAAGTTGGGCATGTGTTGCTGATTTGGTATTGGAAATTAAAGGGGGGCTGTTGGATTTGACGTCGTTTGGAGTGGGAAGCGTGGATGACCATTGGATTGTTCAATGTCTGTTGAACTATAAGTAGTGGTCTAATTAAGGGTGTGTCTTTGGTTCTTTGAAAAGGAGTGAGATAAGTGTGTGTGTTGTACGCTTTTGGATTTTAGAGGGTTTTGCTACATAAGGATTTGCTTCTATTGGTAACCATGACCAAAGGTGCATGTTTAGTTGTTTGTTTTTTGGTTGTGGGATTGTATTGTTGGTTCTGTGGGGTTGATCTCCTCCTTCTTTTTGCTTTTTTTGATGGTATGTTGGTGTGGGTGAGTAGGTTTAGGGTTAGGGTTCTCTATTTTTAAATGCTTGTAATGTAAATTTTTTTTGAACTCCTTGGGTCATGATGTTGGATGGTGCACATTTTTTAGGCGTTGTTGTTGTGGGTGGGGGTGTTAGTCAAAGTGGCGAGTCTAGTGGTGATGTCATAATGTCATTTTTTGAATCAATGGTGTAGGATTTTGCTATGGATGATGATGAGTCGATGCCTAGCAGTGAGGGACATGTCGCCGATGAGGAAGGAGTTCCTTTGAGTGTTGGTTTTCATGAAAGGGGGATAAAGGTGATAGGGAGGACGATTCCGACGAGTATGGATGGGTGGATGAGGCTGTTTTGAAAATTCATTTGGTGTTTACATCAAAAGGGTCTTTTAATGGGTATGGGGGAGCATATAAGTAAGGGTAGGGATGTTAAGGTGTGTGTTGAGCCTTGTCGACTAGACCAGATAATATGTGAGATGCTGCCAAAAGGTTATAAGGATAATACATACATACATACATATATATATATATATATATATATATATTTATATATGAAGGAAACGTTAAGTAAAAAAATAGGTTTTCTGCTTCTATTTACAAAGTTTCAATGTTCTATTTAGGAAGTGTTGAATGTTGCACCCATACAATTGCTTTTGAATGCTTGGGCCTTTGTTTGTGCTTTTGAGATTTTGTGTAAGGATTTAGGCCAAGTTCCCACTGTAAATGTTTTTTTTTTTTTTTTTTTTTTTTGCTGTGAAGGATATAAGGAAAACTGGTTGGGTCTTCTTAACTAGTCATCGTGGGAAGGAATTATTGCAACCTTTTCATGGGAGTTTTAAGGGCTATAAGGATAAGATTTTTAGGTGAAGGGTGGAAAGGGTTGTCCTCTTTTGTTTACCGATATTGATGGGCAAAGGAATTTCCATTGTATTGGATATGTGATCATGTTGTGCCCATGGATGTCAATTGTCGATTTTTGGAGGATAGTGAAAAAGTGTTAATTGCTACTTTGAAGAAGCACATTGTTGTGTCATGCAAAAATTTGATTAAGTGTGATGGCAATGATGGTGATTTATCTTTGCTCTTGTGCATTGTAATTGTTTACGTTTTGACTTGACTCTGTTGATCGCGAGTTGAATTCAAGGTCTAAGACACATCTTGTGCAAACTCAATTTTCTGTCCATATTCTAGATGGTAATGTAAGTTGGCGTGAGGCTTTTGCTTTTGAGGAGTTTGAAGGTGAGGAGGGCATGCACTTTGTGTGGATTAAGGCTTTCCCTATTCGTGAGATCTTAGACCATAATTTTGTGGGGGTTAGTGATTTGGCTAAACTTGAGAAGGTTGGATTTAGTGGTACCTGTGAAACCTTGCAACATTTTGGTGTTGGCATGGGGGTTATGTCCCGTTTGATGGAGTAGAAGTATGGCGACATTGTGAATCAAAAGAAATTGGTGCAACTCAAGTTGAAAAGTTAAATGGTGAAGTGTCAAGGCTGAAAGGAGAGGTTAAGAAGTATAAGGAGGGGGCCCATGCTTTGTCTAATGAATTGTCTACTTGTAGGAAGAATGTTGCTCGAGTTGAAGAATTAGAGCAATCGTTGATGGAAATGCAAACCAAGTTACAATTGCCCACTGAGGATTTGGAGAATTATTCTGTTGAAAACTTTGTCTTGAGGGGAAAGAAGCATGTATACGTGAAGAAGTGGAAAAATGGAAAGTAGAGTATGCCATAAAGGATGTTATTGCATTTGATGATTATGCAAATTGCTTCAATAAGGCCTTAGCACAAGTTGTTGTAACACCTCAAATTTTAGTCCAAAGATGTTGCTTGAAAATTTTTTTTTGTTTAATTTTTTGGAATGCATGCCATTAATGTCAATTTCTGCTTCGAGTTTGGTAATATATATTATAATAAATGCGTAATTTGGAAAACTATAAATCTTTATGTTGAATTAAATAAGTATGGATGTAAAATGACATAGTCTCCATGCATAAATAATGTAACATAAGCAATGTCACAGTAGGATAAATACAGATACAACTCATAAGTGTCTAAAAGTAAATGAAAAAAGTTATACATAGTTGCTACAACAAAATACATACACTCGGAGAAACCATCCCTCAAAATACATCAAAATAAGAAGAAAAAAACCTAAGACCAGAACAGACTACTACCTACCTTGAAGTACCGAACTGTATCTAGGAAATGTCTTCAAGAAGATTTTCATACTCCTCCTTGAATGAAGGCTCTAATTGACACAATAGTTCTTTGTACTCCTCAATCTCCTTGGGCATCATATCAGAATGGTCTCCTTTATCCTCAATAACTTCAGCTATGTCCACTAGCTCTATGCGATAGTTAAGAACATTGCCTATTTTTCATACCCCACTAAAGTCATATCAGAGTGGTCTCCAAGGTACATGTGAATGTCTTCATCATAGAGAAGCTTTGAAGGAGATGTGAATCCCCACGGAATGTAGTAGGTTATAACATAGTCTATTGTAGCGGGCATCACATTTAGATGTTCTACTGACACATGTACCTATGTGCGGCATGTATAAAACGTAGTACGTGTTACCTCACATGGTAATACCTATTCCTTCTGTGAACTACACAAGGCTCGTAGGGGCACTGACGTTCTCGATGACATCGATACATGAAAAATGTTGGTTGTAGGGATGAGTTCTTCGCTCCTCAAAATGCTACAAACAAACATACAAGGAAATACAACCTACTTAACCACTACATGTGGTTTTTCTAGGAAAACAACACTCTTGAGATCCTAAGCACATAACTAGCACACTTGTCACAAAGTAAGGCCCAACCTTTACGCCAAGCCTCCTAGATCTTGATGGTCTTATACAATTACGTGGATGAAAGTCAAGAGTGATTACCATATACATATACAACATACATTGATCCTCTAACTCCTAACTCAAAGAGCATAGTCTCAGAGCCCATTAGTAGTAGCAAAGTGAGGCTTGTGAGTTCTCCGTGTCAAATGAGTGCACCAAATGTTGTGTAGTAACTACTGGCTAATTCCCTTAGGTTCTTCGAACCTCTCCGCCCACTATATCCTACTATATCTCTATCCATCATCCACTTTATCAATTCAATCTAACCTTCTCACAGATGGAATAGAACAATCACTTCCTTACTCTTCATTCAGCCCTCTTGACTTTTGCCACCACATCGTGTGTGTAGCCCTCATGTCATGTACATCAACAATCTCTTATATCCAAACAAACAAGAGAGAGATGGGACTCAACCTACATACTACTCTCAGGGAACAAATCTTGGCCCTCAAGTGGTAGAAACCACTTGTCGCACAAATATTTTGAACAACATAATGGATATAATTATAACCATCTAACGATCATAATAATCAATTTGCCGAGGGTCGGACACCCTCGGACCAAGACCACAACGCGTACAGATAGAATAACAATATACATATATAGCATAATGTAAATTCGCACACCACAGAGATAATTTGCCAGAGTTCACACTCTGTTGGTCTTTATCATTCAACAATAACAACAATTATTTATATGCATTTCAATAGCTCTATTAGCAAAGAACTTCCATAATTCCAAACATACAACAGTCTTTAGGTTTTACAATCTATCTCAACAATAATCTTCCAGGTTGACCTACAGTTCCAGAATAAATAATCATAAGGTCACTTCATCTAGAGGTACAAATTACAAAGCTTTCATGTTACTATTTATTCTTCCAATTTCAACAATTGTTTGTCCAAGACTATTAGTCTAAAGATATGTTTGAAACTATTTTTGCTCCCCCCCCCCAATATTTCTTGAAGGTTTTTCTATGCTCAAACACCATTTTGAGCTTAAAATTACTAAGATAAGTCATCTACTGTATGAAATTAGTCATGTATTGTCTGAAATTAAATTGTTGTCCAACTTTGTAAAGTTTCACTCCTAAACTTATTTTCAATTTTCTAGGTGTTCTGGGAATTGATTTTTTTATAAAATTTACAAATTGTAGCTCTTTTCCTTAGCTTTCTAAGGACTGCTCATATGCTCCATTTGGAGTTTTGTAGAATCCTCTAGGTCCTGCACAGTGAATATAGGTCAACTAAGCACAAAATTTTAAAATAAGCAACAATTATGAATGAAGCCCAATTATTTGCCTAAGACCAAAACTGAGTTAAAGTGAGAAAATAATAATTCAAGAGAAGTCAAAAAAGCTAAGAAGAATAGAAAAATACTAAATTATAAATGCTTAATCGCATGCTACCCTATATTTTCACACCTAACAAACTCATTCTTGAAGTCAAATATTTAAGAAAAATAGTCCATACAGCCATAAAAACTAGTTTATTTTCATGGCAATTTAGCCTTAAAAAAATTCCTTAAACTTGTTTCGCTTATAACTTTTACTAGAAAATTTTGATTTAGGGGAAACTTAAGGCTAACCCTAAGTTTTGATAGTCAATAACTCATTTTAATCTTAAAATTTCAAGAAAAACAACACATCATACAATTGTAGCCAATGCAGTAGCTTCAAATTTTAACATCAAAACAACATTCAATGAAGATTAGCTTCAAAAGAAAACAAGGTTAGGGTTCAAGAATTGGAGATACCCCCTTACCTTGATGAAGCTACACTAAATTGCTTAGATGAAAAAGTAGCTCAGATC
The DNA here is from genome assembly GCA_013407115.1 of Glycine latifolia. Taxonomy (NCBI): domain Eukaryota; kingdom Viridiplantae; phylum Streptophyta; class Magnoliopsida; order Fabales; family Fabaceae; genus Glycine; species Glycine latifolia. The sequence continues at coordinate 16,938,691 of CM023960.1, forward strand.
CTTGATGTCTCAAGCTTCTAAGAATGGAAATGAAATTTTGGAACCATGAATGAGAAGCTTGCATGAATTTGGTAAGGAAAACAAGAAGAGAAAGAAGATTAAGAGCCCCTTACCAAAGCTTTGGTGGAAGAAACCTCAAGAGCACTTGTATGAAGCTTGGAAAATGAAGAAGAATGGATTCCTCTCCCTCTTGATTAACTCGTGCAAATGAGGAAGAAAAGGGTTCCAAATTGGTTTTTAAAGAATCATGAAGATGAGGTTTAAGACTTAAGTTAACAAGCTTAATTGACAACATGAATGACTAATGACCAGCCCATGGTTAACGTGCCAAGCAATACCATTTGAGGTTATTGTTGCTTTTGAAATTTTTACCAAAAATGGCTAAAGTAGGTTTAAATCAAAAATGGAAATTTCTACTTTTCCTAAAACTAGTAAATCCTATCTTGATCCCCTAGACGGACCTGTTAATTTTCCTTGGATTGTGTGTAATCAGAGTGGACCTTGTAGAGATTCCACTCTAATAGAGATAAATTACACTATCACCCAGTGCAGAATGCAATTCTTTCATAAATGGAATTTTAGCTCAAACAATTTCCATATCTCTGACAATCTATGTCAAACAAAACACATACACTTATTTATATATCTATGTATAGCTCAAAATTCAAGGCTTAGAATTATACAATCAATAAATTAAATTCATACATTCATAGACTAAAGTTACAAGTGTGAACTAATGCTATCTAGTCTTTCACAGTGTAACTTTACACTGTGTAGGAAATAAATTAAGATGAAATTTCAAGGTGTTACAGTAGCTACCCTTTACCCTGATGTTGACCTTTTTGGAATCAAACTTTACAAAGATGTTGTGGATGGGAAAGTGATTGACTCATCCTCCTCATTTGGAACTCTTGCTCCCGAAGTCTGACATGGTAATGTTATTTTGTTATTTTGGTTAAGTTGTATTTGTAACTTAAGGTTTGGTAGGCCTAGTTTTCATGTTGTATTTGTTATGTTTTATACCTTCTAAGTATACTTGGGAAGTATTTGGCATTATATGTTTTGTTAAGACACCTTTGCCTATGGTTAAGGCCTCTTGTACTGTTACGAATTCATGACTTGCCACATCTGTGTTTTTCTACTTCTCGCTAATGCCTTTATTGTCGTTATATTTGCCTTGCAGTACTTTTCTTTGGGTGAGTGTAACAACTACCAGCTACCCATTAATGCTTATTTATTGCTGGTAGGTGGTCTCCTTTAGTACAAATAGGGATTGTATTGGTCTTGTTTGAAGCCATGTAGGATCTCTTAGCTTACCTTTTCTTCTTCTTTGTTGGCTTCTTTTTTCTTATCATATATGATGTTCTTTCTTCTTTGTTGTTGGCTTCTTTTGCTTACATTCATTGCTTTCTTTATCATCTATTCAAGGCATTCTAATGAATTTTTCTACCTTAAAGTGCTTGAATAGTTGATTTGGAAAGTGATGAATTTCCTAGAGGTTACTATAGTGTCCTCCTTAGGTCAAAATGGCTTGCATCAGTCAAAGGCATAGTGGTTATCTCTTTAAAGGTTGTCAAAATCACAACATTATCAATCTCTTCCGTAAAAGGTTGAATAAGGAAGATCATTGGTTGAGAGTCGTTCGACCTCTTCGTGCCTTTTTTAAGGGATTGCAACTGTTGTAGCAATGTGGCCTTCTTTTCTGAGTTGCTTTGGCAACAACTAGTTGTCGCTCCTCCATTTCTTGTTGATGATTTTCCAATTATTGTTGGATATCCTTTTCTCTCTCTTCATCTGCTTGCATGAAGGCTCTATGACACTTTTTCGCCTCCACACATCGTTGTGAAGCTTTGTGGTTCGTTCTTCTCCTCAAGCTGAGTAACATCTCAGAGGAGTTGTTGCAGAAGAGGGTTGTTTGTCCTTCAACTTTGTTCTCCTCGACTCCAGTGTTGTTTCTAGTGATTGCCATCTTGATTGTAGGGCTCTTGGTCAATAATGGTTGTCAGGAAGAGTTTAATCGGAGACCCACGATGGGCGCCACACGTTCACACCAAAGAACGCCATTAGCTATGGAGGAGACCTCAAGTGTGGATGTCTCGAGTAAAACCGCTCAGTAAGCATGTGCCTTAATATGAACCTTGAGGAGAATGTCGAAACCTTTCCTTTATTTATAATGGTTGTCCTCTAATGGCCGAATGTGGTCCCCCCATTCCTAGAGTTCCAGGTGCAACTATTCATTGGTAGAGGAAAGCCAGGGGCAACTATTCATTGGCGAAGGACATTCGTTTGTGGGTCACAAATCTTTCTTTTGCCTCAGGTGCCAGGATCTTGTCTCCACTTTCCTTTTTTGACACATTACCACACCTGTACTGTAGAGGCATTTTGTCTCTAATGTGTTAGGGTGTACATGTATTAGAATGTACTATTTGTCAAGGGGATGACTTTACTATATGATAGGTCATCCTCAAGGTCGTGTCGTTTCATGTGTCTTTATCTTGTCCGTCCTTGTGTACTGAGTCGGCCTTCCAGGTAGGGGAGGACGATTAGAAAGAAAATACAAAAATTGAAAATAAAATTTAAGCTCTAAAATTAAAATACATTAGGTTAAATTGATTCACATATCCTTATACTTTTACCAAAATTTCAATAAGGTCATTGAACATTTTTCTTTTAATTGTCTTTAAAAACAAAAGTTGTCCCTTTGGTCTTATTTTTTCCATATATGGTAATGTCTTTCTTAGACCTTTACCCTTGATAATAAAAAATGTGTTTTGTCATCTTTCTTTGGTTATAAAATGGATGTAAAATGTTTTGATAAAGTTGCATAGTTGCATTTCGACTTCATCATCATTGTTTTCGCATGAGCTTTTGTTTTGATGAACATTTGCATTTTTTTCGTTCCTTAGTTGTATCTTCTTTTTTCTTCTTTGATGAAGTTATATGCATGAACTTTCTTTGTTGTTTTAAGTTAACCCTTACCTTAAAGGATCCATTCGTTAGTATTTTAGTAAGATGTTTTGTTGTTGAGGGAGTATGAGATGTTCTTGTCGAGAATACACATACAGTTGTGAGATGATGTCCAGCCCTTGTTTCGACTAAGCTGATTTAGAAATGTGTAGGAGTTTGACCCTCAACCTCTAGTAATAGATTTTGAAGTTAACCATGAGATGATTCCATTAGTGGGGTACTCTAGAGAGTAAGCGTGTTGACTTTCCTTAGTAGCTAGTGGTAAGAGGAGTCAGAGTTTTGAGTTATGACTAAAGCTTGGTAGTTTCTTAAGCTAAGATCTTATACCTTAGTAAGAGTTGGTATGTAATTTTGGTGTGAGGATGGATACCTTAGTAGAGATTATGATCAAAAGAGTGAGAATAGTTTTTTGAGATAAGACCCTATAGTATGAGAAACCTAGTGACTTGCACTTTCCTATGTTTTTTAGAAGAACATTTTGAGATGTTTGTTAGACATCTTATGGGTGTGTTATTTAAAAAACCCTATTTTGGATCATGTTGAAAGTTTTGATTTATCTATGTTTTCTCGTAATTTGAAAACTTTTTGGAACATGGATAGAAACGTGGTTTTATGTTTTTAAACTTGTTGGAAGTTTAAGTTCAACCTTTTTGGTGTTTTGAAAGTTCTCTTTTTAAAAAATGGAATTACATGCTTTATAACAAAATGAGTTTTCATCTTCATGAAGATGTTTTGGTTTATGCTTTCGTAAAGATAGAGATTTGTGGTAAAGATCATGGTTTTATGCAAAAAGTTACACAATACAAGCAAGATGGAAAGTTGGTTAGAGACATTCTAGTTGCGAAGGATTAAGATCAGAAAGAATTTCTCGGAGGAAAGATCATGACCTCTAGAAGGAAACAAAGTTGTATGCTTGGGCAATGCTTATAATGTCTCCTAGATGAGCAAATTTCGAGGACAATTTTTTTTAGGGAGTATTGTAACATTGTGTTTCTCATAATGCTTGATTAAGTAGTTTTAATTAAACTACAAGAGTAATTAAATTTAATTTAAGTTCCTAAAATAAATTAATTATTTATGTGATGATGTTTTACTTATGTTCTCTTTTTGCTTCTATGTAGGTAAGTGAAGCTATAATTTGGTTTGTTTAATACTTTGATTGTGTTATTTATACTTGGAATGATGATGCTTTAGTGTTGCTATATGTTATATCTGATGGAAAATTATTTGGGTTTGGTGTGGGATGAATGGGTTGTTAGAGTTAGGGGAGCTGAAGAGGATCAAGAAGCTAAGTGATGTATGGCTGCACCCACCAACCATTTAAATTCCCAAATCTACCTTGCAATGAAACCTACTATTCAAGAAACTTCAAGAACACAAGTTGTCTAGCAATTCACATGAAATATGTGGCTGTTTGGAAGCTTTAATGACAGCAATGGAAGATGGAAGAAAGGTAAGGGATGAAGGTGGATGGCACCATGGAAAAGCTTTCCAACAAGCCTAGGAAGAATCGCCACAATAGCTTGAAGCCATTGATAAGAAACAAAAGGTTCTTGCACAAGAACAAGAGAGAAACTCTCTACACAAATTTCAGAATTTGTAAAAATGACATCAAAAGTATTTGCATTCAGTTTTTGGGAAGCTTATATAACCCACGAAATTACACTCAAATGCAAGACAAATGATCATGCAAATGAAGCTTGAAATGTAAACTAAATGAAGCCTAAATGCAAGCTAATGAAACTCGAATTACAAGCTTCATCCTAAGTGACTTCTTGACTGAACCAACATGCCTAAAGGTGCAGTATTTTAGCTTCTAAGTGCAGCATTTTAAGCCTTAAGGTGCAGCCAACAAGCTTACAAAGGTGCTACACAATTTACACACAAGTGCACCTACACCTCTTTACACAATTGCACTAAAAGCCTTTTAATTTTTAACTAGTTTTGCTACTAACAAGTGCTGGAATTTATTGAATTAAATTTTACTTGAGACATCAAAATCCAGCCCTTGTCATTCTTGAGTTGGTGTGCTTCTTCATGCTTGTCCAAGTTAGCTTGGATGTGGTCTTGAAGTGGTTGAGTTCTAGCTCTTGTCATTGGTCCTTTAAAGCTCACCAAAGGAAGTACTTCAAGCTTTCCTTCTAGACCTTTAGCTTGCAATAATGGACCTCCATCACTAAGTCTCTTAGGCAACAAAGTATTTAAGCTTTTTTACATGCCAAATCATTGGTAGTTGTAATTTGTGTATGTCTAAGGGAGACTACCTATGATCCATTGCATAAAGCTCATACATGTTTTTGCATCCATGTTTTCATAAAAGCATAAATTTTGTGAAAAAGCTTTTCTAAAAACATAAAGTTTTCATGGTTGCATAAAATGCCAAAGTGTTCAATGTTTAAGTTTTTGGAAAAACAATTTTTCTCTGCTTTAATCGATTACCAGCAAATGGTAATCTATTACTTAATCTTTCAAGAACACTTTAATCGATTACAAGAGTATGATAATCGATTACACTACACAAAGTCACAGAAAAGTCTTCCTGTGATAATCGATTACAATATTGGTGTAATTGATTACTTGGCGTGTGTTAAAGACTTCCTGTGACAATCGATTACATTACGAATTAATCGATTACATTACTCATAAATATTTTCCATAAAGTTCAAGAATATTTTAATCGATTAAATGTGTTAACAATCGATTACATAAGTAAATTTAATCAATTACATTAATGAATTAATCAATTACTGACAGTTATAAACAGTTTTCTATAAATAGCTGTTGGGTGTTTTGAAAAAAAAATGAAATATCAAAGTATTTTCATAAGCTTTCTGAAGTAAGAAAAAATTCCAAATGATATACTCTGTTAAGTCCCACAAATCCTCAAGCTTCAAGATTTCTAAAGAGGATTTCTTTTTGGGCAAGCTTTTAAAAGAAGTTTTGGAAAGAAAGTTCTGAAAATACAATGAATACCTAATCAAACAAACCAAGAGGGTGGGGGGGGGGTGAATTGGTTTTTCCTCCTTTTTAAATTTTTCTTTCAAAACAATGTAACAGCGAAAGAATTTATATGGATCGTATCTTAAACAAAACCAATTTAGAAAACAATCTTCTTCACCAATCAATTAACTCTTGTGCAGAATCAAAGTTTAAATGATAAGCAAATTGAATACAACAAGAATTCAATGAAACTTGAACTGAAACTTAAATGCACAAGAAATTTATACTGGTTCACCTCTCAACCCCGGAGGCTACATCCAGTTTCACTTCCAACCCAAACAAGTTTAGAGTTCCACTATAACAAATCTTTTGTTCTTTACAAGCAAACAACAAGGTCTTTTTTACCTACCCTAGGCAAAAATCAAAATCTACTCCCTAGATTTTTCAACAGACCAAGAACCAGAGATCCCCTCTCTGTTCTTCCCCTAGAAAACCCTTTCTAGACTTGCTTTAAAGAACCCCAAATGTTATATGGAAAATCAACAAAGTTTATACAACAAGTAATAACAAAAACACAAGCTTAAGGTTCAAGAAAGGTATCACTTTATTTTCCTCTGCAACTAAAATGATATGTACGAATTAATCAACATGAGATTATGTCTATCATGCTTTCTTGAAACTTCTTTTAACACTAGCTTGCATAATTGCTCAATCACAATGAGAATTTTGACTCACACACATGTAGATTCTAATACATTTGAATAACTCTCTAATTTCTGACTTTCAATACTTTGAAGACACTTTAGAGAAAGTAAAGCCCAAGGTATGCACGAGTACTCTCTTTTTGATATATCCTCTTTTACAGACACAACTTTTCTATTTATAAAAAATAGATTTAACTACCTGTAATCGATTACTTCGTTATCATAATCGATTATTTTAACTTTAGTAATCGATTATCTCGTCCACATAATCGATTAATTTGTTCATCATAAATCTGGAAATCTTGAACGAACAAAATAATTGATTATTTGCCAATTTAATCGATTAAGCCAGTACATGACTAAAACTTGACAATGCAGGTTTAATCGATTACAGTCATCTGGTAATCGATTATACCAGTTGATCATGGTGTGCTACATTATGAAGATTGCTTATGTAATCGATTATATACCCATATAATCGATTATTCCAGTGAGTTCCCAAATCTGTGTCAAGCTTATTTAATCGATTACAATAAAATGGTAATCGATTAAACTGTTCTTAAATCATTTTCCAGAAACTCAAACAAGCTTGTAATCGATTATTCTGCTCTTGTAATCGATTAAAGCAGTGAAAAACTAATTTATACTTGTCTACATGTACTTATGAAATTCTATTACTTTGCACATACTAATATGATTAAAACCTTTTTAATGAACGTATGAATGCATAATTTACTTAAGAGCTGCAGAGGATTATAAGAATTTAACCCATGAACCAAGCTTTAACCAAAATTACAAATGCCATCATATTGAGTGGGCATGTAAAATATCAAAACATAATTGCTTCAATCATCCTTGAATCTTTTGCTTCAGCTTCTTGATTCTAACAAGTTTTGAAGTAGCTTCTTCTACCATTGATTCAAGTTTGGTAATCTTTTGTATACATCATTACTAGATCATCATGTGGTTTCTTTCTTTACAACTTTGTTGTGAATTCTTTTGAGTTTCTTTTTGTGTATTAATAACAATAGGTTTTCTTAAGGCTTTTCTAGGATAAGTATTCCTGGAGGTAAGAGTAGAGATAGGTGTTCTCTATGTCTTGATCATAGAGATTCTAAGTGAGTTAGAAGTCTCATTCTTGATCTAGGTGTGATTAAGAGTGGTTGTAAAAAGCTTGTAAGAACAGTTTGTTATTAGTGGAACTCTAACTTGTTGGTTAGAAGAACTGGATGTAGCTTCTCTAGGTTGAGAAGTGAACCATTATAAATCCTTGTATTGAATACTTCTATTTAATCTTTTCTTGCTGTTATAATTTGTCATTCATTGGTGCTGCATTTCTTAATCAACAAAAAATGTTTTTGATTAAATTCTTTGAGTAGTGGTGTTTGATTGGTTGGAAGCTTTCTTGGACTATTTGTGCTACAATCTTTTTAACTATGATTGTTTAAATAATTTTTAATTGTCTAAGATCAACCAATTCACCCCCCCTCTTGGTTCTTGTGTGTTGGTCATACTATTTTCATGGGTTTTTGAAAAACTTAAAAAATGGAAGCTAGAGGGAAGAAGATAAACCAATTCGAAAATATGTTTTGCCTAATTCTAGCTAGGTGCAACTTTTGGCTCGGTGAGCTAGAATTCAGTTTTTGAAAATGTTGTCTTTGGTGCTCTGACTGGGCCTCACGTTTGCTGGCTTGCTAGGCTAAACGTTATGGCTTGACCGCAATTTTGGCTGGCTGGGCTAGAATATAGTTATACTAAAAACTCTCTTGAAACTTTCCCTTTCTTTTTTAATGATTTAATGACCTTAAAAGGTTTATGCAAATGTAGCATGCTTATTTATATGATTATTATGTTATTCTTGACATGTTTATATTATGTTGAGGTGAATTCATTGTTGAACTGATAATATATATGTATGTCTTAATTGTATTAGGATGAAATACTCTTAATTGTGTAATGGAGTTGATATATCTTGTTGTTCTCATGTAATTCACATTCATATGTTCAAATTGGTGTTTGATTATGAGAACTTGTGGTGTGAAAAGTCTCATGATGTTTAGATGAACTATGTGAGAGTCCATGGTTGGTGATAATGATATGAATGATGAATTGAACAAGAAATGAATGACGGATTAAGGATGAATTGTAGTGGTGTGGATGATAATCTTGTTTTGAGAATCATCCATATGTGTGAAGAAGAGTTAGTTATATCCTCTGGGAAGATTTTTTTTGTTGTTGTTGGAAAATGGTATACTTAGGAGGGTGATTTCCTTGCCAGAACTTCGCCTCACTAAAACGACCCAGGGGTCTTTGTAACATCCTCAAAATTATATTTTGAGTTTATATTTGAATTTTGGAAGTATAGTATAGAATGTGTTTGAACATAAGCTACCCAAATTTGGATTAATCAATAATGAATGAATACTCTAAAAAATTACGTGCTACAGCCAAAGGATGATGCATGGGTGTGTGAAAGAGAAGTTAATCAGAAGTCAATATGAAGGGAATAAGACAAAATTTGAAACAAGCTTCTTGAACTAACCTTTCTAGGTGGCCTTCAATAAGGATAGCAAGCATTACATGAAGGAATCTTGCTTTATTTAGTTTCAGTCATATGGATATAGGCAAAGGAAATTCATTTATTTAGCAACTTCCACGTACAATTAAGCCATAAATGAAGGAATATTTGTCATGATTAGATTAGGATAAATATCTTCAAGGATAGTTACCTTGTAATTAAAGTAAATCTAACTGAGTTGAAATCTAATTAATTCACTTACTATCTAACTAAATAAACTAATAGAAATAGTTGCTAAACTTCCAAAATTTTTACACCAATAAACTCTAACTATGAAACTCTCTCTCAGCTTATAAACTTTTCACTTGGTGCTTTGCTTTTAATTCTCATTTCCTTATTTGCTTAGACCGTAGCCTCACTTCTATCGTTTTATATACTTCCGTTTTCTTCTTTCTTCCATGTAAAGACTTTCATCCTTGAAGTTATTCAAGAAGGACAACCATCTACTCAGTTCATTTCAAAAATCAGACTTACTTGAGGTAGGCTAGGCTTCAATCTCTAACATTTGTTTAGATTAACTTATATGCTTAATTGGGCAGACTTATAGTTATTATTTAGGCTGGAAATTTATGTTATTTGAAGGATATTTTATGATGTGAAAATGTTGATTTTAACCATAGGATAGATCATGATTTATAAGTTGAAATATTAGCAATATTGGAAGTTACACTTTATGATTTTTAAAAGTGATTTGATGATCTACAGGAATGGTTAATATAAATTTTTGAGGATGAAGTAGTACGGTGATAAGTGATGATTTCTTTAAAATATCGAAACCCGGACAACCCGATCACAAATATCCAGGTTATATCATTCTAGACTCCCTCTTATCCCGGCCATCCCGGATACCACTATCTATGTTGTAACCATCCAAGTTAAAACTTACCCGGCCATCCCGGATACAACTACTTATGATACACCCATCCAGGATAAACTCACCCCGGCCATCCTGGATACAACTACTTATGATACACCTCTCCAGGATAAACTCACCCTGGCCATCTCGAATACACTATGCATGTAACAGTCCAGGTTAAAACTCACCCCAGCCATTCTGGATACAACTACTTATGATACACCCCTCTTGGATAAACTCACCCTGGCCATCCCGGATATAACTACTTATGATACTCCTATCCAAAATAAATTTACCCCGACCATCCCGGATACATTATGTATGTTATACCCATTCAAGTTAAACACACCCTGGCCAACCCGGACACAACTATCTATGTTATAACCATCCAGGTTGTACACACCCCGGCCATCCCGGACACTAACTATCTATGTTATAACCATCTAGATTGTACACACCCCGGCCATCCCGGACACATCTAACCATGTTATAACCCTCCAGTTGTACTCATTCCCTATCATCCCGGCTACACCAACCCGGTTTTCCCTACCATGCCAGATAGCCATCTATCATTAAGTGAAAGGAAATGTATTATGGTTTATTAGTTAGAATACTAACATGATTTGTCTATGGCTTGAGGGTAATCATTTGTCATGCCTAAGTTGGTATGATTTTGCTTGAATAAGGTATGGAATCCGAATCATACTTTTGGAACGTATTATGTTATGATGGAAATATTTTCCATGAGGTTATATGTATTTACTCATGGATTTTATTATTGATGAGAATGATGGATTTTGATATGATATGTTGATTCATGTTTCCAAGTCCAGTACGAGATTTGTGAAACATAATGAGACTACATCCAGTACGAGATGTAGAGACCAGGTGCAAATACATAGAATGACATGCATGACTAGCGAAAGACGGTCACAACATTTCTACATCCAGTACCAGGTGTAGCTACATACAATACGATATGTAGAGGCCATGTGCACCCTGGGAAAATTCATTTCATGCATTCATATAGTTTGCATAATTATTTTATGATTATTTACTAACGTACTAATGTGTTTTGATGGTTTAGATTTTGCCTACTGAGAAATTTTATTTCTCACTAGATTTGTTTCATGTTTTATTTTAGATGGCGTCAATCATCATATTTCTTGATGCGCTAGATCTTGGATGGTATATCGATGAAGAAAGAAACTGTTATATCTTAACCATGCATCTAGTCATCCGTGTATATACTTATTTTGGTACTCATTTTCTAGTATCTGTACTGAGCGAATGGTTTAATCCGAATGATCAATTCCTACAGTTTGCTATAGCTTATCCAAATCCAGCCATGGAACCAATAAACATGGTCAACGAAGAAGAAAGTATTGGAGAAATTTTTTGAAGCTAAAGACATGGGTGTAGAAGTTTGTACCAAATTAATAATGCTAGTTAAAGATACTACGATGCCTTTTAGAAGTTAAAAATTATGTAACCAAAAGCAATGACTTATGTAACAAATGAACTTTGACTACTTATATATATATATATATATATATATATATATATATATATCTCAGCTTATCAACTTTCCTAACTTTTATAATTTATACATTGTAGAAATCTATACTAGGATCCGTCCAGTAAAGATAAGATAGTAATTATCCTAAGAATCTTAAAAAAATTTAACCCAAACAAAAGATTAATATATAGAATAGTTTAGGTTGTTATAGTCTTGCCTAGCTTGGTATCTTCCTAAGTATCATCCCTACATTTTGACTTCGAATGACATGTCAAGGTGTTGAGAGCTACTTCCCCAAGAGATTATTGACCCTTTTAGTGCAAATGGGATGAATTATTGTTGATGGTGAAACTTGGATCCTTGACAACGACCATGAGTCATATGGTGGATACGGAGGTGTCATATCTTAAACCTCAAGGAATCCAAGTTTAGTTATTATCATTGTGAGTAGGCATGTAAGTTGGAGGAATCCATAGTGCTGGAGGTTGTGGTGGTGGCTAATGCCAAATGAGCTTGTAGAATGGATGGGTGGAGGAATCCATAGATAGGTTAAGGTCTTTGCAAGCATTATCGAGGTAATCCAGTACCAATGGTCATCCATTTTCGATAAAACAACACTTCTTCTGTAAGATTAATCTAGGTCTCCCTGAAGGTCAGATCATAAAGTGCAACTATATGAAGGGATGTATTTAGGTTAATTGCTCATGTAGTGTAAATCTCCATGGAGTCAAACTTGTCTTTGGTATCAATGATAAAGATGTTTGATAGACGAATCGTGTGATGATGATGATTGATTGATTGATGGTGATGATTGAATCTTGATGTGATGGTTGATATCAATGATTATTATTATGTAATACTTGTAACGCCTTGGAGTTTCGATAACTGAAAATAAATGTTTGATGTATTTCTACTATTATTTAATTACTTTATTAATTTGAATTAGTTGAATTTTTGTGTGAATTATCCTTGTGCAACTGCTTGGTGTGGATGTTAGGTTATATGGAGTTTGATTGATCTGTATTAGAATTGTGTGATTATGAGTTTGACCTAAACATGTTTCAATAAAATCACCATCTTGTATCCATTAACCGTTTGATCGTCTTCAAAGTTGGAAGGTTATCTCGCAACCCATGTATGCACATTTTGACCGTTAGGATTTGCGAAATAACATTTGGAGCATGAGATATCACCTTTGCACAGAAATAGTGAAATATGTTTAATTGGGCCAGGTCCCCCAGGCAAGCAAAATGTCGCTCAGGCGAGTCTTGCAGATTAAAAATATGACTAGCAGCAAAGAAAAATGCATTAAGAACACGTTTTTCACCCTTATTCGTCCCCAAAACCCTCACCCTCACCCAAACCCTAACCCTTCTCTTCCACCACCCACGACCACCGGTGACCGCCATGAGCCGTCGCCGCTTGTCGTCGGACCACCACATGGAGAGGAACACTTTAATTGGAGCAGAATCTCCAAAACTCAACTCGAGGAGTTGGCAGAGAGCCTTCAACCCTCCCTTCACATTTTTTCTTTGAGGTAACCATGTTTTCTATGCCTTCTCCTAGTTAGTTTGACCTTCTTTTAGTATCTCTTGTAATTTGGATTATCATTATTTGATGTTTTACACTTCCTTAGAAAAATCTTTCAAAATGAGATGTTCTAAAAGTTATATTTTTATAATATTGATGTCATTTTTGTGACCTTTGTCGAACCCCAGTCACATTGGCGTGATCGAAATTTCAAAATGACGTCTTTTTTATGTGGACTCCAAAAACACCATTTTTGTCCCTTTTAAATTGGAGGGGGTATTTGACCCCGAATATTGATGTTAACCTTGTCTTCAAAATCTATATTGAATTATCTTCGATTGACATATATATATATATATATATATATATATATATATATATATAGCTCTGTGTTTGGACCAAAGGACGTGAACTTGAGAGACCTCAAAATGACGCTATAAGGAGCAAACAGAGATATAGATAGATGAGGGAGTTTATTGTTTGTTTACAGCTTTTGATACCATAGTTGGGGTAAAGGAACCCAATTATAAAGATGTATGTTTGTCCCCGTTGTGTGTTGATTTTCAAGAAAAAATGTGTTTTAAACTAATGGGATACAATATACTTGTTATTGATGAATGAAATTGTGAATGATGTTGTTGTTGTGATGATTAGATTTTTCAAGAAAAGTCTTAATTACAGAGGAGACTCTGCCCAAAATTTTATATATATTATTTATTTATTTTATTAAATTTTAAATGGGCATAATAGTTTGTTTTGTATTCTATAGTTCTTCTCTTTAATTTAGAATTTTCCATAAATATTAATCTCGTGGTATTATGGATTTTTTATTGTAAGAGATTTGTGTTGTCTAAAGTCCTGGGGAATGTGAATCTCATGCATAAATTTATATATATATATATATATATGTGGAATGCAATTGATAAGTGTCATATTTTAGTTATTTTCGGTATTATAATGCAATTTATATGCACTTATCTTTTGATTTCAACATTTTTTCTTATAAACTCCCCTTAATTCTAGTTTTTCTATATCTTGTACATTTATAAATGTGGCTGTTTAAATTTGGAAGATTCATCTGTTCAATTTTGATGTTTGGATAGGTATTTATTTGATCCAAGAAACCAAGCCAAGATGAAGGGAAAAATGGTCAAATCCAGAAATTTCCAGGGTTCAATTCGCCCAGGCTAGCATTCAGCTCACCTGGGCTAATGAGATTACCTCTCCATGAAGCAATCAACTCGCCTAGGCGAGCTACTTTTCTTCAGCAATAAGCAACCAAGTCGCCGAGTTGAGCTTACCTGGGTGAGTTTGTCTGGCACCTATTAGACCAATTGTGTATAAAAAGCCATGCATGGGTGAGAAGAACAGACCAATAGAGAGAGAGAGTGAAAGAAACCATAAGAAAAGCAAAGCAAGGTGAGAGAAGAGAGGAAAAGGTGGAGTTGAGTTGTAGAGAAGTGATAAGGGATCACATCCTTCATCATTTCTTTTGTAACAGCCTGAAATTTTGAGTTTCCGAGATAGATGTTTGATGTGTGTTATGTTGCTTGATTGTTTAATTTATTTCATAATTTGCTGTTTTGTTAGGCTTTTGTCTTGGCATGAGTGTTTGGTGAATGTTAGGTTAAGTCAACTGTGTTTGGTCTGTGGTTGCTGTACGTACACGCTAAGTGAGCTTGTCAAGTCATCTATATATAAGTATCAGAATGGCGCAGCGAAAACGTGTTCTTTCTTCTTTTATGCTTTTCTCTCCCTTTTCTCTCTACCTTTCCACACCCTAAAACCACTCCCTTCAACCACTCTGAGCCACCAAGGACCACCGTAGCTTGCTGCGGAACCCCTACGCCAAGAGGAACCTCGTGACCAGAGTAGAAGTCTTCGGAAACCCTTCTTGAAGTCCGAATGAGAACGAAGACCCACACTTTCTTTTCTGGGCTTCCTTAAGAGCGTTGTGTCGAACAAGCTTACTCTTCAAATGATAGTGTTATAACATCGCTAGATTGTAATAGAAGGACTCCTGGTTAGGTAAGGGGAGTTTATTATGTTAATAATCAGTTTTAGATACCATAGTTGGGGGCCAGGGAGTCCAACTATGAAGATAATTGCATGTCCCTGTTGTGTGATGATTTTTAAGAAAATCTATGTCTTTTAATGAATAGGATGCAGAATGTTATGATTGATGATGTTTTGTGTGAAGATATTGATGTTGTAAGAATCCCCTGTCCGTGAAGTTGATGTCTGTTGTTGTGAACTCCCAAAACACCTTTTTAACGGTGTGTTTGTGGAGGCGAAGGCTACCGTGTTAGTGCTACTCAGGCTTGTTCCTTCTCTTTAGAGATGTTGAGCTCATTTCCCCTTCTTTAAAGTTATCGGGTTCCCTTCCTGGACTCATTTCTTCTCTCTAGAGATGATGAACTCGTTTCCCTGCTTTAGAGTGATCGGGTTCCTTACTCGGGCTTGTTTCTTCTCTCTAGAGATGATGAACTGGTTTCCCTTCTTTAGAGTGACTGGGTTCCTTACTCGGGCTTGTTTCTTCTCTCTAGAGATGTTGACCTCGTTTCCCTTCTTTAGAGTGACCGGGTTCCTTACTCGGGCTTGTTTCTTCTCTCTAGAGTGTTGAACTCATTTCCCTTCTTTAGAGTGACCGGGTTCCTTACTCGGGCTTGTTTCTTCTCTCTAGAGATAATGAACTCGTTCCCTTCTTTAGAGTGATCGGGTTCCTTACTCGGGCTTGTTTCTTCTCTCTAGAGATGTTGAACTCGTTTCCCTTCTTTATTGTGATCGGGTTCCTTACTCGGGCTTGTTTCTTCTCTCTAGAGATGTTGAACTCGTTTCCCTTCTTTAGAGTGACCGGGTTCCTTACCCAGGCTTGTTTCTTCTCTTTACAGCTGTTGAGCTCGTTTCTTTCTTTAGAGCTGCTGGGCTAGTGTTGCCTAGTTAGTGAACCATCTCGGCTCATTAGTTTACGTCGTGTTTACGATTGAGGTGTAAGTAATGATTGTATATGATAATGTTGGAATAATGAAGGTTGGTATAGGAGGTGATAGCATTGATAATGCTGTGGTTGTGTGCTATGCATATACCGGATGGTGCAATGATCGGTTGGTTACCCTTGCGAGGAAGGATTTGTTCCTAGCCACGGTCATTGCATCGGTGAGCCCATGTTGGGGCAATATGTATGTACATGGGGGTGCATGGCGGGTCACCCTCGCGAGGAAGGATTTGTTCCTGGCCGAGTCATGCATTGATGATGCCCATGTGACATACTTCATTTGTTTTATGGAAATAGGATGATTGGCTTCAGAGTATAGAAGTACTGGGGGGGCACAACTGTTTGGAACTCCTTTACTGAGACCCATGGTTGATCACCAGTGGGGGGAGTGGCCTGTGCACGACAGAGTGACCCTGACATCCTGCTGCATCATCTCCCTGTGTTGGACTATTTCCGAGATGGTGCCACATTGCATGCTGAGAGATGAGTCAGGAGTATGCATCATTTTAAGCATTACAGGTTGACTGTGGAATGTATTTGGATGACTGTCCTTGTTGATGCGTGATGAAAGGATTTGGGTGTTGTGATGATATTGTGATGTTTGGATTGCCTTCTCTAACTACTGTTATCTATTACTTGTTGTTTTTACATGATAAACTCACCTTTGCTTTGTTTGTACTGTGTGGATTGGTACCTGTTATAATTGTGAACCTTCGTTCATGTGAGAAGACGGACAACATTAGGTGACTTGGAGGAAGATCTCTTTTTTGGTTGGAGCCACCGAGCTGTCGTGATGATGATGGATCATACTTCGGATAAGAGTTGTGTTTTGATAGTCAACTCTTCCATAGATTAGTATTTTGTTTTCTATTAAAGAACTTGTACATTCAGATGTGGAAACTTGTAAATACAACTAAATTATGTTTTTGCATGTGAATGAATTGCGATGTTTAAATGTACATTTATCAACGTATTTGCTTCATGGTGATGATTATTTGTTTGCGAAAAACTTACTACTATTTTCATAATCAAACATAAGGGATTTTCATTAAAATCCGTTATTAGAGTAATTAAGAGTTAGTGATACAGTAGCGATGAGGCGGGTCGTTACAATAGGTGGTGTCAGAGCCTGGTTGAACCTTTCGGCTAGTGAGTTGTGTGTCTGCTATGTTTCTCTGTGCATGTTAGGTTGTTGTTGAATGTTTGAGTGTTGATGTGACGAATTGTTTTGTGCTGACTTGGACTGTTTGTGTTTGAAACTTGTGTCTAGCGTTGTTATTAGCGTAGTCACAGTATACTTGTATTTCTTATGTCTACTATACCATAAATCTCAATGCCTTGTTATGAGTTATCAGACTGGCCATCTGTATAATTCGTGATAATGCAAAGGGACATTATGGCAAGCATTCAGGAATACAAAAAGTGAAGAGACGGTGTAGGATTGTTTTGTGTTTGTTTGTGTGTATTCCTTCCAAGTTTTCACTTCTTGCTATGCGCAAGAAGTGATGGCTGGTAGGAATGACTGTGCTATAGCTGATGCCCTCCAAGCCTTAGCTCAGGCTGTGGGGAACTAGAATAGAGGAGAAGCTACGGGAGCTGTGAAATATCAAGGGCTGGACCGCTTTCAGTGCAACAATCCTCCTTCCTTCCGTGGAGGGTACGACTCAGATGGTGCCCAGAACTGGATACGGGAGATTGAGAAGATTTTTTGGGTTATGGCATGTCCAGAGAAGCGGAAAGTTGCTTTCCGCACCTACACTCTAGTAGAAGAAGCTGAGTATTGGTGGGATATCACTCGCCAATGCAAGGAGGTTGAAGGTTAGGTGGTCACTTGGGAAACCTTTAAGAGGGCATTTTTGGAGAAGTATTTTTGTGAAGATGTTAGGAACAAGAAGGAGATGGAATTCCTAGAACTTAAGCAAGGAAACATGACAGTAGCTGAGTATGCATCTAAGTTTGAAGAGTTGGTAAGGTACTTTCCTCACTACCAAGGAAGAGATGGTAAAAGTTCCAAGTGTGTGAAGTTCCTGAATGGCTTGCGACCTGAGGTGAAGCAAGCTATGAACTATCAAGGTGTCCACCAATTCCCACAGTTGGTCAACATGTGTAGGATATGGGATGAGGATTCTCGAGACAAAGCGGCCTATTATCGGAATATAGGCCCAATGAAGGACAAGAAGACCGAGCTGCCAAACCATAGAAAACCTTACACCATCCCTCCTAAGCCATATGGTCAACGTCTCAACAGTCAAAGAGCTGCTGCTTTGGGATTTCCTGGTGGTAATAGTAGCAGACCCACTATCTTTCCAACTCGGATCACTTGTTTCAAGTGTGGTAAGCCCGGGCATGTCTTTACTAACTGTATGCAATGAGACTTGTTTTGTTACAACTGTAAGCAGAAGGCCCACTTCAAAAGGAACTGCCCATAAATATGAAGATCTCTTAAACACGACAAAACTTGTTTTAATTAAAGATCTCTTTAATTTGATTATGAAAATGGCAGTAAATTTTTTGCGAGCACATAGTCGTTACCACGAAGCAGAACATGAATATGTGAGTATATTGTAACACCCTAATATTTTTTACTTATTACATATGGATTTAAAGTAATATTTTAGGATGATTAGAAAATTAAAATTCACCATCTAGTAAGATTTTTAGAATTTAATATATTGTGAAATAAAATTCAATTGAAGCTATTCTAATTACTAGAAAATTTTAGGTGAATGATAAAAAATAATTTTGGGAGTTTTCTTGTAATTATGGGCTAAAAAGATTTAATTATTAAGATAGTTAGTAAGTTTATAAAATGAATCAATAAGAAAATAGGATTTTTCTATTTCAAGAATCTAAAGAAAAATATTGTAGTCAAGAGTCAAGATTGGTCAAGAAAGGATAAGAATTAATTAAATGAAGCCATGTGCAAAGAAAAATCACTAGAATACAAGATATACACATACAAAGCAAAAAGCAAATATTATTGGAACCAAGGAGGCTAGCTACGGCCAAGAGGAAGAAAAAAAACCATGGCAGCCCTTGTATCTTAGATATGCACATGAATTTGAGCTAAGAATGGAAGGGGGGGGGCCAATTCAAATGAAGAAAAGGAGTAGCCAATAAAAAGCAAGCAAGTGGAAAGCTAGAAAAAATTATTGAAGACAAAGGGAATAATCCATAA
>CM023960.1:16958057-17103978 GCA_013407115.1 Glycine latifolia
AAAAAAACCACATGACCGTGCAAATCATTTGGAGAAGGCAAGGATGTGTGGACCAAAGGATTCAAGCTATCAACCAATAAGAATAAAGCAATAATTGGACCATGCTATAAAAGGAAATGAAGAAAGTGAAGTTTGGGTCAGCCAAAGGAAACAACCGTGCAAGCTTTCCATATCACTCCAATTGCTTTTGTTTTTAGCTTAATTAAATTCCAACACCGAGCCACAACCGTATCCACCTTATACTATCACTTTCATAAGACAAAATCTTCCAAAAGCCAAGGGAGTCCACGTGAAGAAGGGAGCAAGGAGGCAAGCTTGTTCAAGTTTTAGAAAACAATTAAGGTATAGGGAAGTTTTGATGAATCAAAGTTTAAATATTAAACTCTATGCAAAATCACTATCTAGTTTAATAAAGCCTTAAGTTGATAAATTAAAGAGAAATGGAAAGACTAAGTTTAAACTAAATTTAATTTAAACTCTCTATTTAAAGTTTAATAGTTTAGATTTATGTTTTGAAAACTAGATGATTTTTGAATAAGTTTATTTGGTGATGGTTCCTTAAATACCACCTATTCGTTTAACTAGGCATTTTATTGTTTATAAATTCGTTTAAATTATGAACTTTGTTGTTTACATATTCTTTTGATTAATTATTTTGACTACTTGTAATATTTCATGAATCATGGATAAAATATATTAGGTTCCTTAAGCTAGTTATCTTGACATAATCTTTAATTATTTCTTATGTTGTTAACATATTTTAAATGAACTAAGTTGATGTTGCTTGATAATCTTTTTGTTGTTGTCACAATTAGTTTAACCTCTAAAATTTCTAGGATTAAAGCTATGTTTAATGAATGTTTTAGATAGGTGACTGCTGTATATTTTATTCCTTGTCTGTATTTTAAAATTAAAAAAACTATTGTAGGTTAATTTATTTGTATGTGAGAAATTCTGTAATTAAATATTGTTATAAGTAAATTTCCTTTGACACCTTAAAATAAAGCTGTATGCTGTTGACGTTGTAAAATAAATCTGTATGCTGTTGATAAAGCTGTAAGCTGTTTGACGTAATTAATTGATGCTGTATGGATGCTGTTGCTGTAATTAAATTATTATACAACACTTGTGGATATAAGCTGTATTATATGTTTGACGTGGCTGTAATATATGTTGAGTCTAAGTAAAACAGCATATTCATTTAATACTGTTTATTTCATGTGACTTGGAAAAGATTTTATGAGTAGGAAAGATAAAATATACAAAACATATATTATAGATGAAAATGACGAGATGAAAGTGATGAGAAAAGTGACGAGATGAAAGTGATGAGAAAAAGAAATCAACGAGGTGATAAAAATAAATTATTCATGTCATTTCATGAGCATATACCCGAGCGGGGGATAATCCGCAGATGATGAGACGAACCTCATGAAGAGGTGTGTCAGATAACTAAACCGAGTCCATACGTGTTTTAACTAGGGGATAGTTGAGACAGTGAGGACCACACCTCCATGATGATCACATGGATGGGAGTGATAATCCTACGCGCCACTGGGCTATCCTGACGGGATGGATAAGTTCGTTCCACTAAGGTGAGGGTGGGGTTATCTGACAGTGGCCACAATTATTGAGAAGTTTAACCTGAGATCTCAGTCATGCATCATATAATCAGATAAACATGCATTTCATGACCATATGTGTGTGAAAATGACTTGTTTATATTCTGTATGATTGTTACGTATATTTATTGTTTGGTCTGTTGATATTTAAATTTTGTTTATCATAACTGACCCTATTTTGTGTTTGGTGGTTGACACCTGTGATGACCCCAAATTGTTTGGGCGAGTAGAAAAGCAGTGATATTGATGCCGTATGAGAAGATAGGAGGAAGATTGTGTGATGTTTGTCTGCTTTTGACGATCTATGCTTTGTGATGTACTATGGACTGTTTATATATGGGACTCTGGATATGTAATAATGAATGGACTATATGGTATGTGTGAACTTTATGGACTACGTGATTTAAATAACGCGTCAACTCTTATAATTTTTTTTAAACTCGTTTTTTTTACAACGGAATTTTCATTTGAACCTTCATTTCTAAAATTGTTTTTAAAGACAACCAAGAATCGTTTGAACTTTCATTCTTCAAGGTTTTGTTTTTTTTTTTAAAAAAAAAAAATCGTAGCAAATAAAATAAATACGAAATAAAAAGAGAAGTGGAAGCGGTCGTTTCATATATAATGCATCATAATACAAGTATATATGAAAGCATAATTTAGTTGTAATTACAATTATCCATGTCTGAAATGTATAAGTTTTTCCAAAAGAAACAAGAGATCAAACAACGTAGTGAATCATAAAAACACAACTATTAGCTGGGATCTGATCAGTCGTCATCCCGGTAACTCGACGGCTCCAACTAAAAGAGGTCATCTCCCAAGTCACCTACTGCTGTCTGTCTGCTCACATGAAGATGGTTTGTGATCATCACAGGTACCAAACCACATGGCACAACAAAGCAAATGTGAGTTTATCATGTAAAACAACAAGTAATAGATAACATCAGTTAAGGAAGGCAATCCGGTTATCACAATATCATCACGATATCCAAGCAATTGATCATGCAACTAACATGAACGGTCATCCAAAAACATTCCACAAGTTAACTTATAATGCCTAGCATGATGCATGCACCTGACTCGGCTCTTAGCATGCAATGTGGTACCATCCCGAAAATAGTCCATCATTGTGGTCAGATGATGCAGTAGCTTGTCAGGGTCACTCTGTCGTGCACAAGCCGCTCCCCCCCCAATGGTGATCAGCCATGGGTATCAGAAGGAGTTCCTAACAGACGTGGCCCCCCAGTATCCCTATACTCTATAGCCAATCATCCTATTTCCATCATGCAAATGTAGTATGTCACATGGGCACCATCAATGTATGGCCCCGCCAGGAACAATTCCTTCCTAGCTAGGTAATCCGCCATACACCCCCCCTTGTACATACATACCGCCCCAATCACGGGCCACCCCAACATGGGCTCATCGATGCACTGACCGTGGTCCTTGCAAGGTTAACCACCCGGTCCTAGCATCTCATGTGTCTATACATAGCATATCGTCACGGCACCATCAATGTATGACCCGACCAGGAACCATTCCTTCTTGGCTAGGGAAACTCTTCATACACCCTCGTGGTTATCTATGTATAGCCACCCGCATTCGATAACCATGGGCACCATCAATGCATGACCCGCCCAGGAACCAATCCTTCCCGGCTAGGGTAACTAGTCATGCACTCCCATGGTATCAATGCACATATCATCTCATAAACCAACCTTCATGGTTCCAACATTATCATATATGTTCATTAAATACACGTCAATAGTAACACAACAAACTAGGGGTGTGGTCGAACAAGGGCGAACAAGGTCGGAAGAGGGCAGACAAGGTCAGAAGAGGGCGGACAAGGTCGGAAGAGGGTGGACAAGGTTGGAAGAGGGCGGACAAGGTCGAAAGAGGGCGGACAAGGTCAGACCTTGGATCTTATAAAATACCAAGGACGGACTCTGCACTATGCAATCTATTAAAACATAACACAAGGGAAAAAAAATGAGCCCGGGGTCACTAACCCGACAGCTCTTAAGGAAAAGAGGGGATCGAGCTTAGCGGCTCTCAAGAGAAGAAACGTACCCGGGAAGGGAACCCGGTACCTCAAAAGAAAATGGAGTGAGTTCGACACCTCTAAAAGAGAAGGAGCGAACGCGAAAACTTGGACTTATACAAAATACTGAGAACGGGCTTAGCACTATACAATCGATTACATAAGCGGTTGCAATCGATTAAAACAGTCAGCACTTACTTGATACAATAGGTAAGGCTTTTGATTATATTACTACCGCGAACCTGCACAAGATTGTCCGGGTTACGAAAGCCGAGTGGTACAACATAGGCTTTCTCAAGAAAGGACATGAGCTTGACCGAGGATGAAACCCTGGTAGCTCTCTCTTGAAGAAAGGGAACTAGCTCATCCGAGTAAGGAAACCCGGTAGCTCTCAAAGAAAACTTGAGCTCAGCAGCTCTAAAGAGATGAATAAACGATCCCGGTATATCGACATCTGCCAACAAAGACTACTAAGAGTCACGTTTCGTATATATATATACCCCATAACAAACTCTTCCCGACATACCCAAACTGGTATCCGACACCTCCACAAACACTACTCAAAAGGTGTTTTGGGAGTGTACAGCATCAAACTACCAACTTCACGCACATACACAGGGAGTTCTTACAACATCAACTCTCCTCACAAGAACACCATCAAACTCTTCACACAAGAACACAAACAAACATAAACATTTCACATCCCATTCGTCACAAGACATAGTTTTTCTGGATAAACGACACATAACAGGGACATGCAGGTATCTTCATAGTTGGACTCCCTGACCCCTAACTATGGTATCTAAGATTGTTATCAACATAATAAACTCCCCTTACCTAACCAGGAGTTATTCTCGAACTTCACGATGGGTTGTCCAAGGCTTCTGCTCTGGTCATGAGTTTCCTCTCGACATAGGGGTTTCGTGGCAGTTACAGTGGTCCTCGAGGGTTGAAGGTGACACGGAGGGGTTGAGAAAGAGTGGTTTCTGGGCAAGTTTAGAGAGAAAAGCGCAAAGAAGAAGAAGAGAAACACGCTTTTGCTGTGCACTTTGCTGCCTATATACACAGTTGACAAGACATGTCCATTTTATGTGTATGCACAGCAACCACAAGCCAACAAAGTTGACTTAGCCTAACATCCATCAAACACACATACCAATACATAAAGCACTCAAAACAGCAATTACCAAAATAAATCAAATAATTAAGCAACATAACACACATCAAACATCCAACTCAACAACTCAAAATTTTAGGGTGTTACACATCTGAAAGCCACAGGGAGAGTCTTTACTCTTAGTGGTGCTGAAGCTTCAAAATCCAAAGATCTAATCCAAGGTAAATGTTTCATAAGCGGGATTCCATTACTCGTGCTTTTCGACTCCTATGCAACCTATTCATTTATATCCCGATTCTGTGTAAAGAAACTTAAACTTTCTGTGTCTTCTTTGAACGATGAGCTTGTGGTTGAGACCCCAGCTAGTGGGTCTGTTTTAACTTTTGAGGTGTGTTTGAATTGTTTTGTAGAAATTTCTGATAGAAAATTCTATGTTGATCTGATTTGTTTGCCTCTTAGCCAGATTGACGTTATTTTAGGAATGGATTGGTTATCTTCCAACCATGTACTGTTGAATTGTTTCTATAAAACTATTGTGTTTAGCAATTTGGATGTGAGAAATAGTGGGATGTTTATCTCTGCCAACCAGATTATGTCATCTTTGAAAGATAGTGCTCAAGCGTACATGATTTTGTCAAACCTGGAAGTAGAGACCAAGGTTTCTCTAGATGACCTCCCTGTTGTTAGAGAATTTCCAGGAGTGTTTCCTAAGGATGTATCTGGTATACCACCTGAGAAAGATATAGAGTTTTCTATAGATTTGGTGCTTGGTGCTTGGTGCTTGACCCATATCTGTAGCCCCTTATAGGATGTCTCCTATAGAGTTAGCTGAGCTTAAGAAGCAGTTGGACGAATTGTTGGATAAGTAGTTTGTGAGGCCTAGTGTGTCTCCATGGGGAGCACCAGTGTTGTTAGTGAAGAAGAAGGATGGAACCATGAGGTTATGTGTAGATTACCGCTAACTGAATAAGGTGACGATTCAGAATAAGTATCCTTTGCCTAGAATAGATGATCTTATGGATCAGCTGGTAGGAGCTTGTGTGTTTAGTAAGATAGACCTTAGGTCGGGTTACCATCAGATCCGTGTGAAGTCTGAGGATATTCCAAAGACTGCTTTTAGGACCCGCTATGGTCATTACGAGTATTTGGTTATGCCCTTTGGTGTGACTAATGCTCTTGGTGTGTTTATGGATTATATGAATAGGATTTTTACCCCTATCTTGATAGCTTTGTGGTAGTTTTCATAGATGATATTTTGGTGTATTCTAAGACTAGAGAGGAGCATGAGGAGCACTTGAGGATTGTGCTGCAAACCCTTAAGGATCGATAACTTTACGCTAAGTTGTCCAAGTGTGAGTTTTGGTTGGAGAAAGTGAGTTTCCTAGGACATGTGATATCCCAAGGAGGTATAGCTGTAGATCCTTCTAAAGTAGAAGCTGTTCTTGAGTGGAATAGCCCCAAGTCTGTGTTTGAGATTAAGAGTTTTCTGGGCTTAGCAGGATATTACCGGAGATTCATAGAAGGTTTCTCCAAGATAGCTTTACCTTTGACCAAGTTGAATTGTAAGGGTCAAGTTTTTGTGTGGGATGCCCAGTGTGAGCATAGTTTCCAGACCCTTAAGGAAAAGCTAACAACTGCGCCTGTGTTAGTTTTGCCTAACCTAAGAAAACCCTTTGAGGTGTTTTATGACGCATCAAAGATGGGTTTAGGAGGAGTGTTGATGCAGAATGGCCAGGTAGTGGCCTATGCTTCTAGACAACTCAAGGCGTATGAAAGGAATTATCCTACCCATGATTTGGAGTTAGCTGCTATAATGTTTGCTCTTAAAATATGGAGGCATTACCTTTTTGGCTCCAAGTTTGAAGTGTTTAGTGATCATAAGAGCCTAAAGTATCTGTTTAGTCAGAAGGAGTTAAACATGTGGCAGAGGAGATGGTTAGAGTTTCTTAAGGATTATGATTTTGAGCTTAGCTATCATCTCGGCAAAGCCAATGTAGTGGCTGATGCCTTGAGTAGGAAATCCTTGCATATGTCCGCTTTGATGGTTAGGGAGTTGGACCTTTGGAACAGTTTAGAGACCTTAGTTTAGTGTGTGAGCTTACCCCTAACAATGTGAGATTAGGAGCTTTGAGGATTACTAGAGGATTGCTAGGAGAGATCAGAGAAAGCCAGAAGTCTGATCCTTTTCTGAAAACCCAATTAGAAGCTATAGCACCAGGAAGAGATAGTAGTTTCCATGTGGGATCAGATGGAGTCTTGAGGCTTCAAGATAGAATTTGTGTTCCCAATGTATCGAAGCTTAGGAAAGTGATCTTAGAGGAAGAGCATAGGAGTAGTTTAAGTATCCACCCCGGAGCCACCAAGATGTATCAAGATCTCAAGGCTATGTTTTGGTGGCCAAACATGAAGAAAGAGGTTAGTGAGTTTGTGTACGCATGCTTAGTTTGTCAGAAGGCTAAGATAGAACATCAGAGACCACTGGGTAAGTTGCAACCCTTGGAGATACCCTAGTGGAAGTGGGATAGTATCTCCATGGATTTTGTTGTAGGATTTCCTAGGACCCATAAGGGATTAGATTCTATTTAGGTTATTGTTGACAGGTTGACAAAATTTGCTCACTTTATCCCCGCTAATATCCGGTTCTCCTTAGAAAAGTTAACCTCCCTGTATATTAATGAGATTATCAGATTGCATGGTGTGCCATCTAACATAATATCTGACTAGGATCCTAGGTTCACTTCTAGATTTTGGGAAAGTTTGAACAAAGCCTTGGGAACCATTAGCATGACGTTGTGAGGGATGATGGTTAGACCGAGCGGACCATTCAGTCTCTAGAGGACCTTTTGAGGGCATATGTTTTAGAGCAGAAGGGTAGTTGGGATAGTTTCCTACCGTTGATAGAGTTTACCTATAACAATAGTTTTCATTCTACCATTAGCATGGCTCTCTACGAAGCTCTGTATGGTAGGAGGTGTAAGACACCCTTGTGTTGGCTAGAACCCGACGAGAACCTTGTTTTAGGATCCAAAGTGGTGCAACAAACCATTGAGAAGGTAAAGTTGATCCAGGATAGGATAAGGACTGCTCAGAGTAGGCAGAAGAGTTATCATGACAAAAGGAGGAAAGACCTAGAATTTGAGGTTGGTGATCATGTATTCTTGAGGGTTACCCCATGGACCGGGGCTGGCAGAGCATTGAAATCCCGAAAACTCACACCACGGTTTATTGGTTAGAAGCAGGGGCGGGCAGAAGCAGCATTAATTCGTTCGCCCGCGCGTACATATTCTATTGATCGCATACGATCATTGAGCCGGTCACTGGTGGCTAAAAAACCATTCCTCCCTTCCAAATTCTCAAAAGAGTCGGCTTTGTAGCATATCAAATTGCATTACCTCCATCCCTTTCTAATCTTCATAATGTATTCCATGTGTCCTTACTCCGTAAATATGTTTATGATCCTTCTTATGTGACCGAGTTAGATGACATTCAAGTAATGGAAAACTTGACATATGAAACATTGCCTTTGAGGATTGAGGGTCGACGAACAAAGCATTTAAGAGGGAAAGAAATTCCTTTGGTCAAGGTGATCTGGGGAGGTCCATCAGAAGAGGATGCGACTTGGGAGGTAGAAAGTCAGATGCAAGAAACCTACCCGGCTTTATTTGTATCAGGTAATTTCGGGCACGAAATTTCAAAAAGGGTGGGAGAGTTGTAACACCCTGAAATTTGAGTTTCTGAGATAGATGTTTGATGTGTGTTATGTTGCTTGATTGTTTAATTTATTTCATAATTTGCTGTTTTGTTAGGCTTTTGTCTTGGCATGAGTGTTTGGTGAATGTTAAGTTAAGTCAACTGTGTTTGGTCTGTGGTTGCTGTATGTACACGCTAAGTGAGCTTGTTAAGTCATCTATATATAAGTATCCGAGTGGCGCAGTGGAAGAGTGTTCTTTCTTCTTTTACGCTTTTCTCTCCCTTTTCTCTCTACGTTTCCACACCCTAAAACCAGTCCCTTCAACCACTCTAAGCCACCAAGGACACCGTAGCTTGCCGTGGAACCCCTACGCCAAGAGGAACCTCGTGACCAGAGTAGAAGTCTTCAAAAACCCTTCTTGAAGTCCGAACGAGAACAAAGACCTAACCTTTCTTTTCTAGGCTTCTTTGAGAGCGCTGTGTCAAACAGGCTCACTCTTCAAAGGATAGTATTATAACATCGCTAGATTGTAATAGAAGGACTAATAGTTAGGTAGGGGGAGTTTATTATGTTGATAATCAGTTTTAGATACCATAGTTGGGGGCCAGGGAGTCCAACTATGAAGATAATTGCATGTCCCTGTTGTGTGCTGATTTTTAAGAAAATCTATGTCTTTTAATGAATGGGATGCAGAATGTTATGATTGATGGTGTTTTGTGTGAAGATATTGATGTTGTAAGAATCCCCTATCCGTGAAGTTGATGTCTGTTGTTGTGAACTCCCAAAACACCTTTTAACGGTGTGTTTGTGGAGGCAAAGGCTACTGTGTTAGTGCTACTCGGGCTCGTTCCTTCTCTTTAGAGATGTTGAGCTCATTTCCCCTTCTTTAGAGTTACCAGGTTCCCTTCCCGGGCTCGTTTCTTCTCTCTAGAGATGATGAACTTGTTTCCTTTCTTTAGAGTGACCGGGTTCCTTACTCGGGCTTGTTTCATCTCTCTAGAGATGTTGAACTCGTTTTCATCTTTACGTTTGGTTTTGTGAATTTCATTTGGTTTTGTGAATTTCATCTTTTGTGTTTTCAATTCTCATGGTTGATTATTTGAAAATGTTGTTCTAATCACTTTAAAAGTTGATTCTTTACAAAACATGTTCATAAATTTTGATACATAAGTATTAAAGTGTTTTCTTTGTTACATATACTTCTATTATTCGTAGTTCTATTTCTTTACTTTGCTTGAGGACAAGCAAAATTCTAGGTTATGGGGAGTTGATAAGTGTCATATTTTAGTTATTTTCGGTATTATAATACTAGCACTTATCTTTTGATTTCAATAGTTTTCCTTACCAACTTCCCTTAGTTCTAGTTGTTTTATATTTTGTACATTTATAAATATGGGTGTTTAAATTTGGAGGATTCATATGTTCAATTTTGATGTTTTGATAGATATTTATTTGATCCAAGAAACCAAGCCAAGATAAAGGGCAAAATGGTCAAATCTACAAATTTCCAGGGTGCAATTCGCCCAAGCTAGCATTCAGCTCGCCTGGGCAAGCTACCTTTCTTCTGCAATAAGAAACCAACTCGCTTGGACGAGTACCTCTTGGACCAATTGTGTATAAAAAGCCATGCATGGATGCGAAGAACAGACCAGTAGAGCGAGAGCAAAAGAAACTAGAGGAGAAGCAAAGCAAGGTGAGAGAATAGAGGAAAAGGTGGAGCTGAGCTGCAAAAAAGTGATCAGGGGATCGCATCCTTCATCATTTCTTCTATTAATCTTGTGCTCTACACAATAATCAGCTAGTTTCTCCAAAGGGTTGGATGTAATCTTCATACCCTTATGTATATCTTTTGATGTTTGATATATATATATATATATATATATATATATATATATATATATATATATGTGTGTGTGTGTGTGTGTGTGTGTGTGTGTGTGTGTGTGTGTGTGCATTTTTTCTACTCATTACTGTGATTTCATTCTGTTTATAATGCTTGATTATACTTGATCACTAGTTTCATGAAATTGGATTTTAAGTTTGACTGGAAAGTGCTATTAGAATTTGAACTGAATGATTTTACTCTTTATGTTACGTTGCTAGGAATAGAGCATAACATTTTGATTGCAAATAGCACGAGATTATGAATGTAATGCTTGGTTTTTTACTTCATATGCGAGGGTTCAATATTCGGTAAATATCCTTAAGATTCTCAAATGCGAGGGATCAATTCAGGGTGAGTTATTGTGTGCATCAGTAATGTTAGAAAATGATTCATATGTATTAATATTATTTGGATACTTAGGGTATGAATGATGAAATCCAATCATACGTTCTCTTAAATTAATTAAATTCATTTTTTACTAGTTTTCATAATTTTCTTTATTTTCGATGCACTAATCCGTTATTTCCGTAAACCCATGAAATTTCGATTATATTTGTTGTACATAACTATTGAACTGTTAACTTTCATCTGGGAAAACTGAGTAGCTCAAGTTCCTGAGGAGACGATCTCTTATAAATTTTGTAACCTGCAACAACATTGGTATGCTTGCCAATAGTCTAACAAGTTTCTATGCGATTGCTTGTGATGATGATGATATTGAAATGAGATAATGTTAATGTTGATGATAACATTGAGATGAGATAACGTTGATGTTAATGATGTCATCATAATGGATGTATGTACATGGGGATGCAATGACCATGTTAGATATCCTTGGAGATGGAAGGAGATTGGTTTAAGAATTTTAAGCATCCCTGAGAAGGAAGGGGATTGCTTAGAATTTTAACTATCCAAGGTCAGTGCATTGATGGTGCCTATGTTTTATACTTCATAATTACATGGAAACATTATAAACTTTGTTAGTAAGTACATCTGATTTTAAACATCATCATAATGGCATATCACTCGGTTTGAAACTCCCTTAAGACTCATGTTGATCAACATAGGGGGGAGAGAGTTTCCTGTGCACGATAAGGTGACCTCGATGTTAGATATAGAGGGAGAATGAAGATGAATCAAGATATATGCTAAAGATGGATGAGTGTTTTAGCTTTGTACATGACATTCAATTGAAGGCATTTGTAATTGCTTAATGTAGGAGAGAATCATCCTATGATCCTTTGCATATTGCATTGCATAAACTTTCGTTGATTTGCATTCATGATTTTATAAATGCACATGGTTTGTGACAAAGGTTTAAGATTTCATGATTGCACCAAAGCCAAGGTTTCATGATTTCAATTTTTTGGAAAAACGTTTTTTTCACTGTGATAATCGATTACCACTTATATGTAATCAATTACTTAGTTCAAACACAACACAAGACATGACTGTGATAATCAATTACCACTTATCTGTAATCGATTGCTCAGTATAAACACAGAACATGACTTGACTGTGATAATCGATTACCACTTATCCGTAATCGATTACTTAGTATATTTATGAAATAGAAAATTTCTGTAGTAATCGATTACAGGTCAAAATAATTGATTACTTTGTTCATATATCCTTTTCAAAAAATTGAAGAATATTTTAATCGATTAAATTTGTTTTCAATTGATTACATTGAACGTTTTAATCGATTACCTTGATGTTTTAATCGATTACATTCAGTTACAACTATTTTTTATAAATAGTTGAAGGTTTTCTAAAATAAACACAAGACATAATTTGAAAATTTCAAAGTTTTTATAAGCTTTCTGAGAGTGAGAAAGGATATTCTGAGTTCTAAAGTTCTTGTCAACATATTCAAATCTTCATGGTGTATTGAAAGATTTCTTGGGCAAGATTGCAAAGAAGCTTTTGGAGAGGAAGTTCTGAAATTGTTTTTCATTTCAACTCTGATTGGTAAACCATATTCATTCATATTCATTGGATCATCAGGTTGTCTCTCTCCATTAACTTTGCTTGTAAATTCATTTTTGGATTTTTGATTATTTGTAACTATTACAAAGGGTTCTTAAAGCTTTTTCTAGAGTGAGTTTCTCTAGAGGGAAGAGTAAAGAAAGGTTCTCTATGTCTTGATGACTAGGAGTCTAATAGGGTTTTAGACTTTTGTTCTTTATCTAGGTTTGATAAATGGTGACTGTTGTAAAGCTTGTAAGAATTGAAATTTGTGAATAATGGAATTCTAATCTAGTTTTGATTAGAAGAACTAGATGTAGCTTCTCTTGTTGAGAGGTGAACCAGTACAAGTGTTTGATATAGGGGGAGCTGCAAGAAGATTAAAGCAAGGATGAAGTAATTGGCTTGATATTTTAGCTTTTTACATGCCCAATCAATTTGAAGGCATTTTTAATTTGTCTAAGTGGTTCAAGTACATTGCCTTGTGATCCTTGCATTGAATTTGCATTCTCATTAACATGCATACATATTTTCATTAAAATGTGAAAGCTATTCAATGATTTTAAAAGAATCTAAATTCTCATGGTTAAGTTTTTGGAAAAATGAAAACTTACTGCTTTAATCGATTACACAATGTTTTTAATCGATTAAAGGCTTTGTTCTAAATCTGGAAAAGCCATGAAGAACATATTAATCGATTACAGGCTTCTTGTAATCGATTACATAGTACAATATGAAAATCATGCATCACTGCTTTAATCGATTACCATGTTATGTAATCGATTATCTTAGTTCTTTATTCAATATATATTACTAGTTTAATCGATTACCATAATCCATAATCGATTATACAGGCTTATTTCATATTTTGAGCTTTACTGCTTTAATCGATTACCAGTCTTATGTAATTGATTATCACAGCTTATTTCACATACCTAATGACTGCTTTAATCGATTATGTAATACCCCCAGATTTCAATATATGTGCATTATTTGGAAAATATACATTCCTGAAATAACTGACGTAAATACCCTTGGATATTTTTAAAAATGACTAAAATGTCCTTAGACAATTCTACAAATGACAGTTAGGTCCCTAGGGTAAATGACTAAAATGCCCCTGAACAATTGTACAAATGACCAAAATACCCTTTTTACTCTGGTAAGGTCAGAAAACCCAGAAAAATTATGGAAAATTGATAAAAGTCTAGTAAGCCTCTAGACAAAGAATTATTGACACTCTTATTAGAGAAAAGTTATGAAATAGAATTTTTAGAAATTTTGAAAGATAATTCAAAAAGAATGAAATAAAAAACTAATCTGAGATTGACCAAAATACAGAAACAGGAAAGAAGTTATCTGGGGAATTTTTTTATAGAAGGAACAAATCCTTAAATGAATGGTTTATACATTTTACTAAATAAAAACAAAATCAACCAATAGGAATTTAGAAAAATCATTATGAAGAAAGTTAAGAAACACTTCAAAAATTGATTATTAAAACATATTACAATCTAGTCTAGTTTTCAACCAATTTTAGAAATTATTACTTCCAAGAAACAATTGGAATTAAGCTTTCATAAATTATAGAAATATTTAGGACTAATATAAGGAAAAATGATTAAGAAAAGAAAGCAATAAATCAAATTATTCTACAATTGGGCCAAAAGCCCAAAATTGAAACCAATTTGGCTCCAAAAATCAAATTGGCCGTGCACTTTGGTGAAGGAAGTGGAAAGCTGTAGAAAATTGAAGAAACAAGCCACTTGGACGGTGGGGAGGCAAGGAGCTATCCTATTGGACCAACCAAAAAGGCTAAAGCATGATGAAGCTTGGAGATATTTTGCTTGAACAAAGAAAAACAACATGTATAAAAGCTTGGTGGGACCAAAAGGAGGGCTGGTTTTTGCACGACAGCCACTCCATCTTCAGCCCTCTCTTTCACTTGCTTTCTCACCTAAAAACAAAACAAAACAAGACAGCCACTCCTTTTGAAGTTCACGTGAGAATACTAGGAAAGGTTGGGACCATTTGCTGAATTTAAGACCAAAGAAAAGCCAAGGTATGGGAAGCTATTTAATAAACATAGATTGGATAGTTGATAGGATGATTTAATCTTTAATTCTTTAAAGTTAGATGAAGCTTTCTTTATTTTGGAAAAAAATTAGAATTTAGAACACCAAGTGTTTGTAAAAATGTAACAAAGAAGCAAGATGGTGCCTAGGACATAATTTAACAAGTAAATTTAATCACTTTACAACCTAATTGATTTAGATTAACAAGCAAGTAAGCAATTAGATTTTAGGCCTTGCTGTATGCTGTAATTTACTTTGGTTGGTTGCTGTCTATTGATTTAATCATAGCTGTATTTTATTTGGTTGCTGTCCACCCATTTAATTATAGCTGTATGTTGTTGGGTTGCTGTCTACTAATTTATTTATATCTGTATGTTGTTATTTAATTTGTTTAGGGTGCTAGAAATTTTATTTGGATGGTGGTTGATTTATTTGGTGGCTGGGATTAATAGTAGATTGCTGTATTTACATTGAATTAATTCATAAGTTGCTGTTTGCATAAAATTAGTTGCTGTCTGTTTTTATTTGCTGTCTGTACAACAATAATTGCTGTATGCTATGTATTTATGTTGCTATATGATATTTTAACATTTAATGATGAGAGAACATTTAATGATGAGTGATGAGGAAGATTCTATGCTTCTTTTTATTAAGAATGAAGTCATGAATACAAGATTAAGATTCATGTTGAAGATTGTTTACTTAGTAGTTGTGGGCACTTATACCGTTGATATTGATGGATGAGAAAAATTTCTATAAGTGCCAAGTTGTGAGAATTTGAGAAATAATGTAATGGTAAAGAGAAATTGAAAGTAAAATGAAACCATTACATGCATCATTACATTTGATTATACCCCTCAGAGTGGAGGGAGGTTTCACTAGAGTGGGTGAAACTATTTTATGGTATCTTGTTACCCCTCAGAGTGGAGGGAGGTTCCACTAGAGTGGGTGGAACTATTTGATTATACCCCTCAGAGTGGAGGGAGGTTTCACTAGAGTGGGTGAAACTATTTGAATTATGGTACCCTGTGGTGATTAGCTGAGATCTCAGTCATGCATCATTTAATAAAGAAAGCATGCATCATTCATCATATAACTGTTTATAAATGTTATTTTATGTTTTTGTATAATTGTTATTTATTTTAAAAGTTTGTTATGTGTTTATTTCATTTTGTCAATTATCTGATCATGTTTATTAAATACTTACCCTATGTTTGTGTCTGTGGTTTGACACCTGTGATGACCCCAATTTATTTGGGCGAGCAGAGGAACAGTGAATTGCTTAATTATGGAGAAGCTTGATAAAATATGTGCTGTGTTTTGGCTTGTTATCTGGATGATATCACTTGCTGTTGCTGCTTTTGGGAATTCTGTACTATTTTGGGTGATCAGTATTATATTTTGATAGTCTGTATTCTATGTTGGATGATTGTATCACGGACTATTATATTTCCTTATGTGAGAATAACTCTGACTATGAATTATGTTGAAATTATTTTATCGTAGCTAACCGACTAGAATAGTATGTTACGTAAATAAATTCCGTAGAAAAAAAAAAAAAAATTTCATCACGTAATAATGTAAACGATTAAATACGAACAACGTATTAATCTAAAAAAAGTAAAATAAACGGAGTCGTTATAGATTACATCATGTATTAATCGATTATCTTGTTCGTGAAAAGTTTTTTAGAAAGCTCAAGAACATATTAATCGATTATCTGGTGTTTTAATCAATTACTTATGGTAAAATAATCAATTACACTATCGTTTTAATCAATTATATTTTGTTAAATGAGTTTTTATTTAAAGTTTGATGGGTCTGCTCTTTATAAATAGACATTGAACGAATTACTCTGAATATATGTGACTTACCCAAAGGTTTCAAAAGCTTTCTAAGAGTCCAAGATACTGATTTACTGAGTGAGAATCACATCTTGTGTGAGTTCAAGATTTCTAATTTTTAGAAATGATGTGTTAAAGAAAAAAAGTTTTTCAAGAGTATTGATTCTGAGCATTGACTTTCATACAACATGGATTGATTGGTAACTTTGTTCATTCATTCATTCATACATTGAAGGATCACAGGTTGTGTCTCTCTTGAATCTTTCTTTAGAATTTCTGTGTATTAAAATTCTGATGTGAAAAATCAAATAAGTTCTTTGAAGATTTTTGGAGTAGTGTTCTCTAGGGATAAAGATCTGAGTAGGGTTCTCAGGATCTTTGTGATTTGTTTTCTAATAGTGTTTTAGAATTCAGATTCTTTATCTAGGGTTGATAAAGATAATCACTTGTAAATTGCTTGTAAAGAATATTTTGATTTAGTGAAAACTCTAACCAAGTGTTGGTTGGAAGACATTGGATGTAGCCTCCATGTTAGTGAGGTGAACCAATATAAATTGCTGAGTCTTTTATTCTAATTATGTGTATCTTTCATTGTTTGTATTTGGAAAATCAAAATATAATCAACAAAGAAAAGGTTTATGTCATTACATGCATAACAAGGAGGATCTTGATTGAAAGAAGAGTTCTAGTTTTACAAAAGGTGATTAAGTGATACGATCCAAGTTTCAATTCTTCAAATTGTTTTAGAGAAACTTTTAAATATGTTTTTTAACCCATTCACCCCCCCTCTTGGTTCATTGAAGTGTGTTCATTGTGTTTTCAATTGGTATCAAGAGCTGGAGGTAACTCATAAAGGAACAGATGAAGTAAGGAGATCAAGGAAGCATGCCTTGATTCATGAATATGAGATGTTCAAAATGAGTAATGCTGAAAACATATCTCAGCTGTAAACAAGGTTCACTCACATTGTTAACCATCTTCTTGGTCTTGGAAAGACTTTTGATGCTGAAGAATTAAACATCAAAATACTAAAGTGTCTTACAAGACGATGGCAACCAAAAGTTACAGCAATCAAGGAATCCAAAGACTTGTCCAAGATGTCCATGGCTGCACTTTTTGGTAAGCTTGTTGAGTATGAACTTGAAATGTCACAACTAACCAATGTAGAAGATGCAGATAAGAAACATAAAAGCATAGCCTTGAAAGCTGCATCCTCTAAGTTGGAAAAGGAAGATGACTCAAGTGAAGAAGATGAAGATGAGAACATGAATCTTATTGTCAAAAAGTTCAGCAAATTCATGAGAAGAAAAAAGAACAGAAAGTTCACTAAGTTCAACAAGAAAAATGACAACATCAACAACAACAACACCTCTACCAACTTCACTTGCTTTGAATGTGGAAAGCCTGGACACATTAAATCTGAATATCCAATCTTTTTGAAGAAGCAACAAGGTGAAAGGAAGACAAAGAAAGAAGGGAAGTCAAAGAAGGCATATATAGCATGGGAAGACAATGATTTAACAACCTTCGAATCATCAAGTGAGAATGAAGAAGCAAATGTGTGTTTCACATCCACATTAAGTGATGATGAAGATTTCTCAAGTGCTAAATCTGAGGTAAATTTTGAATATGATAATATTGTTGATGCTTTCCATGAGATGCGTGAAGAGGCTCAAAAGCTTGCACAAACCAATAATAGGCTAAAAGGCAATCTCAAATGGCATGTTATAAAAATTGCTGAATTACAATTTGAAATTTGTAATTTGAAAGAAGCAAATGAAAAACTTATTTCAAGTTACAATGCTAATGGATGTGTATGTGCCATATCAATTTCAAATGACGATAAATTCAATCTTTTACAAAAAGAATTTGATGATTACAAAAAGAGTCAAGGTGAGATGTACATGCTTTTACTTCCAGAAAATTCTTACTTGGTTGATCTTTTGAAAAGACTCTATAGAGGAAAATGTAGTTTGAATGAAATGCTTAGTGTTCAAAAGTATGCAGGAGATACTTCTGCTTTGGGTTGCAAACATGGATCAAAATCTTTTGAAAAAATAAAGTTTGTACCACCAAAACAGAAATATCAAAGAGTCTTTCCTAAAACCAAGTATCATCAATTGACTCATTTTGAAAGAGCATAAAAAACAATTACTTGCAATTATTGTATGAAGAAAGGTCATACATCCATTAGGTGCTATGCTAGGAGATATTATGCCCTTAATGGTGAATGCATTTGGGTACCTAAGAGAAAAAGGAATTCAACTAACCCCTATGGACCCAACCCACATTGGGTACATTTCTTTGTCACTTAATTTGAATTTTGCAAGTGTGTCTAAGAGCAAAATCATCACTATGGTATCTTGACAGTGGCTGCTCTAGACACATGACAGGTGACATATCCATGCTTACAAATGTCATACTAAAAGATGGAGGATTTGTCCCTTATGGTGATAATAACAAAGGGAAGATAGTTGGAGAATGAGACATAGGAGACAACCTTAAAACTATGATCATAAATGTTCTATATGTGAAAGGCTTGAAACATAATCTCCTAAGCATAAGCCAACTATGTGACAAAGGGTTCAAAGTTTCCTTCAATAACAATTGCTTTTTGATTTGTGACAGTCAAAATGGTGAGGTTATCCATGTTGGTAAGAGAAAGGGTAACATTTATGTTCTATCCATTGAGCATGCATTCATTCATAACACTAGCTGCCTTGTAACTAAAACTGATGAAACATGGTTATGGCATAAAAGAGCTAGTTATATAAACATGCATCATATGAACAAGCTTGTAAGAAAGGATTTGGTCATAGGCTTGCCTAAGCTTAAGTTTGAGAAGGATAAAATATGTGAAGCATGTCAAAAAGGAAAACAATCAAAGAATTCTTTTCAAAGTAAAAATGTTGTTTCTACTTCTAGACCACTTGAATTGCTTCATATGGATTTATTTGGTCCTTCTAGAACCATGAGCTTGGGGGTAATTTTATGGGCTTGTTATTGTAGACGATTACTCAAGATACACATGGACTTTATTCATAAGATCCAAGAGTGATGCATTCACAACATTTAGAAAGTTACCCAAGATAATTCAAAATGAAAAAGCATGCAACATTGTTTCAATTAGAAACGATCATGGTGGAGAATTCCAAAATGAAGATTTTGAAAAGTTTTGTGAAGAATTTGGAATTAATCACAATTTTTTAGCTCCAAGAACACCTCAACAAAATGGTGTTGTGGAGAGGAAAATCAGATCCCTTGAGGAAGGTGCAAGAACACTTCTAAATGAAACAAACTTGCCTAAACACTTTTGGGATGATGCTGTAAGTACAATTTGTTATACTTTGAATAGGATTCTCATAAAGCCTATTTTGAAGAAAACCCCTTATAAACTATACAAAGGAAGGAAACCAAACATATCTCATTTTAGAGCATTTGGCTGCAAGTGTTTTGTGTTAAATAATGGTAAAGATTCTATTGGAAAATTTGATTCTAAAGCTGATGAAGTAATTTTTCTTGGCTACACTATGCAAAGTAAAGCTTATAGGATCTTTAATAAAAGAATATTGTGTGTTGGGGAATCTATCCATGTCATATGTGATGAGTCTAACCCCTCCAAGGAGGATTTGGAGTGTGATATTGATGCAGGACCAATGGAAAAATTTCTGCAACTTAATGATCTAAATGAGAAAGAAAAAGAAGAACCAAATGATGAATTGGAATAGTTAAATCCTTTACAAAAGCACAAGGATTGGAGAACAACTAAAGATCTTTCCCTTGACAACATAATTGGGGAAGTATCCAAGGGAGTTTCTACTAGATCCTCTTTAAGAAATCTTTGTTGTACCATGGCTTTTGTATCATAGGTTGAACCAAAAAACATTGATCAAGCTTTGCTGGATGAACATTGGTTAATAGATATGCATGATGAATTGAAACAATTCAAAAGAAACCAAGTTTGGGAATTAGTTCCTAAACCCTCTACTCATAAACCTATTGGCACAAAATGGGTATTTCGAAACAAGCTAGATGAAAGTGGCATCATAGTAAGGAACAAGGCTAGATTGGTTGCTAAAGGATACTGCCAAGAGGAAGGCATAGACTATAATGAAACTTATGCTCTAGTTTCTAGATTATAAGCCATTAGGTTGTTGCTTGCATATACATGTTTGATGAACTTTAAATTATTTCAAATGGATGTTAAGAGTGCATTTTTAAATGGCTACATTGAAGAAGAAATATATGTAGACCAACCTCCTGGATTTATTGATTACAAACATCCTAACCACGTTTTCAAATTAAGAAAAGCTTTATATGGTTTGAAACAAGCACCAAGGTCTTGGTATGAGAGATTAAGCAAATTTCTACTTGACCAATCTTTCATAAGAGGACAAGTTGACAAAACCTTGTTCATCAAGAAAAGAGGAAATGATATCTTGTTGGTTCAAATCTAAGTGAATGACATTATATTTGGTTCAACTAATCAATCTATATGCAAAGAATTTTCTATTTCAATGCAGAACGAGTTTGAGATGTCAATGATGGGGGAGCTCACATTCTTTCTAGGACTACAAGTTAAGCAATTGAAGAATGGAACTTTCCTTAGTCAAGCCAAGTATTGTTTGGAAATGATCAAGAAGTTTGAAATGGAAAAGATCAAGGATGTTGCAACACCAATGGCAACATCTACCTATCTTGATTTAGATGACAAAGGAAAATGTGTTGATGAGTCCAAATACAGGGGAATGATTGGATCTTTGTTATACTTAACTGCAAGTAGACCTGACATTATGTTAAGTGTATGCTTGTGTGCTAGATACCAATCAAATCCCAAAGAGTCTCATCTATCTGTAGTCAAAAGGCTCAAATATCTCAAGTCTACACCAAGAGTAGGACTTTGGTATCCAAAAGGTACATCTATCAGCTTGATTGGATATTCTAATTCTTATTTTGCAGGGTGCAAATTGGATAGCAAGAGTACTAGTGGTACATGCCACTTGTTGGGAAGGTCTTTGATTGCTTGGCACTGCAAGAACCAATCATGTGTTGCCTTATCTACTGCTGAAGCTGAATACATTTCTGCTGGAAGCTGCTGTGCACAAAGTCTTTGGTTGAATCAAGAACTTCAAGACTTTGGTGTTGAGATACAGGAGATACCCTTGCTGTGTGATAACACTAGTGCTATTAACATATCTAAAAATCTGATTATGCACTCAAGGACCAAACACATTGAGATAAGACATCACTTTATCAGAGATCATATCCAAAAAGGTAACATCAAAATTGAGTTTGTTGAAACTAACAATCAATTAGCTGATATTTTCACAAAACCTTTGGCTAGAGATAGATTCTTTACACTTAGAAACATGCTAGGATTTCTTGATGAATCTGTTGTATTCTAGCATGCTGTTTATGTGCTTATCTACATGATTAATTGACTTTTCATCTCAAATAATGTAAATTCGAAATTGCTGTATAATTACTATTGAATCTGATATATTCACTGTAATAATCGATTAAGCCTCATAATAATCGATTATTTGGTCTTTAAATTCTTTTTATAAAAAAAATTGAGCATATGTAATCGATTAACGTGTTGGAATAATCGATTATTCTTTGTTTAAAATGACTTCAGAAAATAAATTTCACTGGAATAATCGATTACGACTACGAATTAATTGATTACACAAGAAGCAATTTTTTAAAAAAAAAAACATGAGACTTCACTGGAATAATCGATTACTCAATATCATAATCGATTACACTTCATCTTCCGGAACTAAAACATTCACTGGTTTAATCGATTACGCTGCAAGTTAATCGATTACAACCCTTTGGTAAAACCATTTTTGCTTACGAATTAATCGATTACGAGCTTATGTAATCGATTATTCATGGCGTTACTGCAAAATCTGCAAAATTTCTAGGAAATATAAACTGCCCAACTACCACCAAATTCAAAATGTTAAACTTCTGAGCTTTTATGTTAGTGGGTAAATTTAAAACTGCAATTACACTTTCAAATTTCAAAATTTGGAGCCCAAAATTTCTATAAATACAACCTTAGTTGAAGAAAGCAATTGTACCATTCTCTTCTTCTACCTTAAGCCTAGTTGTGCTTTTCTTTTTCTCTTCTTCTAAGTCTAGAAACCCTGTCCAATTATTTTCTACTCTTAAATTCACTATGTCTGTCCCTAAGAGATCAAAAACCTCTAAGAGAAAGAGTGCTGAATCATCTAATCTTGCTGTTAATAGGTTAGATAATTGGTTCTCTAGTGAGACTGAGAAAATGAATTACCTACAGTTTAATGTCACAAAACTCATTTGTCCACCCAACACATCTTGACCTTGCATGGTTTATTAAGGAAGGTTTTCAATTCCCTGCTATGATTGAAGCCCAGGGATTGAAGAAATTTGTTGAGTTGAAGGGTACATTTTACCCTGAATTAGTAAAGGTGTTTTACACCTGTGCTAAAGCAAATATGGATGGGACTATCCTATCTCAAGTTAATGGGGTGGCCATGGAAATCACTCCTGATGTTTGGCAAGAGGTGGCTAGTATTTCCTTTGAAGGTGAAAGGAAATTTGAGGAGGAGGTTGAGAACTACAATAGGGTGGAGACCTATAGAGGAATGCTTCTTGACCCTCAAATGAGGCTGAAGCTAAGGCTTAGCACCGGTCTTATGACTCATGAAGATAGACTTCTCCATTACATAATCACCTATGTCTTGACACCTAGGTCCACAAATCATGCCCAAGCCACAGATGATGACATACAGCTTGTGTATGGAATGAAGAACTCCATCTATATGAACTGGATCCTCATCATTGAGGAAACTATGCTGAAAGCTAAAAGATTGGTTAATTATCAATTTCCATATGCTGTTCTATTATCCAGATTCATTGATTACTTCAAAATAGATGTCTCTAATGAGGTTGTTGACAACACTAACTCCAGCAATAGTCTTGATAAGCGTTTGTCGTGTTGCTTCAAAACAATTAAACTAAGCTAATTCTATAGCACAGGATTAACCTAGGTCAACTCAAAGACACTATCAATATGGTTCTATCATCAATTCACTACTA
This sequence comes from Glycine latifolia, assembly GCA_013407115.1. Taxonomy (NCBI): domain Eukaryota; kingdom Viridiplantae; phylum Streptophyta; class Magnoliopsida; order Fabales; family Fabaceae; genus Glycine; species Glycine latifolia. The sequence goes on from CM023960.1 coordinate 16,981,396, forward strand.
ACAGTAAAGGGGATTTTTTTCGAACAGTTTGTAGGCGCGAAGTAAAAATTGCAAAAACACAAACTACGATTAAAGATCAATGCAGGAACTAACAGAATTGATAACAAGTAATGTAAAACAGTTTAAAGAGCATCAATCCAATTCACCAAACCAAGCTATTTGAATCATAATCGTTCTCAAAAATTTATCCTATTGTGAAAGTTCATTCAATTTCATTAGAAGCAGTTCAATCTCATTAACCCCTAAATTAATTGAAACCACAACCCTAATTGAAATATCATCCAATTAATCTGTGATTTACATTCGAAATTAGGAAATGAATCCATAACCTAATCCACTTTCAATCCTAAATGCATTCATAATCATGAAAACAGAATAGCAATTGAAGAAGAAAGTGAACATTCACACAGAATTCGAAATACTAAACCAGAACTCAAATTCTTCTCTTGCTTGGGTTGGATCCTTGGATTGATTGATTATTTAGCCTTCCATGATCATTATCAATCAAAGCCCCATGAAATAAGTGCACGAAAATAGAAGAAGGGAAAACGAAAATGAAGAACAATGAAGAACAAGGAAGAACAGTTGAGAAAAAATAAGAGAAAAAGTTTTGATTCTAAAAACTTAAAAAGACAAATGTAAAACTGTTTGTAAAAAATGAAATGTAAAGTCATAATTCCTCCTAGTGTCACTAATATATAGTGACTAAGTCTGGAGAAAAGAATGGGCCATGACAACCCATCAATTCTAATTATTTATGCTATTTACACCAATAAAAGTCCAACTCGCAGCCCAAAATACAAGTGCAGTGGTTCTGACTTCAAAGCCTAAAATGACCCTCCAAATGGCATAATTGGCCTCGTCGTATTTCTGGCAAACTTGTATATCTTTTCGTTATCTTTCCAAGGACTACAAGAACGCTCAATTCGAAGTTCCGTAGAGCTCTGTAGGTCTTATAAAAGGCAGATACATCAAGTGAGCATAAAATCCGAAAATACGCAACAATTAGCAATTAAGCCCACTAACTTGCCTAAGACAAAAACTGAATTAGAATGGGAAAATAAAAGTCCAAGATAAGTCAAATAAGCTAAGAATGATATAAAAATATTTAACTAAAGGCACTCCATCAAGTCTCATTAAAGAGAAGCATCTTAACAAGCTTGGGATGCTTAAGACTCCCTGTGGATGGCAGATGGTGTTGGATATAGGGGGAGCAACTTGAAGTTTGAAGCTTAGAACTTGAAAGATTGTTTTGAGCTTTTCACATGCCTTGGAAGAATGTAATTCAAATGAAGTGTATGAAGAGGCCAATCTGTTGATCCTTGCATTGCATGCACCTAATCATTTATATGCTTAAATGTTTTCATCAAAGAATTAAAGAAATTTTTGAAAAAGAACTAAATAGGCAATGTTTTTGGAAAAATGTAAATCTCACTGGTTTAATCAATTACACTACGGTTTAATCAATTATTTTCTTTGTTTTTAAATCTGGAAAATCTTTGAAGAACATTTAATCGATTACCATTGCTTGTAATCGATTACATAGTGTCAAAAGAAAATCATGCTTCATTGCTTTAATCGATTACTATTTCTTGTAATCGATTACATAAGATTCTTAGAAAAGCTTGTTTCAATGATTTAATCGATTACACAAGGCTTTTCAAAAATACATGTGTCACTGCTTTAATAGATTACATCTCGTTTTAATCGATTATTTTGCTCGTTGTTCAAACCCAGAAATCCTATGAACACTTTAATTGATTAAGTGACAATTTAATTGATTACACAAGGCTTTTTAATCGATTATTTGGTGCGTTTAATCGATTACAGTTAGTTGGAAAAGTCTGTTATAAATAGAAGTGAGGCTTGGCTTAAGATTTAACTTGAATACTTCAAATTTTCTGAATACACACAAGCCTTCACAAAGTTAGAAAGTGATTTTCTGGGTTAACTAACTTCTTGTCCCACTCTTTAATCTTCATGGGTATTGAATGATTTCTTGGGCAAGAGTTTTCAAAGAAGAATAGGAGAGCATGTTCTGAAATTCATTTTGTTTATTCAACTCTGATTGGTAAACCACATGCATTCATATTCATTGGATCATCAGGTTGTTTCTCTCCATTCTCTTTGGGTGTAAATTTGATTTTGCAATTTTTGTTATTTGGTGATATTGTAAATTGTTCTTTATAGCTTGTACTAGAGTAGTATTCTCTAGGGAATAACAGAGTAGTGTTCTCTGGTTCTTGTTCACTAGAAGTCTAATAGGGTTTTAGATTTCTTATCTTTATCTAGAGTTGATAAAGAATGTTTGTAATAAAGCTTGTAAGAACTGAAATTTATAATAGTGGAACTCTAATCTAGTGTTGATTAGAATAAACTGGATGTAGCTTCTCTTGAGACGTGAATCAGTATAAATTATTGTGTTGATTTTCTATTCTTAAATCTCTATTAGTTATCTTGTTCATTTGTTCTTGGTATTCTTATCATTACTCAACAAGTTCTGTTTTGAGCTATTGATTTCTTGAGCTGAGTGAATTGATTGATTAAAAGCATTCTTGGTTTTAAAAGTTATTAAGATCCTTACTATGATTTTATAAATAAATTTTAAAAGACCAAGTATTAACCAATTCAGCCCCCTCTTGGTTATTGTGGGTATTCCTATTGTTTTCAATTGGTATCAAGAGCAGGTTCTTAAGTGTTATTCAAGATCACTATCTTTCTTTAAAAAGAAAATGAATACCACACAAATTACCTTCAAACACCATGTCTACCTCAAAAAGAACCAAAACCAGCAAGAGAAAGGCTGGAGAATCCTCTACTATTGTTGTGAACAGGCTCTCTACCTGGTTCACAAATGAGATTGAGAGGATGAACTTCATGCAGTTCAATGCCACTAAGCTAGTCATGCCTCCCAAATATCTTGAGCTTGACTGGTTTATCAATGAGGGATTTCCATTCCCTGCTATGTTAGAGGCTCAAGGATTCAGAAGATGGATGTTGTGTTGGCTCTGCATCATGAGCATAGGGCTGAAACAAATACATCCTTGGAATAAATTTCCTCTAGGCTAGAAAGTTTAGAGATTAGGATGTCTCTTAATGATTTTGCCATTTTCTAGTTTAGCATGATGTAATTGTTTGCTTATGGTGTTTCTGCTTTCTTAATGTTTCTTTTGATATGTTTTTTGTTATGTTCCTTTTGTACTGCCCTCTTGATTAATGCCAATATTTATCTTGTTCTTACTTATCTTGTGCTCATCAATATTAATTTTTGTCTTTGATAAGCCAAAAAGGGGAGAAAAGGTATTAAAGAACACATTGAAAGGCTTAAGGAAACATAGCTCACATACTCACATACTTAAAGTGTTGTACTTAAACAAAGCAATAAAGGGATATACATGTTGCTTTGTATCTTAACTACATAAGATAGGGGGAGCATATACATACATACAAATGTAAATTATTTATGCAAAGTGTGCTTGACACTTGTCTTAGCAAGAAGTTGATTTCATTTTCAGATTATCAAGTACAAGCTCCTGAAAATCAACTCCTTTAAAAGAACTCCAAGGTTCAACATGTTCAATTGATGTTTGGCATCATCAAAGCAAAAACAAGGAGATTGTTAGATACATGGGGAGCATGAAGATGGATCAAGATATATGCTGAAGGTGGATGAGTGTTTTAGCTTTGTACATGTCATTCAATTGAAGGCATTTGTAATTGCTTAATGTAGGAGAGAATCATCATATGATCCTTTGCATATTGCATTGCTTAAACTTTCATTGATTTGCATTCATGATTTTACAAAAGCACATGGTTTGTGAAAAAGGTTTAAGATTTCATGATTGCATCAAAGTCAAGGTTTCATGATTTCAAGTTTTTGGAAAAACATTTTTTTCACTGTGATAATCGATTACCACTTATATGTAATTGATTACTTAGTTCAAACACAACACAGGACATGACTGTGATAATCGATTACCACTTATCTATAATCGATTGCTCAATATAAACACATAACATGACTTGACTGTGATAATCGATTACCACTTATCTGTAATCAATTACTTAGTACATTTATGAAACAGAAAATTCTTGTAGTAATTGATTACAGGTCGAAATAATCAATTACTTTGTTCATATATCCTTTCCAGAAAACTGAAGAATATTTTAATCAATTAAATTTATTTTCAATCGATTACATTGAACGTCTTAATCGATTACCTTGATATTTTAATTGATTACATTCACTTACAACTATTTTTTATAAATAGCTAAAGGGTTTTCTGAATTAAACACAAGACATAATTCAAAATTTTCAAAGTTTTCATAAGCTTTCTGAAAATGAGAAAGCATATTCTGACTTCTAAAGTTCTTGTCCAACATATTCAAATCTTCATGGTGTATTGAAAGATTTCTTGGGCAAGATTGCAAAGAAGCTTTTGGAGAGGAAGTTCTGAAATTGTTTTTCATTTCAACTCTAATTGGTAAACCATATTCTTTCATATTCATTGGATCATCAGGTTGTCTCTCTCCATTAACTTTGCTTGTAAATTCATTTTTGGATTTTTGATTGTTTGTAACTATTACAAAGGGTTCTTAAAGCTTTTTCTAAAGTGGGTTTCTCTAGAGGGAAGAGTAGACAAAGGTTCTCTATGTCTTGATTACTAGGAGTCTAATAGGTTTTAGATTTCTGTTCTTTATCTAGGTTTGATAAAGGGTGATTGTTGTAAAGCTTGTAAGAACTGAAATTTGTGAATAGTGGAACTCTAATCTAGTTTTGATTAGAAGAACTGGATGTAGCTTCTCTTTTTGAGAGGTGAACCAGTATAAGTTCTTGTGTTAAACTTGATTCTTTAATCTTTTCTTGTTATCTTGATTTGAGATTCTTGGTGAATTCCATATTATTCAACAAGTTAAGTTTTGTAATTGTTTTCTTAGGCTGAGTGGTTTGATTGAAATTAAAGCATTCTTGGTTTAATTGTGATAAAGATCCTTTAACCCTGATTTTCTAAAGATTTTTAAAAAGACCAAGTTTAAACCAATTCACCCCCTCTTGGTTATTGTGTGTATTCATATTGTTTTCACTCAATAGTTGCTGCCTAGTTTTCCTAAGTGAGAGTGTCGTGTGGATACACTTAGGCTATTTCCTGATGAATGGTATCATATTGCATTTGAGAGTTGAGTCATATGCATGCATCATTTTGAGCATAATTGATTTGAATTGTGGAAAAAGTTGATGACTAGTTTGTTGAGTGTATGTTGAACTGATTGATTATTGAGAACAATTGTGGTTATTATTATTATTTTCTTGCTAATCATTGTCATCTGGTATTTGTTGATCTTGTATAATAAACTCACCCTTTCAATTTTGTACTATATGGTTGGTATTTGTGATGATCATGAATCTTCATTCGTGGGAGAAGATGAGCAGTAATAGGTGATGTTGGAGGAAGATTCTTTTGTTGGAGCCGCCAATTCGACACGATAACGTTGGAATTTATTTTGGGAGAAATTTGTGTTTTGTTATCAACTATTTCTTAGTTGGTTCATTGATTCTCTTTGATCGAACGTGTAAATCCCAAGCTTAGATTTATGTAAAAATTGAATTCTGTTCTGACATGTTAATGATATATAATGGTTTAAAATATACATACATATGTATTTATTTACATATTTGTGCGTTGTTTGATGAGTGTATTATCGCGAAAATCCACCCTCATTTTCATAATCAAATTAATGGAGTTTTCATTTAAAATTGAAACTTACAAGTTTAGAGTAGTGATATCGTAGAGACGAGGTAGGTCATTACTATAACACCCTGAAATTTCGTTAACTTACAATATATGTGTGATGTATTCCTTGTATTATTTGATTAATTTATTAATTAGGATTAGTTGAAATGTTATGTGAATTATCTGTGTGCAATTGATTGATGTAGAGGTCAAGTTATGTGGAGTTTGTTTAAGATGTGTTGTATTTGAGTGATTCCGAGTTTAACCCGAAACCTATTTTAGTAAAATCATTATTTTGGATTACTTAACCGTTGGATCGCCTTCAAATTTTAAAGGTGGGTTTCTAACCTTTTAAACGTGATATATTAATTTTTCACTGAAGCAGAAAATTCTAGAATCTAGTCAACTTGCCCAGGCGAATTTTGCAGGCACTTTTGCTCGCCTGGGCTAGTGGGGGCGGTGATAAATAGTGCTACAGCGTCCAAAGTCATGAAATCTGGCCTCCATCCTCTTCCAAGCACCCACCCCACCTCCCACCATCATCCTCCACCACCCACGGCCACCGATGACCACCACGAGGTACCGTCACTTACTGTTAGAGCACCGCATGGAAAGGAACACTTTAATCAGAGCGGAATCTTCGAACCTATTCTCGAAGTTTCAATAGAGAACGGAGCTTCCAAATCCTTCGTTCTTGGTTTCCTTGAGGTAATCTTGGTTTCTTTTGTCTTCTTCTAGCTAGTTTAAGCTTTTCTTGATATCTTTTGTGATTCGGGTACCGTTATTGGCTGTTTCTATACTTCCTTTGAAAATCCTTTGAAAATGAGATGTTGTAAAAGTCTCATTTTTATTAAACTGATATCATTTCTGTGATCCTTGTTGAACCCTGGTCACATTGGTGTGATCAGAATTTCAAAATGATGTCTTCTGATGTGGACTCTTAAAACACCATTTTAGCCTCTTTTTAAATTTGAGTGGGTATTTGACCCCAAATGCTAACGCTAGCCTTGTTTTTGAAATCTATACTAAATTGTCTTCAATTTGGTATATTGAGCTCTGCGTTTGGGCCAAAGCACATGAACTTGAGAGATCTCAAAATGACGTTTCAAGGAGCTAACAGAGAAATATAGATAAGTAAGGGGAGTTTATTATTTAGTTATAGTTTAGATACCATAGTTGGGGCCAGGGAGTCCAACTATGAGGATATCTGCCTGTCCCTGCTGTGTGCTGGTTTTCAAGAAAAACTACATTTTTAACTAATAGGATGCGATGTATTTATGATTGATGAGTGTTTGTCCCTGTGTGTGTGCTTGTTTTCAAGACAAATGATGTTTTTAACTAATGGGATGTGGTGTATTTATTACTAATGTTGTAGATGACAGTGAAATTGAGATACCATGTAAATGATTGATGATGTTTACATGATTTTTGATGATTTAGATGAGGTGATGCTTATGTGATTGGTGATGTCTGAATGAAATAATGTTCAAATGAGATATATGTTTATTGGGTTAATGATATTGTTGTTGTAATGATTGGATTTTTGGGAAAAGTCTTAATTACAGAGGAGACTCTGCCCAAAAATTTATAATATGTTTTCCTATTTAATTCTTTATTAAATTTTTAAATGGGCATAAAAATGAGTTTTATATATTGTAGTTCTCCTCTTTAATTTAGAATTTTTCTAAAAATATCAGTCTTATGATATGATGAATTGTGAATGTATGAAATTTGGGTTGTCTGAAGACCTGGGGAATGTGAATCTTAGGCATATGTATTATGTATAGATGTGAAATGTGATTAGTTGTGATGTTGTTGATGATATTGAAATTGAGATGCCATTGATGTAGTTGATGATGTTTAAATGAGATGATATTGATATGCACGATGATGATATTGCGATGATATGATGTTGAGGTTGATAATGACATTGATGAGAGATAATGTTGATGTGAACAATGTCATTGTGTGTGGATATACATGGATACACATGGGGTGTATGACGGGTTACCCTTGCGAGGAAGGATTTGTTCCTAGCCAGGTCATACATTGATGGTGCCCATTGTTGTATGTTGTGTATGTACACGTGGGATGCAATGACCGGTTGGTTACCCTTGCAAGGACGGATTTATTCCTAGCCATAGTCAGTGCATCGGTGAGCCCACATTGGTGTGTTACGTATGTACATGGGGGGTTCATGACGGGTTACCCTTGCAAGAAAGGATTTGTTCTTAGTTGGGTCATGCATTGATGATGCCCATGTTTCATACTTCATTTGTATGTATGGAAATAGAATGAAGGCACATGCGTACCTGTGGGTTTCAGTGGGCTGAAAATGCAGGTACTAAGGGGTCATCAGGTTTGGAATTCCCTTGTGACACTGGTTGATCACTGGGTGGGGGAATGGCCAGTGCACGACAGGGTGGCCCTAATAGGCGATGAATCATTTTTCCTGTGAGAGGCTATTTCTGGGATATGGTACCACATTGATTACATGTTGATAGATGAGTTAGGTGCATGCATCATTCTATACATGAATGTTTGAGTTGTGAAATGCATTGGATGATTGGTTTATTGAGTGTGTATTGGAATCATGGATTTTTGTTAATGATTGTGGTGGGTAATGTTGATTCCTTCCCAATTGCTGCTATTTGATGTTTGTTGGTTTTACATGATAAACTCACCCTTGCATTTGTTGTACCGTGTGGTTGGTACCTGTGATGATGGCGAACTTTCGTTTGTGTAAGCAGATGAGCAGTAGTAGGTGACCTTGGAGGGAGATCTTCTTTTTGGTTGGAGCCACCAAGCCGACGTGATGACGTTGGATTTCTTTTTGGAGAAAGAGTTATGTTTTGTTAATCAACTCTTTCTTAGTTAGTTCTTTGGCTTTTTGTTAGATATGTAATTTTAGGTATATATACATGTAAAACTAAAAGAAAGTTCTAACATCTGGATGACATGTACTAATTTAATATATATGTACATATGTGTTTAATTATGTAAATGTAATATGTGTATGATAATTGTATTATCGCGAAAAAAATTTATCATCATTTTCATAATCAAATTAATGGAGTTTTTATTAAAATTGAGATTTGGACGATTAAGATTTAGTAATATCATAGCGACGAGACGAGTCGTTACAATTACAATACTATGTTATATGAATTTCTAAGATTCTTGCATTAAATATGATTTTTTAATATTACGTTTTATATGTATATGATGAAGTTTATTTATGCTTTAATTATTATGTTGCATATTGTTTTAGTATGCTTAATATTTTTAAGCTTACCCTTGCATTGTTGCAAGTATGGTTCATGTATATGATGATCCAACACTTGACGTACGCGAGGAGCAGATGGCTAGGAGGTGGCCCATGTCTTTCAAAGGCTTCATGGACATGCATACCTAGAGATGAAGACATTAGATGTGGTTTTCGTTTATGTTTCCTTTTTAGAGTTATGTATAAGGTTGAGAGTCTATGTAGTTTTCCTTAGAGAGTTTTTTCTATTTATATGCATGTTCTAAGGAGGTTTAGATGGCTCTAGCGTTGCATATGATCATGTTATGTTAGAGTGCCATGGGACTCATGGTGTTTTCATTTGTATGTGTGTCTGTCTATCTATCTATCTATCTATCTATCTATCTATCTATCTATCTATATATCTATATATTGTTATGTTTTATGTTGGTATCTTGCATTTTAGCTTTTAGTCTTTGATAGGAAAAAAATTTAGAAGTATTTTCATAATTAAATTAATCAAAGAGTTTTAAATGAATTAAAACAAAGTCCTATGCTTGAGATAATGCATAGTTCCATGTAATGGCAATGGGTAGTTATAGATTCAGTGACCTTATTCTTTTTAACAAACTTCTCATCATACATGAATGCAGGATTAAACTAGTAAGTTGTTGCATGAAGTAAGCACTTTAAATGTTTATTCCAGGGAGCCTTAATAATATTTGTGTAAGGCTTATAAAAAAAATTGTTCTTAAACATCTCCTTTGTGATGTTTTTTCCATGCTTCATAAACATAACCAATAGAAGGTTTTTCATCCCCGTCTACAATAAATGAATGATGAGAGCCACAAGTTTTGCTATCATAAAACAATTGTTCCAAAATTTATTATCTAAAATGATTGCATTAACCATTTTTCCTGTTGCAGTCTGTGCTAACTTGTGGTTGGTGAAATCATAGTTTTAAAAACCGACTTGATGACTAGTCCGGTCATGGTACTGGGTCACTGGGTCAGTGGTTGAACCGGTGGGTCACTAATTGACCCGCATGACCCGGCTTGTAATAAAAAAATTATAAAAATTTTATACTTATCTTAAAATCTTTCTTTTGATGTATTGAAATTCAAAAGTCTTAAAAACACAAATAAAATATAAAGAACACAAGTTAAAAAATAACTATCATCTCTAACATTTAACATCAAAGGCATCAATGACAGTATATATCAATATTCACACTAAAATGAACATAATCATATCACGTCAATGAAGATTATAAAATATAAAAATCAATCCAAAGTTTCAAACCACAGTTTTAAAAAATGACTTGGGATTACAATTTCACTCGCAATTCAACTATAATTGCAGTCACTTCTGAATCAATTTAACTCAACAAAAAATGCAATTGCGATCATAAAAAATATTCAACAATGAATGAAAAGATTGATTTAAATCAAAATCACAAAAAAAACTAAAATAAAATGAAATGAAAAAAAAAAAAAAGATAAGTGACCCAATCCAGGTCAACGGGTCACTGAGTTACCGGTTTGACCACAAACTCGGTAGGGTCAAAACGGGTCGCTCCGGGTCAAAAGTGTAGCCGATCGAACTTATGACTCGACTCGGTCCAACCACCGGGTCGCGGATCAATCAGTCAAATCGACTAGGTCGGTCTGAGTTTTAAAACTCTGGGTGAAATGCTTTTCCACAACCAAGGCTTGCAAGTCATGGTTGTGATTGTAAATACTTTTCAAGGTAATGAAAGTAGTAGCAAATTGAGTCACTCCTGGACATAAAATTTCTTTCCAACCTTCTTTTTTTCTCAACCAAGATAGGAATACCATATGATTATACATATACAAACACAACTATTTTGGAAGCCTTTGAAGCAAGATCTACAACGTGAGGCATGCTAGCAATATCCTTCAAAAGGAGATTCAAACAATGAGCAACACAAAAAAATAAACCAAAAAATAGTTTTGTATTTCTCATGAATCAATTTACCAACAACTACATAATTAGTTGCATTATTTGTTACTATGTGAACAACATTTTCAACTCCAACTCACTCAATAACTTCATAGAGCAAATTGCACAATGTACTAGCATTTTTCACAACATTTGATGCATTAACAATTTTGAAAAATGTTATACCTTTAGGACAATAAATTTAAAATTTTATCAAGGATACATGAAGTCATAAGTAGACTAACAAGCAACAAGTACATGATGGACTATAAATAAAAGTTTCACATATATTATACTTGTTGGACAATAAAATAGAAAGTTGATCAAGGTTCATCAATCCATCCATCAACCATAATGGTGCACCCATTCTTAGCCTAATTTTTTTTATAACTTCCTACAAATAATCAACATTGTTTCTTGCAATCTTGTAACAAGTTAAGTCTTAAAGCATGATAAGATGAATCTTTAAACCTAGGTCCAATAGTAGTAATTGCATCCAAAGCAAGTTTTAAATATGGCGAATGTATCACATGAATGGCATGCGAGCATCATAAAACCATCGAGCAATTGCCAGATCAGCTTTGTGTATTGCTTCCTGTGACGACCCTAGATGCCATTACATGAAACACTAAGACTTTAACCTATAAAGATTCATTTTTAGTCCCTTTAAAAAATCTTGAATTAGTTTAATTAATGAAGATACATATAATTCTTCATGAATACAAGCATATCATGTAAACAAGGTTCTCAAGTTGTAAAACATAAAGGTACACGTTCCTCAAGGCACTACATCATCAAAATATCATAAAAAAATCCAAACAAATCTCAAAGGTCCAATTAAGGGAATAAATACAACATAGATCCATGAATATATGTAAACCCTAAGTTGATCCTCACTAAGACAAAACATAAATAAAAGAGCAAGGGTCGGATCTCATCCCTAAGTCTACCACCGAGTCCATATCAACCACGAGTGACATGCTCCTCAGAAGCTACATCATAATTTGTTCCTATGTCAAATGACACAATCATCACAGTTCAATAGAAATTGTAAGGGTAAGTTAATTTTAAAAGAGAAAAACATATAAGAGAAATATGATATCACCATGTTAAAAGAGATATAAAAATCCTCCATTTTTCCAACAACCATGTACTAATACAACTCCTCAAGTAACAAATCATTCTTAAGTCACAATTATCAATGCGCATGTCTAACTATCATGTTATGTCATGCTTACTCTTTACTCCCGAAAGATTTCACCTTTTGAGTGATTAACCCAAGTACATCCCTTAACATAGTCACACTCTATGATCTGACCATTTGGGTAGACTTGAATTAACCTTGCGGAGAAAGTGTATTTTATCGAGAATGGATGAGTGTGGGTAGTGACTTACCTCGGTAAGGCTTGCAAAGACCTTAGTCAATCTAGAGATTCACCCACCCATTCATTCTATAGACTACTTGGCGTTAGCCACCATGACAATCTCCAACACTAGGTTGAGGGCCTTCTTAGCACCCTAAACTTACGTCCCTACTCACATGGAATTTCATTCATCAATGCATGCATGTTATGATCATTTAAATCAATATCATACGTAATCACAAATTCATTCACCAATCTTAACATTATAAGAGGTTATAATACCATAGCTCACCATTCATACGTTCATCACACTCATGAACCACATATAGTTCAATAAGCATAGAAAGACATTTCAACACTTCAAATTCTTGCAAACAATTCACTAAAAACTCATATGAATGCAAATATCATGATCTCAACATAAAGTCAACTCTCATCATAAATCAACATTATCTCAATCACCTCTCATATCATCATCGATTCATTAAGATCTCAAAACAAATATTTTACACAAGGAAAACAAACATAAATCACATCCATATCAATGACTGATTTTATGGACTCTAAACTGGCCATTGGACGACAGACTAGAGTCATTGGATGACAAAGTGGTCATTGGACACCAGACTAGCCATTAGACGATGAATTCTACAAAATTTAAAAAATCTGTAGAATTGCCTCTCATGGCTTCCAAATCATTCCAAACTCAACCCAAACCATTTTCTACCAATTCTAATACATAAACAACATCAAAACTCTTTATAAATAGGAACTTTTCACCAATATTCATCAAACAATCAAAACTCAAAAGCTCAAACTTCCATTTTAAACATGATTCATTTTGAAGCAACCTTGAAACCAATCCACAACAACTAAAAAAAAACTATGTACCCCATTGCCCAAAGGCTCCTTGCTATCGAAGGTAAAGGGGAGGGATATTGTACGCAACCTTATTCTTGCACATGCAAAGAGACTGTTTCCGAATTCGAACTCATTACCAAAAGTCACCAAGGCACAAATTTAGCGTTGTACCAAGGCTCGCCCTCAACCAATCCACAACAACTAAGCATGGAAAATTATAAAGCTTCCCTTACCTATCAAACCTAAAGAACTTCTTTGAGATGAACAAAAGAAAGAAAGGAGAGAACTTTGGATCCAAGGAGGAAGCTTTCTTCAACACCATCCATAGCACCCAAACCCCAAAAACCAATAGAAACCACAACAAAACCATGAAAATGAACACTTTTATGAACTTCCAAAAGTGCTCAAAGAGGGAAAACGAAAATAGAAAATGAGAAAGGAGAGAGGGGCGTTCCTTACCATTGAACTAGCCCCAAAACCCGAAAAGAGCACCGCTACAAGGTCCCTTGAGTCAAGAAAATTCAAGGTCTCACACACTTTAATGGTGAGTTGTCTTAGAGACGAAGAAGAGAGTGAAATGAAAGGATTTTGTGTTTTGGTTTAGATTTACAAAGGGTTTGTCAGGAGTGTATGACTCTCTCACTTCCTTCTCTTTACACCCCACACTTCACTAAACTCACCCACCCCTTTCTCATGACTCAAGATCCATCCACTTAGGTCCAAACACTCTAAAATTCATCAAATACAACATGACATATACATAACATAGACATAAATATAACAACCCATCATCTCATAATTAATTACAGACACTTAAATTAAATTTAATTGTTCTTGCAATCTAATTAAAATACTTAATCAAACATTATAGAAATTACAGTGTTACACTTCCTTAGTCGATAATACACTTTTCTAACTTGGTTGAGATCCAGGAGTAGATCTTGAAGCAAAATAACTACCAGGTCTACCCATTTCAATTGTAGCTTTCTTTTTCACTTTGCTATGAGTTGCTAAGGGGACTTGAAATTTTTGTACTTCATCTTCATTATTTTGATCAATGTATGCTTCATCTAGGTCATTATTTTTACTTTATTCTTTGATTTCATTTAATAACTATAGCACCTGGTGACAAACATCATAAGGAAAATTTTATCAAGAGCTAATAGTACCTGCTATGCTCGCAAGATGTTGTTTCATTCTATTTATGTCCCCTCCTCTAAAAGACTTATTACAATGAAAAAAAGTGTAGACATGATTTTTTTTCCTTCTTTTTTTTATATGAAATATGCTCCTAAGTGGGATCAGTTTTCCAATGCGTAGTTGAGGCTCTTGAGGTATGTTTTTCCTATGACACATTATTAAGATCATTATATTCAGGAGCATTCACGGTTGGTGATTCCTGCATATTATAAAGAATAAACATATTGTTAACTAGCTTTGTCAATCCTAGGAATAAATTAAATGCATGTAATTTATCAATAATACACTAAAGTGACTAAAGTAATAAATTTGTCACTATAATTGTACATCAATTTGAATGCACCAAATGTTCAACATTGAATTAGAAGATTGTGAATGCACGTTAGTTTTGTACCAAAAAAAGGAATAGGTTCACTTTATGTTTATACCAAAATTAGAACATTTAAGTTGGTTGGCTTTGTCATAAGAAAAAAAGTATAAAAAATAGAAAATAGTTTCATAGTTACTAATGTAGCAAAATTCCTATCTAACTACAACCTTGCAAAAACCACACGCCTCACCTCTCGGTATATATTATATAACCAACTAAGCAACTTGAGGTTTTGCATGAGACATGTACAAAAATATAGCAGCATTAAGAATTAAAAATAAAAATAAAACTAACAAGTCACCAAGAGACTGTTTCTGGATTCAAACTCATGACCAACAAGTCACCAAGGCACAACTTTAAAATTGTGCTAGGGTTCGCCTCATTATATAGACATACATACATACATACATACACACACACACACACACACACACATATATATAATTTTATATTTATTTTTATTAATTTCATATTAATTTATTGTACAAAATAAGTAAACAAAAATATGTAAAATAATTAATTTTAAATTGAGTCGAGCTAACGAGCTGTTCGCAAGCTTGAATGAAGTCAAATTCGAGCCAAAAATAAAGGTTTATATCTAGCTCGAGTCGAGTTGTGAGTCAAGTCACGTCTTAGCAAACTGAGTCGAGCTAAACCAAGTTCGGTTCAACTGGACTAATAATAATTACATTTTTTTGTGTGTAGATTATGTCAAGTTGCAAGTTAGTATTATGTTGCGTCTTAGTTTTCTATGACTAATGATTATTAACTAATTTTTTGCATAGATTATTAGTACTTTTGAAAGGGTGATTTGGGTTTTTCTAGTGTATTTTGCGTATATTATTTCTAATCTATGATAAATATGTGTAGGTGTTAGGATTAAGATGCGTGTTAACTTCTGTTGTATTTCTCTTGTGATAATTATACTTTTCCCCTCGCTTGAATTGAATTGTTTGGTTTATTTATTGTAATAGTTTTCTTAGTTGGGTTTGCTACTATAAAGACAAAAATCACAATAAGGGAATTGAATTATGGTTTATAAATTTTTCTCAAAACTTTTTTGAAAACGAAGACCATCGTCTATTTGATAAAGAAAGAAAAAAAATAGGTTTTTCGAAACATAACAAATTAAAATGATATTTAAATGAGATGAAAACATTGTGCGAAAACAATCACAAAAACACCCCTTAGTTAGTTAACAAGTAGAAGAAGAATAAATAGATGCAGCCAGAGATTTATACTAGTTTGTTTGTATCACTAAGATTATGTCTAGTTCTTGATATATCATCAAGTTTCACTAACTTCATAAAGTTACAAGTATTGTTTATTGTCATTTCTAACTCTTACAACAAGCTTATCCCTAAGCTTGAACACGACCCAAAATATTCTTTCTTATCAAGACACTTCTGGTTCTAACAGCAAATTAGAAGATTGTTGGATTATGGGTGCACACTAACCAGTGGCGAATCCAAATTTTTTTTTCTGTGGAACAAAAAAGTCTAATATTTTCCCAAACTAAAAAGTATATAAGCTTTATTAAAAATGGTAGTAAAAAATTAAAAACATTAAAAATTAAAAGGATAAAGTGGGTAAAATTAGTATCAATTTATTCTCTTTTATTTTTTACAACTATTTACATTCATCTTATTAAAAAAAATTTCTTGCAACAAATCCCTAAATGCTTCAAGGAAAATGCTCAAGTAGGGAGAACTCTTAGATTAGATTCTAAAGTTTTAGAGAGTTTTTTTGAAAATCCATCTCCACCTATTTGTGCCTTCCTCCCAAAAGCATTTTGACAGCAGTTATTCCTCGTCTCACCTGTGATTGAGTGGTAAGGCCATGACCTGCAGGGAAATGAATCACTCATTCTTCCATTGGTGACAGGTGCACAAACGACAACTCCAAACATCACACATCCGTCTCCTAGTTACCATTTAGGTGGCACCAACGATATCCATTTAAGGTAAGGAACTACGTGTCGCGGATGCTCCACTCCGCCACGGGGGGACGACAAAAGAAACAGCTCTGAAGAAAGAAATGGAGGTTCTGATTGCTTCTTCATGCCCAACGAGATGCACCAAGCTCAGGATGCTTTACTCCTAACCCCACAAGGTTCTGAGATGGAGCTTAACCTGTTCAAGGGAGTATAGTCTAAGGCTGACTGGTGGGCTTTTCCATCCTATTAAAAAAGTAAAGTGAAGGCTAAGACGACGCCTCACATATGGGTAGCAAGAGAGCGCTTAAGCCCCAATGGTGGGGCCTTTTAGGGAAGGGCCCAACCCAATAGGGACAACACACACCCCACTTCAAGCGCACCTCTGTATTGACTGAATCACTTTAAGAGTCAAGTCGGTGGAAATTGTGAACCACGTGACCTAAGAATGGATTTAGCCTTTCGAAAAGATAAAGATGCAAAGGGTAAAGAGAAAAGAAATTTCTTTTGAACAACCAACCTAACATAAGGGCTCATCTGTAGGTCCATTTGGATGATACTCTTCATGGCAAACATGAGACCACAACAGAAGGGGCCAGACATCCTCTTGCTAAAGGATCTTCGCATATAGCCGCTTGTGTAGGCCCCCATCAATTCCTTTTGAGTTTTGGTCTTGCGACCATACTTCCTAGGCAAAGTGTTTCATGCATTAGTTGGGCCCCTGATTCACGTAGACCAAGGGCAAACACTCATCATTTACGACATGGACTACTAGGTGTTAGCCAGAGCCATTGCAATATGGATAGTAGGGATCACTCCTTTATACTTTAGCCAATAGGGAGCAAGGAGGAAAAGCATGAAGGAGCTATAACAAAATAAGGTCTTAAAGAATTCAATGTAAAAATGAATTCCCTGCATGCCATGTCTGTGCTTTACTGCCTGACTTGACTCTCAAAAGCTCTTTCTTTGCAAGTTGCAAGCAAGCTATAGCTATGGTTCTATGGTTAATGACTTAATGCTTGAAAGAATGGTAGAGGGAGTGGTACAAACCAATGTTACTTTATACTTTAATTAAATTGAGGAAAAAAAATTAATTTTAACAATTGAAAAACATGGTGTAATGGGAATCTTTTCACCCACGTATTATTTATGTGTAGTTCTCATTTTTTGGACTTTTAATTTTTAAGCCTCCATTAATACCCAAAAAAAATTAAGGAGACCAAATAGGCATTCAAACAGACAAAAATACAAACCCAAAAGATTAATGTAGTGGTATAAGACCCCACTACATTTACATCAGTGAAAACGATCTATTTAGTGAAAAATCCTATGTTCGATTCCCATCATATATAAAGTTTTCTTAGACCAACGACAATCACACACCGCAAACGGGATTAATCTCTAACCCAGTAAATTGGAAGACACCCGTAATTTCTGATCTAGGGGAAAAAACAAAGCTGACATAGAAACAAAGTTCAATTAATCCTTAAAATTATAATAGTGGTCCATTGCATTTCAGGCAAAAGAACCAAAATAATACTTTTTTAATAAAAAATTACCAATTTGGGACTGTTTTGAAACTATTTACCAATATGGGGCAGTTGATCACGCCCAAATTTGGGCGTCTCTAAATCGGTCGCTAACAGTTTTTCGACAGAATATTGTATTTTTTTTATTTTGTTATGTTTGCGACGACAAATTCTGTCGAAAAACTATTAGCGACTGATATAAAGACTAAAATTGGCGTGATTTAATTTTTTACGTAAAATATCATTTAATATTATTAATTGTTATTTTAATCTAATTTTAAAGTATTTTTAGACCGATCTTCACCATAGATATGATCTTTTTTTATTTTTTAATATTATTTTATTTAGTATATTTTTTTAATTTTATATGATTTTAATTAATACACTCAGAATTTTTGGTATATCTAATTTTTAATATATTATTTTATTTAATATAATTTCTAAATTTTTATATGATTTTGTTTAATATTTTTTGGATTTTTATATATAACTAATTTTTAATATAATATTTTATTTAATTCAAATTTTCAATTTTATTTTGGAATTTGAAAAAATTGAAAATTTTTATAACTTGGGGCTCAAGCTTAATTATCCATGATATATTTTAAATAAAACAATATTAAAAAAAGTAAAAAATATTATATCTATGATGAAGATCGGTCTAAAAATACTTTAAAATTAGATAAAAATAACAATTAATAATATTAAATGATATTTTACATAAAAAAATTAAATGATGCCAATTTTAGTCTCTATATCAGTCGCTAACAGTTTTTGCGACGGAATTTATCATCACAAACATATACAAATTAAAAAATACAATATTCTGTAAAAAACTGTTAGCGACCGAATTAGTGACCGATTTAGAGACGGATTTAGTCACGCCCAAAGAGACACATTTAATCACGCCCAAATTTGGTAAATAGTTTTAAAACAGCCCCAAATTGATAATTTTTTATTAAAAAAATATTATTTTGATTTTTCTGCCTCCTTGCATTTCATCCTATTTTCGGATTCTGGCAAACAAACACTAAATCACAAGTTCCTCATTTCTTTAATTTTGTGTATAACATAAAGTCCTCTCATTTACAACGAAAAGTCCTCTCATTTACAACGAAATTAAAATGTCGTATCTATATATAACATGAATATACAAAAAAAAATGCTATAAAAAGGATATGATTCGACAATGGAATTTGGTAGCTACTTGTGTTCTAGGTCCTTTAGTTGTTTTCTTAAAAGTAAATGTTCATACTGCATCCTTTCAAGCCTACTCTCAACCATGTACATTTCATCTTTGAGGTGATGAATTCTTTTCTCCAACCACGCTATGTCTGAAGGACGTCTAGTGATCTCATTGTTCATCCTATTCATGATGTCTACAGGAGTGTTCATGTGTATGTGTTGAGGTCTAGCCAACAGCACTAGTATGCTAAACTGCTGCAACAGAACAAAGAAAGGATTAGCATTTCAAAGTTACTTAAAGTGTAAACTAGTTGACTTGCAATTATAGTGAAAGATAAATCATTACAGATGCCTTAAATCCAAAACATTACAAATTTGAAATTATAAAATAATTCAGAACTGGTAACCATGCCAAACAAAGATGTTTGAAGCTAAACAAGAGAAAACATGTGAATAGAGGGCGGGGATGATTCTCTTATTATTATATCATCGCTACTTGACAACTGAATTACAAATTTTAGATTCTTGAATTTGCTTTTATCATGTGAGGAACACAGGTTTTAAAGAAAGGAAACAAAATATGTACATTAGAGTTTGAGCAGTCATTCAGAACTGAAGTGACTGAATGCTAACTTAAAGCAATTTGATGCTAGTAACTGCAACAATATTTTATGAACAATTTTATTTTCCTACCATACACACAAGAATTGCTAGTCCGGAGTTCCTTGCAGAATTTTATAACTAGTCCACGAAGTAAGAAAAGGCATAAATCTATCTAAAGTTCAGTTTAAAGTACACACCTGAATGAAGAAAATCAGAGTAACAACAGTAATAAGGAGCAGAGAAAGATTGCTATGACTTCTCAAAGATGATCTGAACTTCGTCATAAACTCTTTAAACAGTGGAACGGATGACGGTTCGATAAAATTTCCCTGCAAATGAGAGCCGGCATTGTGGGTAGTAGCATCAAAGGCATTGGATGTAGCTAGTATCTTTGTAGGGTTACTTTGCTCTTGTGACCCTTCTGAAGATTCTCCAGTCTTCACTTCTCTATCTAAATTGATTTCACCATTTTGAGCTACAGCAACAGCAGAACCACTTTCAGCCTCATGAAAAATAAACCATAAATCCTCAAAAGTAGGATATTTCACTGAACACCAGTGTTGTATGGAACCCAAAAGGAACTTTAAATTTTAAGAAAAATATAGATATTATGAAAGCCAAACCTTGTTTTTCAAGGTTCTTCTGCTTCAACATCTCATGTGCCTGAAATTTCATACATTTTCAAATGGACATTTGAAAGAAAACTTGGACTAGCATTAAAACAAAATACATATCATACAAACACAAACACAAGAATACCATGTTTATCCATGTTGCATAAGCATCTCGACATTCTTCAATTGTTGATTGTATTATTTTGCCTGTGATTGTTCCCACATGAAATCGAAGAAAGTTCAAGTTCGTGACAATGACAAAATAGAACACATAGCAATGCAACTCAAACTGTGTGTCAGGAGAGAGATAATTTGTATTAAACCAACTCCTAAGATTCAGTTATGCTAATGTCTCCGATTTGGAATGGCAATGAAAATCTTTTGTTATAAACATCAGAATTTCACTTGTAAAACAGAGATTAAAGACAGGACATTTAACAATGCAACTCAAACAGTGTGTGTGTTGTTGGCAGGGGAGATATCCATATTAAACAACCTCCAAAGATTCAGTTATGTTAATGTCTCCTATCAGGAATAAATTAGAAAATCAAAATAACAAACATAAGAAAAAAATAAGGAATGGAATTATCAATATTTTAAATCTTTCATTATAGACATCAGTATAACAATCTCCAAAGATTCAGTTATGTTAATGTCTTCTATAATCAGAATTTCACACGTAAAACAGAGATTAAAGATAAGGTATTTAAGAATGCAACTCAAAACTGTTTGTGCAGAGTGGGAGAGAGAAAATTTGTATTAAACAATCTCCAAATATTTATGTTAATGACTCCTATAGTCCTATTTAGGAATAAATTAGAAGATCAAAATCACAAACATAAGAATAAATAAGGAAAGGCATTTTCAATATTGAAAAATCTTTATTTATAGACATCAGAATTGCACATATAAAACAGAGAATAAAAATGAGGTATTTACTCAAGATCGAACTTTGTTAAGAACAGAAGGATGTTTTGTGAATTATTCACTGCTAAAGCCAAGTGTGATTAATTAGGGACTGATTTTGGGTTTGATTGCTGGTAATCAGAATCATCCTCTCATCAAAAGCAGCTGATTCAGTTGCCTCCGTGCTGAGATAGGGCAGAAGACAACCTCACCATCACAAATGGCCGAGGCATAGCAGGTTTGATTCTGGAACCTTAATGCAACTGCATCAGGGTAACACAGTTGCTGCATCCTCAGTTTGATTATGGTTTGCTTGCTAAAAATATCATAATAATTTATTTCAGGAACATGCTTCTAAAACGTAAGGTCTTCAACATATACAGGTGTTCATGATATATATTGAAGACAATAAGCAGATAAACATAACACAACCAACATAGGAAAAAAAATGCAAAAGATGTACAAAACTGATTAATTCACCTTGATATAAAGGACACAAGTTATGAATCAACATCATCTAAATTAGAAATAAAAGATTAAGATACAAATCAAGGAAAATGTTCATTAAGGATACTTAATAAAAAGCCACACCTTTCCAAATAGTTTTTTTAGAAAATGCCACATTCACATATACCCGCAAAATACAGCATTCTTTTGATTCATCCTTGTCTCTCTCTACACTCCACAGTCCCTGGTAATTCACATAGAAAACATGCACAAGTAAAAACTGACAATTCATTGGGAAAGAAAATTATAAATTTATAATGTTACTAAACAGAGAACTAACTGAAGACTGTTTCATATATAAAATAAAACTCAATAACAACCTGATTGTGTCACAAACTTTGGTAATTAAATAATAGTCTTTTAACTACATATATTGGTTTTACTCAAACAAACAATTCATTCAGGGCTTGTTTAACTAGTGGAGTGGTATTGGAAAAAACTCAAGTCCCACATCTGCTAGAAATAAGACCAAGATAGAATATATAAGTGGGGGGCAATCCTCACCCCATGAGCTAGCTTTTGGGGTTGAGTTAGGCCCAAACACATTATAAGAAGTGGAAAAATAAAATGCATGTTGTGGAATCCTGATGTTCAGAGTATTAAGTTGAATGTTAAATATAATGCAAGAGAAAATAGTGGAACAGTAGTTAACTATTTACAAAAACTAATCCAACTCATTCTTTTGGTTAGACATTCAGAAAAGGAAAATAGTCTAAATATTTGTAACCTAATTCCTGAAGTCACTTACTATTTTTTTTTGATTGGCAAAGATAATTATATATATAAAAAAGTAGTTACAGCAGTACAAGTAGTACAGCTAAGATTACATCCTAGCAAGAACCAAACAGAACCAAGGTGGCTTAAAGTAGAAAAGACACCAGAGTTCTGATTTCTGCTAGTTCCTAAACCACCCCAAAAAAGAATGTACAGATAGACCCTCCCCTGAAACATCAAAAGCTGTCCCTCATATGTTTAACAATGACACAATACAAACCTAATCTTTGAGTAGCTCTTACATCATTGTCAGTAAAATGTACAAATTATTTTCCAAGTGCAGCGCCAAATAGAAAAGTAATTGTATCTAGCCCAATCCATTTAGTATTTTATAGAACAAATAAGAATGTTTTTAGGTGATTTTAAAGCCGTCCTACTGATTGCTGTCGTTGACCAGGTGATTACAGATTTTAGTTGCAAAAACAGCATCTCTGCTCATGGGTAAGACTTCTTAAATCTGACCCCACACAGACCTCATAAAGGTTGGAGCTTGTGCAAGGCTGCAATTAAGCAGCAGTACTGGTATAGACCCAAGTCCCCACCTTACATTTCTAAACAACACGACGTCTAAGGTGGGAAAGACAAACATGTTTCCCACCATGGGAAAGAGTTTTTCAACCCTTAGATATTTTATATTCTGATCTGATGGCTAATTTATTTTGCTTCTTTTCTTTTTTCTCTTTTTCTTCTAATGATTCCTGATTTACCCCTTCTTTTCCTTCCTCTTCTCTCTCCCCCAACTTCTTCCCCTCATTCTCTCTGCTGCAGACCACCTTCTTCTGCATGAATGATGGTGTACTGCACCGTGTATTCTGGAAAATGAATGATTGAATTTTTTTGAGATGTGCAAGGGAAAATATGTGTTTTTAAAGAAAGACGGAAGGAAAAATACCGCAACTGCAATCCAAATGAACACAGCAACACACGTAATAATTGCCAAAAATACTTAGTTGAGAGATGTGAGTTTAAGCAATTATCTCATCTCTTCTCTTATTTAGAACTTTGTTTGTGCCTTTTTAATTATAAATTTGTAAATATGTAGTTTTTCTCTTTAGTTTATCATTTTGATAGGTTACATGTGCTTATTGATGGATTATTTTGTAGGAATTTGAATTGGATTGAAAGGCAACTTGGAGCAAGGATTGGGAAAGCTTGAAGTGGAAATTGTAGCAAAGTGTGCTTGAGGGAGGAAATTTGAGCCTAAGCTAAAGTGCCTTTTTGAAGAAGCTGCAGAAGAGGAATCCGCTTAAGCCTGGAAGTTTTGCCTTATGCTGAAATAGGGCAGAATGTGTTAGTTTCAGAATTCGCTTAAGCCTGAAATTTTTTGGCTTAAGCAGATTTTCGTTAAAGTGCAGATTTTTTGGGATTATATAAATAGTTTGCCCAATTAACTTGACTTAAAGGTGTTGTTGATGTTGAAATAAATAGTTTGCCCACCTCTTTTGTAACTCATATGGAAGATAGTCTAGTAAACAGATTAGGGGAAGACTAGAGAAAACTCTAAAAGAATCATTAAAAAGGGCTTTGATCTAAACAGATTTCCAAATATTTGGCTTTTGACAGAGCATAATGGCATCACTTGATCAAAGTAGCAGACCCTGCCTAGTGGGTAGGAGACTTTTGATGTTGTATTCAATGAATCATTAGTGCATTCCATGAATTAGGACCAGTTTCTGTTTATCAGTTTGTCTTTATGAAGGTTTGTGTGTAAAGCCTTTGTTTTTATAGCAACTGACTTTCCAAGCTAGTTTTAGAGCATTTGATTAGAAACTAATTTTAATTTGTTAAGAAGTTTCCTAAAATGTAGGAATAGATGGAAGTGATGTACCTTTGTGTAAATTTCAATGACAATATCGCCTACCGTTTTTGGTTATAGTAAAAAGCTAAACATTGGGTATTATTTGGGAAATTGACAACATCACCTATTCTTGTACTAAAGTCAAAATATTGGGCATTCAAGGATAGTAAATATAAACACCAAGTGGAAATCTAAATTTGATAATAGTATAAAAGAATAGATGAAAGGGAATTGGACAGTCATAGTGATAGAGATATAATATAAAACCATTCATATAATCATATGTCTTCACCTAATAGCTTAAGATAGTTGATTAATGACTAGGTGTGAGAGCCCTAGCCTAAGTGAACTAGAGTTTGAGACTTTCTGCCTCTGCTCACAATTTCTAATAAGAAATTGAATTTCAGCACAAAGTAGGTGGGTTATTGCTATATAAAATCATTCAGGTATCATCACCTAACTTCACCTTGTGAAGTAATTGGTTCATGATGGAGAGACTTCTTGTGCCGATGGCATTATTCACTCCTACTCCTTTTACTTTTTGTTCCTCCAAAGAAGAGTATATTTTGTCCTTGATCTCTTTGATCACCCCCCCCCCTCTCTCCCCCCAAAAAATACATTCCTTTTCTTCTGAACAAAAAGTAACCCAATAACAACACTCTCTAATATTCTCCCTATTATTGGCTGTAATTTATTGGAAATCACAAATTTTGGTGGGTCTCACTTCTCATTTAATGAGCTCCCAATTTAAAAGTGAGACCCAACAAAATTTTGGGATTTTCAATAAATTCCAACCAATAGTAGAGAGAATGTTAGAAAGAGAGTGCTAGAGAGAGAGTGTTGCTAGCATTCCTAGAATTAAAAAATTACTTAAAAGCTCATGTGCATAAAGATTTAATGTTTCAAAAAAAATTGTACCTCAACCCGGAAATAATCTGCGTACGGTACATCACTGACTTCTTGCGATGTCTCTATAACCAAATGACTGGATGAAGTAACAAATACATGTCAAGATAACACATAACATTTTGAAAACACTATATTTCATGTAGTCAATGCAGTAACTTCTTTTTAGAATAAATAATTAACGTAAAGAACACAAGAAAGTAGATAGAGGGAATAATAAAATGCACAATGGAAACAAAAGCAACCATTTTTACTATTCAAAATAACATAATCAAAGCATCAACCTCCTAGTCCTACCCAGTTCTTCTCATCCGAGAAGAGCCAAATTAAAACAAATCTAAACAAGCCACCAACAAGCTTCTTCTTGTATTTCATGTGGTACACCATTCCAAACTCAAAATACTTGTTTGAAACAATTAATTGTTCAGTTGAATAAATATATCCCTTCTCTCCAGCACTACACCAACCTCGCAATCACAAGTGTTCTTGAAAAGCAACTCACTCACAGGACCCACACAATTCCATTTCTATCATCTGCAAGCTCTGGCACCGTAACATCATTATTTCAGGCTACACAAAACAGCACAAGAGACATTTTCTTCCAATATCTCACCACTCCTTTATCATTGTCTTATTTCCTCAGTTTCTCCCACTAAAAGCCATAAACCAATAAAACAGGAAAATATGTTATTGCTACACATCATTATGTTATCCAACCCACCCCACAACACCCTAAGCTACTAGGGATATTCATCCCCCATAATTATCCTCCATCTAGCTTCCTTTTTATTAGAAGCTCCCTGAAACCTTTACCTTTAAAAATTATTTTGAGAGTAGAAGATGCATTGATGTAAAAGATAAATAGATTGAGAAAAAAAATGGTCATGGTAAAAGACCTGTTCCTATAAACACGAAATTTCTGGACCTCATGGCAGCCACCAAATTTCGCTCCTGAAAAAGAAACACAATCATGTTCACTGGCAAATAGACAGCCCCCCTAAACTTTTGAAAATTCATTGGAACGTATTAGAGGGAGAAGTTTTTAATGCCCAAAATATGATGTAGGAGTATGGCTCTATATTTTTGATAGACTATCTAGTCTTATACATTTAGCTTTGATGCTCTTCAATTAGTAATAGAACACTGATCTGTGTGTCCCATTCACTTCAATTAGGCCCACTTTGCACCATCTTATAAAAATGTGTGTTTCTAGACATTTATTCCTTCTTAATAGCTTCATTCACACATATATCTAGTCAACTTCGTGTTAATAACTTGTTGCAAAATTTAAATCTCATGCTTAAACTTATTCTTATAAAACTAAAGAGTTTCATAACTCATGAACATGTCAGTTATATGTCAATGTAAATAAGTTTACATGACTATTGGATGCTATATTTTTTTGTTGGTCCTGGCATAGGAACCTGGAGTCAGGTTTTGATATCCCTTTCCATCACTGGTCTAGCAACCTGAGAGATAGTTTTGTATCTATGGGGAGGGTTTAGTCTGTTTTTTGCTTTTGCCCAAGTGATCAGGCAGATCTCTGTTGGCTCTTTGTGTAAAGCCATCTTAGTTCTGTTTTTATTTTGCTAGTCTGTAATTACAGCAGTACATCTTGTACTGTGTTTTCTTTTCTCATATATATATTATCTTTGCTGATAAAAAAAAAAAAAATTTACATGACTATTGGATAGTAAATAACCTATACAATTAATGGGCTAACAAAATCAAAGTCAGAACAAGAATTTATACAGTGCACATCAAAATAAAAGCAGCAGAAGCATACCAAGATAAATTTTTATTGGATGTTGAAATGACAGTTCACGAGCATATCCAAATTTCTCTTGAGGATGCCATGAAGAACACCTAAAGTCTGAAAAAAAGAAAGAAAAATAAAATGTATGAAGAAAGACATCAGTTATTGCCTTATTGCTATTCCTTGCCTAAAATCATATTAAATGACAAGGAGGAGGATAGTAAACAAAACTAGAATATGAAAAATGACAATTGAAATGTATAGGTTTAAAAGTTTCATGCAGGCTACCTTTATCACCACATTTTTGGCGAAAAGACTCAAGAAAATTTAGAGCATCATCTGAGAACAAGTACCTAAAGAAGTCTTCAACCTTTATCTGCAATGCGTAAATTCTAAACTTTTGAGAAAATCCATAAATTTTTAAAATTAAGATTGACCAAATTAGCAACAGAAAACTTAAAAAGTAAAAACAGATCTAGTGATTTTCAAGTAAGATTATACCGGAAACACTGAATCTGCAACACATGTATATACTTCATGGACTGCATTTTAGAAAATAAGTTCAAACCCATCAGATTATTTACACATATGGTGAACAAATCATAGTATGCCACAACATAAAACACAACAGACATTTACACATGAAGTGTTCTTTTTATCTAAAATTCAAACACCTTTCCCACATCCCTTGAACAATTTAAAACAAAATTATTGAGATGTTTTCCCTCAAGTCAGAACAAATTCTAATGACTACATTTGACTAATGAACATGAGTCACACACACACATATTCCCAAACTCACTTGAAGGGGCATCAGTATCCTCCTCATTCCACTTCCAACTCACACTTGCAGCATTTGGGGCATCATTATTCAATTCAGGTTCAGCAACCTGTTTCACACTGCATTGCTTTGCTGAATCTTCCGTCAATAATAGATCATCTACAATGGATGGAATTGCCGTATCTTTGCTCCTGGTTCACACACATAAGCCTAAACGAATAGCACAGAAAATAATCTATTCTAAAGCAACAGCCATTATAAACATGGACATACAGATTAGTAGAAAGTGATCCGTTGTAAGTTATATTAGAACTTTTGACATTTTCAACAGCTACAAATCCATTCTCTTGGCAGCTGGACTCAGACATGGATTCCTGAAGTAAAATAAATAAATGAGGGCAACAGTACAACTAATGCAATTTTG
Source organism: Glycine latifolia (assembly GCA_013407115.1). Classification (NCBI taxonomy): domain Eukaryota; kingdom Viridiplantae; phylum Streptophyta; class Magnoliopsida; order Fabales; family Fabaceae; genus Glycine; species Glycine latifolia. The sequence continues at coordinate 17,009,845 of CM023960.1, forward strand.
TCCAATTAATTTGCATTTTAAGATCTTATTATGCATAAACGATCCAATTTTCCAAAGAAATTGAATACTGAAAATAATTAGTGGAACAATAATTTTCAACACCTGACAGGAATGGAATGCATTCTGTGACAGACAGTCTCAGATTCACAAGAGGAAAAAAACAATGAAAATCATTGCAAAATCTAATTATCTGAGACTGAGTTACTACTTTAGTTTGGCAATTATTGGATGCAGTACAATTTTGTATATACATGGAGACAAAGTTGTGCCTTGGAGACCAGTTGGCCATGGGTTCAAATCTGGAAACAGTCTCTTTGCATATGCAAGGGTAAGATTGCATACAATGACGGTGAACTGGGATATATAAGTTTATGGTGACAAAAAGACCATAGCTAAACACTGATCCATATAATGTAGAAAAACTCGGAAAGATACTTAAAAAGAAAAAGAACAGAAGAATTAGTATTCAACATATAAAATCCTACAAAAGCTTCTTATACAAGATCTTGCTGTTGCCCAATGATTGGGCTTCTTCCTTGGCTTCCTCACTAATTCTCAAATTAGTACCTGCTATTTGATCCATTATCCATTTAACAGATTACTATAAGTAGAGGGGTGTCATTTATTCCTAAAATCCACCACATTACCAATGTAAACATTTATAACCTTAGATACTACCAAGAGAACAAAAAATAATAAACAATTAGTATCAAGACAGAGTTCTATAGTAAATACCTTGTGTTCCATAATTGCTATGGCTCCATTGCCGTGTCGCGACCATCCCTCATTAATAATCCTGAAAGCTTCATCACGGGATAGGAAGGATGCAAAGAAGTACTGCAAAATAAATAAGTGGATTAAGATATTGCAGCACAATAAAAATACAAAAGTAATGTTCAGGGCATAAATTCATTGAAATACAACTAGCTTAAATGTAACTCCATGTCCAACACACCTTCTTGTTTCCGGCTAGAATCTCAATGGCATTGGGAAAGAGCCCAGCCGTCTTTGCCCTCCTTACACTTGTGACTTCAGGGAATGGGATTATTTTCTGAAACATAATCGTTGACAATTCCAACATGTGGCAAAAAAAAAGAAAATTAAAACGAAAATTACTAGCAGATGATCAACATAGTAGATTAAGCATGTGCATTGAATACTAGCATGATCAACATAGTAGATTAAGCATGTACATTGAATAACCTTGATATTATATGTAAATATAAATTTAATTCCTCCCATCAAGAGTTTAAAAGAATGTTTAAATGCATAGACACTTTACCTTTGTCTCATATCCAAATATGTTCGAGTAGAAACAAATGAAGTTGACAAAGAGGTACATATGACCCTACAACAAGCAATTAATAAATCATTAGGAAAACAAATGAAAATGCTATATGTTCAAACAGTTTATGCATTTTAACTTAAGAAAAAATACAGTACTCAGTAATATTCTTCAAATTGAAAAGATAATGCACAGTACTTGTGAGCTAATAGTATTAACATTTACCAATAAATTGTGGGCATAATATTACCTGAATGAGTAGGTTTTCCTGGAGGGCACAATTAAAATCTTCAATAAGGACCTAAAAAAAAGGAGAACAAATAAGAATTGTCTTCATTTACAATAAAACAAAGAAATCAAATCGCACTAACTCAGTTTTCAAGTAAGAATTCCCAAATCTAAAAAATATGCATATTCCTGACAACTTCAACATTATCAATGTGGTTCATCTAAAATTGGGATAAAAATTAGATATGCTTAAAATGTGTAAGGAAAAATTGTCTGAAGGTGTGAGATTGCCAAAATAACATATGATCCATTGAATTTTTGGCAAATATGTTAATTAAAACCAAATCTGATCTACCCAAAATGCATTTGTGGGGCAGGGGGTGAGGAGCTTCATGAGTTAAACTCCACTTTAACATTATTGAGGGTCACACAAAAGGGCTTTCTACACTTCCAGAAAACACAAACATGGAGAAACACGATCATGAAGAAGAAAGGATTACAAGACCCCAGATGCACATGATTAGGGAAACATGCTAATGTGAATAAACATACAAGATTGCCAACTATTCCATAATAAGATGATACTGACTAATCCAACTAACAACCGACAATGTTAGACATTAAAATATTTATCTTAAAGGTGGAACATCACTCACTTCCTCCTGTGGAAGACGGAATAATTGGCGATACTCTTCACTCTTCAATACGTCTGGAGTTTGTAACTAAGAAAATAGAAACAATCACACAAGCAAAAATACAGCGTGATCAATAACATGTTGAATTTCAAAATAATTTTCAATTAAATGTGTAAAAAATTGAAATATTCCAGAGAGCAAAGTCATCCTATAACATCAAAAGACACAACTCACAAGTTCCACTGAAGCCGCAAAAAAATTGAACTATTTCAAACAATTCCACACTCAAGCTAAACAACACTTCAACTAACTTTCAATTAAGTGAAACATGAATTTCAGTTAAATGTATCAAAAATTAAAAGATTCCAAGGACCAGAGCCATCCTATAACGTCAAAAACCACAATGCACAGGTTTCACTGAAGCTGCAAAAAAAAAAAAAAAAAATTGAACAATTCAAACAATTCCACAATCAAGCTAACACTTCAACTAACTTTCAATTAAGTAAAATTTATAAATTTCAGTTAAATGTGTGAAAAATTAGAAGATTCCAGAGAGCAAAGCCATCATATAACATTAAGAGCCACAATTCACAGTTTTACTGAAGCCGCAACAACAAAATGAACTATTTCGAACAACATTTCACACTCAAGCTAAACATTTCTTCAATAAGTTCCAATTGAGTGATAAATAAATGACATTTCACAGAATCAATCAATTTCGAATAATCGCAAATGCAGCGAACACACACAAACGAATTACCTGAATTTCAGTGTCGGAGAAGTGGTTGGGAGAGGAATTGAAGGAATCGCTCCGATCAGCGACGTCGGGGGACGACGACGGCGAAGGATCCACCGGCTGCCGCGGTGGCACGTCACTCCTCACGGCGGCGGCAACAACCGTAGAAGCCATCGAAGAGAGAGAGAGAATCGTAGATCTGAAAATTTAGCGAAAAGAGAAAAGAGAACGGTGGTTGAAGGTTTTTACGCTGTTTTAACTAACGGCGACGGAACCGAAGAAGAAGCGTTGTTAAAAGGAATGTTGTTATGGTCTGAGCTTCGAGTCCACATCGGTAGCTGCACCGATAACAAAAATGAAAAAGAAAAAGAAAAAATCATTATCTTCTACGCTATGTTGATGTTGACTCTCCCTGACACGTGACTATTCTTCTGGTATGCGTTCGCCATCTGTTGTGTTAAGTTGATTTGTGACGTTATCGTCTGAGTTACGCATCAGTCAGTACCAAAAATTGAACGAGGGAGTGGCTAATCGCACCACCCATGTGGCTAGAATTTTCACGTTATTTTAAAATTATTTTTTTCACGGAAATTAGATTTTGATATATATTTGTATAATAAAATTGTGTTTCCGTGAGGATGAAAAATAAAAATAATGCAAATAAAATTTTGTTGTACAATGTATAATGACATCGGATTTTCATTACACATATGAGAATGAAAAAATAAAATAATAAAAATATGATTTCGTTGTATATTGTATAAGTATAAAATTATTGTATTTCTTATACACATGGGAGTGAAAAAAATAAAAAAATAGAAATATAATTTTGTTGTACACCAAACAAAAACAAAAATATGTATTTTCATTGTACAATTTGTGACTATTTTTAGCCGCCAAAAAATGAATCACAATAATAATAATGATGATGATGAAAAAAAAAGTGAGCATCATGTCATCATTTAACGGTAGAACATACGACGAGAACTAAATCCTATGACAACAAAAAAAATTGTATTGAGTCCAAAATCATTTGTATTTTAATTATGATAAACCATTTGAACACAAATCATAAGTTTTTTGAGTTTGTGTCTACTAATGAATTTGCTTAAATGTAATAAAAAAGATAAGTTTTGTAGAGAACAACAATTAAGGTAAACTCAAGGCTGTCATCATTCACTTAGAAATGATGATAGACTTTAAAGTTCAAAAGAAGACTCAAAGTGTCCTTGATTGTGTACTACGATGAAGAAATTAACATACTAGATGAAGCGAAAACTTCAAGTCATGAGAAGTAATCAGTAGCTAAAGGACAAGAAGAATATTGCAGACATGAAGATCTACAAAATGAACATGACATGAAGAACAATATTGTAGCAACACACTCGGAATGAAATTTCATCAATAGGATGAGTTGATTCTGGATATTGTATTTGGAGTTTCGAAAATGCAATTGAATTGTTCTTGGTGGCTATAGAAAGCTTCAAGAAATTTCTTCAACCTTCATGAACAAGTCGTGGTCTGATACAACTTGGATCATGGACAAAAATAAGCTTGAAATTGTAGATGTTGGTCTGGTTGGACAACTTGATATTGCAAGAATTTGAAGACTACATGAGCTAAGAAGGTCAATTTGAGATTATATTAGTTTCATTGGAAAGATAAGAGAAGGATTGACATCTTTCATACATAAGTCATAAGCTAATATAACTTGTATCTTGGAGAAAATTGATTATCAAGATAAATATTTCATTTTGTCTCACAATACAACACAACTGCAAGGCTTTGAAGATTTCTTATGTTGTAGTGATCCAAATGAGAGATTAATGCCTGAATGTCAAGGAAAAAATTATCTACAACTCTCATGATGACTTCGAAAGTCAGCTTGGCCATTCAAAGGCTCAAAGATATAAAAAAAACTAGCAAACATGACATGCTACAACAAGCTCACACCAGAATGTTTGGAATACAAGTGTGTCATGTCATTTCATCAAAGTATTCCTATAAGAAAATTTTTTAGTGGCTTTCCATCTACATTAAAGAACTCTCTCAAAGTATAACTGTTGAGTCTGGCTACGTCCAAGTCAAATTGGATTGTACCAAACAATTATATCCCTAAGGTTTTGATGTTAACAAAGTATAAATTTTATGTATTAACCTTTCATGCTTAAGTTACAGATTATTTTATCTCTACAAGATACAAGCAGAAAAAGCATGAACAAAAGGGTTCTAAACGATAGGCTAAGTACTAGTCACTGGACAATAACACTTTTGTGTTCAATCCTAAGAAGACAAGTGTATTTGCACTTGGCTCGCAATGCAAAAGCAATGGAACAATTACTCGATCCTTAAGAATTGAAAACAATCACAAGAAAGTAATGTCCAACGACTTAGTAAGAAACTCATGCTTTAGTGAACAAAATGGAAGATTTAAAATGTCTTGTCTTGATATTCTTAATTCCTTTTGTCTTATGTTGTTAATGTTTCTTTTGATCTTTACGTTGAAAGTCAGCTCTAAGCACAAGGAGACACTAACAAATTTTACTTCTCTGAAGATATGTTATAGAAAGCATGTGTGGTCCCCACTCTCTCTCTCTGCATAGTAGTGACCTTATGTCAAGCACCAAAGTTATTAGAAAATAACAAGCTTGGATCTCTCAACGGATCAAAGCTCTTAAGTTAATATAAAGCCTGAAGATGTTCATGTTAAGGTAGTAAAAAAATAAGAGAATATTCTAAGACAAAACAAACAAGTGTTGTAATGCTGTCAATCCACTGGACAAAGGAAACTTGAGCGAATTGAGTGAATCTTAGTGTTGCTAAGTTAGTGATTTCATTGTATTTAAGCTTATTGTGTAAACACTCATTGAGTGATTAGAATACTTTTTTTTATCAAACATATACTATTTGTGAAAGCCTGGAGTAGTTTAGTGACAAAGAATACTTGGGTGTTAATCTCAGGGGGGATTTAAGTGTAGCGGCAGGAGTGGCTTAAAGAGTACTCGTTGTAGCTAGAAGTGACATAGAGAATACTTGGTTGTAATCAAAGATTTGATTAGTGAAACCCTTCAAGGTTTGAAAGAGAACTTGACATAGCCTAAGAGTTAGGGTGAACTAGTATAAAACCTTTGTGTTTTCATTACTGCTTCTATATAACTAGTTCTTTTCTTTATGTCACTTCTACACTATCATATCAAAGTTTTGTAAATTTGTTTTCCAAGCACAAAGCTATTTCAAACCCTTTGGAAGAACCCTTCATCCATTGATATTTTCTTTAAGAAAAGCTTTTTATAGATTTTGAAAGACCAAGTTTTATCCATCACACTATTCAACCTCCTTCTAGTGTATTTCAGGTATTTTAATAACATCATATGCAGGAAAGTTATGCAAGACAACATATCTTCAAATGATTCATATACAAAAAGGAGAACATAATAAGTATTCTGATGAGTTCAAAACAAGCTCAGAATGGATGTCTTAACTTTTCTTTCAAGTGAGAAGCTTTAGAAGATTTGAATGATTCCATTTGTGTGATGAAGTCAATGTTTCCCTCTAAAGATCTCAATCTTATCATGTTGCAAAGACAACAAGAGGACCTTACTCAGAAGATCTATCAAAGGCTACATTAAGCATATAATATCAAAGTGAAGTTGAACCAAAGTCAAAATCAGAATGGTGTAATTGAGGACTCTGAGAATGAGAACATCAGAATGATACTTTGATTACAAACTATAATCAAGACAAGAGAGATTTTGAGATAACTACATCAAAATTATGTATTGAATCAAGATCCTATAGTATTTATGCATTAGAATGAAGCTACATTAGAGTTTACATCATAATGATGAAGAACTTGACTCTGAAGTTCAAACTTTAGAATGGTTCAAAATGCACCTCAGAAGACAACATCTCACTTTCCATATATTTGAAAAACACAATGAACACACTTCAAATAAACCAAGAGGGGGGGGGGGGGTGAATTGGTTTAAAATAGTAATTTAAAAATTTTCTCTAAAACAATTTGCGGAATTAAAAAACTTGGATCGTATCACTCAATCACCTTTTGTAAAACCAGAATTTTTCTTTCAATCAAGATCCACCTTGTTATGCATGTTTTGATAGAAATACTTTCTTGGTTGATTATATTTTGATTACCCAAATACAAGCAATGAAAGATACACATAATTAGAATAAAAGACTCAGCAATTTATACTGGTTCACCTCACTAACATGGAGGCTACATCTAGTGTCTTCTAACCAACACTTGGTAAGAGTTTTCACTAAATCAAAATATTCTTTACAAGCAATTTACAAGTGACTATCTTTATCAACCCTAGATAAAGAATCTGAATTCTAAAATACTATTAGAAAACAAATCACAAAGATCTTGAGAACCCTACTCAGATCTTTATCCTTGGAGAACACTACTCTAGAAAGCTTGAAAGAATCACTTTGATATATCACGACAGAATTTTAATACTCAGAAAATTCTAAAATAAAGATTCAAGAGAGACACAACCTGTGATCCTTCATGAATGAAGTTACCAATCAATCCAGGTTGTATGAAAGTCAATGCTCAGAATCAAAACTCTTGAAAAACTCTTTTTCTTTAACACATCATTTCTAAAAATCAGAAATATTGATCTCACACAAGATGTGTTTCTCACTTAGTAAATTAGTATCTTGGACTCTTAGAAAGCTTTTGAAACCTTTGGGTAAGTCACATATGCTCAGAGTAATTCGTTTAATATCTATTTATAAAGAGCAGACCCATAAATCTTTAAATAAAAACTGATTTAACAAAATGTAATCGATTAAAATGATAGTGTAATCGATTATTTCACCATAAGTAATCGATTAATATGTTCTTGAGCTTTCTGGAAAATCTTTCACGAACAAGATAATCGATTAATACGTGAAGTAATCGATTAAAGTAGTAAAGCTCAAAATATGAAATAATCTATGGTAATCGATTACTGATTGTGGTAATCAATTAAATCATTAATGCATAATGAATAAAGAACTAAGATAATCGATTACATAACATGGTAATCGATTAAAGCGGTGATGCATGATTTTCATATTCTACTATGTAATCGATTATAAAAAGCCTGTAATCAATTAATATGTTCTTCATGGCTTTTCCAGATTTAGAACAAAACCTTTAATCGATTAAAAACATTGTGTAATCGATTAAAACAATAAGTTTTCATTTTAGTAGTGATAAATATTCATGCACATTGACTTGCGGAGTATGGTAATTGCCAGAGGAGAGCCTCATGGCAAACTGTGGAAACTGCTGGGTCACATAGTGTTCAGTGGTGATGGCTGTATATCTGAGCACGCGAAGGAAGACACTGCATTGCTATGGCATAGAAGGCTGGGTCACATTGGTGGAAAAGGTCTGGAGACTTTAATATCAAAGAAGTTGGTAGAAGGGGTTCCGAGCTATTATATGGTCTTTGGATTTTGTGAGTACTGTTTACATGGCAAGCAAAATCAGGTGTCTTTTGAGTCCATTGGAGGAAGAGCTGAAGAGATTCTTGACTTGATACACAGCAACATGTTTGGACCTACACTTGTAGCATCACACTAAAAATATAGGTATTATGTTTCTTTTACTAATGATTATTCTAGATATGTGTGGTTATATTTCTTACATAGAAAGAATGAGGTGTTCAAAAAATTCCAAGAGTTTAAAGCATTGGTAGAAAATCAATTTGACAAGAAAATCAAGGTGCCGGGAACTGACAATGGTGGAGAGTTTTGTTCTGCAAAATTCGATCAGCATTGTGTGGCTAGTGGTATTGCAAGGCAAAAGACAACGCCCTATTCACCTCAACAGAATGAGGGTGGCAAAGAGGTTGAAGCAGTCTCTCATCGAAAAGGCATGAAGTATGCTAAGTGGTGTAGGCTTAACAGCTGAGTTTTGGGCTGAGGCAATTGCTACTGCTTGTTATTTGAAGAACAGGTCTCCTACATCATCTTTGAAGGATAAAAATCCTTTTGAAGCACTGTTTAAAAGAAGGCCAAACATCTCCCATGTCAGAGTATTTGGTTGTGAAGCATATGTACACATACCTAAGGAGAAGAGAAGCAAGCTTGATAGTAAGTCTCAAAAGTGTCATTTCATTAGATACAGGGAAGAAAAGCTGAATCAGATTTTTCCAGAAGCTTCTGAAAAGCCACAGACAGTAGCGTTTGATGTTCATAGCTCATAGGTTGGAGAGGAAAATTCAGATTCTGAAGTTGTTGAATATGATGGGGTGGAAGATACAGTTTCTGATACTGAGGCTAAAGTTGAAGTACAGAGGTTGAGGAGATCCTCAAGGGAGAGAAGTGAAAAACACTATGAATACTTCTCAAATACCAAGAGAGGGGGGGTGAATTGGCATATTCTTGACCTTTTAAAAAAAAATTATGAACTCAGAGTTTAAGGATCTTTATCACTTTTAAAACCAATGAGACTTTAATCCAATCAAACCACTTAGTCCAAGACACCCATGACAAAAACCTGCACTTGTTGATTAAGAAAAAAATCATAGTTGTTAAGAGATCAAGATAGCAAGAAGAGATTGAGAAATATAGATCAACACAAGAACATATACTGGTTCACTTCTCAAGAGAAGTTACATCCAGTTCTTCTAATCAAACAAGATTAGAGTTCTACTAATTCAAATTTGTTCTTTTACAAGTTGTTACATGTGACTATCTTTATCAACCCTAGATAAAGAATCTAAATTCTAACACCCTATTATAAATCAAATCACAAAGAACCTGAGAACCCTACTCAGATCTTTACCCCTAGAGAACACTACTCTAGAAAGCTTGAAAGAAACTATTTGACCTTAGTTTTACAAGAAATTTCAAACAGACAAACAATTATCTAAAAGAATTCAAGAGAAATACAACTTGTGATCCTCAATGAATGAATATTACCAATCACTTCCAGGTTGTATGAATGTTAAACCACATAATCAACTCTCTTGAACTTCTTTTCAAAGTCTTGTCTTAACTTATCTTCATTTATGAAGCATGTACTCTTTTCATCTCAAGCAAGAAATGTAATACTCAGAAAGTTGTTTCTTGGACCTATGAAAGCTTAGTAAGTGTTGGGAATATCATATTCCCAGATTGTATATTCGCTATTAAATCACAGACCCAAACAACTTTAAATATAAAATAGTTTTAACAGACTGTAATCGATTAAAACATAAGTGTAATTGATTATTTTACCAAATGTAATCGATTAATATGCCAGGTAATCGATTAAAATGTTCTTCAGCCAATCTGGAAAACTACCAAGAACAATGTAATTGATTAAATCGTGATGTGATCGATTAAAGCAGTCTGGCTAACAAACCTTGGCAATCGATTACAGATAATGGTAATCGATTAAGGCAGTCAGGTAAAATTTTAGAATAAGCCTAAGTAATCGATTACAGATTATGGTAATCGATTAAGGCAGTCATGCAAGTTTTAGAAATACAGGTATGTAATCAATTATGCTTTGCTTATAATTGATTAAAGTGTTCTTCATGGTTTTTCCAGAAACTAACACAGGCTTGTAATTGATTACTTATTGGTGTAATCGATTAAAGCAGTGCAGAATCTGATTTTTCCAAAACATTAGCCATGAGAATATCCTTTTCAATGCAAGCATGAAACCTTATGTTTTCTTTAAACATGTATGCACGTATTTGAATATGCTCTATGCAATGCAAGGATCACAAGGAAAGCTTCTTGAATCAACTAGACAAATTACAAATGCCTTTCAAATGGATTGGCATGTTAAAAAGCTAAAACTCTCTAGTAACTTCAGCTTTGCCTTGATCTTCTTCCAGCTACCCCTATATCCAACAAGAAGACCACCTAAGAGGTATACACCTAAAAATTATAATTTTTGTGCCTCTGACAATAGTTATGCTTTGAGTATCACTGATGATGACCCAAGCACTGTAAAGAAAGCTAAGGATTCAGATGCTGCCAAATAGTGGGAGGAAGCCATGAATGAAGAGATGAACTCTCTGATCAACAATCAAACTTGGAGTTTGGTGAAACTACCTACAGATCAAAAGGCAATTGGTTGTAAGTGGTTGTTCAAGAAGAAGATTGGTGCTAATGGGGAGATAGAATGTTACAAAGCTCACTTGGTTGCAAAAGGATATTCACAGATAGAAGGGGTTGATTATGGTGAGGTATTTTCACGTGTTGCAAAGTTAAATTCCATTAGACTTGTTTTATTTGTGGTAGTTATGACTTAGAGGTGGAGCAGCTGGATGTAAAGACGACATTCCTTCATGGTGATTTGGAGGAGATTATTTACATGAAGCAGCTAGAGGGGTTCATAGTAAGAGGTAAAAATGACTTTGTGTGCAAGCTTAACAAGTTTCCGTATGGCCTAAAGCAATCTCCCAGGATGTGGTATCAGAAGTTTGACACTTATATGTTGAACCTTGTGTTTGACCGTTGTGATGTTGATCATTGTGTTTACGTGAAAAAGGCAGAAGATAGCTTTGTTATTCTAACCTTGTATGTTGACGACATGCTACTTGTTGATAACAGTTTGAAGATGATCAGTGCTATAAAATGTCTACTGGCAAAGAAATTTGAAATGAAAGATTTAGGCCCTGCAAGTATGATCTTGGGCATGTAGATCAAAAGGGAACGTCATAGAGGAAGATTATGGTTGAGTCAGAGGAAGTACATAGAAAATGTTTTGAAGAAATTCAGTATGACTGATTGTAAACTGGTGCAGACTCTCATGTCTACAGGTTTGAAGTTATCCATTGATCAGTGTCCCAAGACTGAAGAAGAAAGAGAAGTGATGTCATCAGTTCCTTATGTGCAGTCGGGAGTTTGATGTATGCTATAATTTGTACTCGCCCGGATATTGCCCAAGCAGTGGGAGTATTGAGTAGGTTTATGTCAAATCCAGGAAAAGAGCAATGGATGGCAGTGAAGTATGTATTCCATTATCTTCATGGTAAATCTAACCTTGGGTTATGCTATAAAGGTGCTAAAGATTCAAGGGGACAACCACCATTACAGCTTGAGTGCTTTGTGGATGTTGATTAGGGAGGTGACATTTATAGTAGAAGGTCTACTAGTGGATATGTTGTTTCTTTATTTGGTATCAGAGCCGATGGTCCGACTTGGTGATCGGCTTGGACAAGTAAGAAGGTGGTTGTGGATCCATGGACATGGAGATCCTTTGTATCGAAAGTCTTCCTGGCGGGTGAGTCCATGCATGGAGGCCAGGCAGCGTGTCCTGCAAGTGTTGCGATGGTATAAGTGAGGTTTAAGCTCTAAGAGCCACCATTGGATACTTGTGAATTGAAAATGGTGTCCGCTCGAGGGGGAGGCTACCATGTGGGAGAGACTCACTCTTGAGGGGGAGATTGTTGGAGTACAAGTGTGAGGTAAAGTCTGACATTGGATAAAAATAGAAAAGTTGAGCACCATATAAGTGATGAGAAGACCCATAAACTAGAGACTTAAGGTTTTTGGTTAAAGTGTGGTGTCTAGTTCACTTATATGGTTACTCATGACTCATTGATGTAAATCTCCCTGATATTTACCCCCTCAATTTCCCAACATTGAGCGGGGCCCCACAACTTGTATGGTGCTCACTTATATGGTGCTCAACTTTTCTATTTTAATCTGATGTGGGACTTTACCTCACACTTGCACTTTAACAATTTCCCCCTCAAGTGTGAGTCTCTCCCACATGGTAGCCTCCCCATCGAGCTGACACCATTTTCAATTCACAAGTATCTAATGGTGGCCCTTAGAGCTTAAACCTCACTTATACCGCTGCAACACTTGTAGGACCCACTGCCTGGCCTTTATGCATGGAATCACCCGCCAGGAAGACTTTCGTTACAAAGGATCTCCATGTCCATGGATCCACAACCACCTTCTTACTTGTCTGTGCCAATCACCAAGTCAAACCTTCAGCTCTGATACCAATTGTTGGGTACCGAGCAATCACACAACAATCAAGATAGGAGAAGAAGAGAAAAGGGAAGAAGAAAATAACACATCGAGTTTACCTTGATTCACCCAATGTGGGCTACATCCAGTTATTCACTATATTTCCTCACACTCTCGTACAATGCACTCAAATTACAAGGAAATATATAGGCTTAGAAACCCTAAGCACCGTAGCTATTCATGGGCCCAAACCCAAATTACAAATAATAAAACACAAGGCCAATAACAGTATGAGCCATACGCAACAATTTATCTATGTAATGATCTTCTGAACATCATATCCAACATTTAATAATGAATGTTTTGACTAACCAATTAGAGAGCTTAGCTATCTAAGTGCTTGAACCTTTGTCAAGACTTTTTGAACACCAAGGTAATTTTGAGTAGAAGTTAAGAAAAGGTAAAGTTTTAGGAAAACTTGGCAAAGTTACAATTCAACCCCCTTTCTTGTGACATTCTGATTACTTCAGACCAACCGTCAAAAAGTTTAAGGATCAAAACCATAAATAAAAAAAATTTCAAAGATGAAAAACATAATTTAATCTTAAATATTTCTTGGTAATTCAAGTTTCACCATATTGCAAGTGCCCCTTACAAAAGAGGCAATGTTTTTTCTTATATTAACTAGTTGGGATCCTTTGGAATTTTATGTTGACATTAGTGGTTTAGATGCCCAGATACTTGAAATTAAAGAAGTAATTGAGCTATCAAACTTATCGTTAACTATATGAAGACATTGGTATCAAGCCTCTTGAAAGGGTTATATTATACATAAAACATGTAATTGGGAAGACCTTGCTTGCTTGCATGCGAATGTTTGGTTTATAAGGCTTCTTAAAGGGTTGTTGGAGTTGAGTTCCAACATTTATTTTTCTCTCATTCTTCCCTTTACACTACCCTTTCCTTTAGCTGACGTTTGGTTTAAAGAAATGTATTTGTAATCATACCATGTTAGAACCTAAGACATTGGACAATGTGAAGTCCCTCAATTGCTTTGGTTTTTTATGATAACATAGTATTAATTTTGTATGAACTAATGAAATTGTTTAAGTTGTCAAATTCTTATTTGGTAATATCAATAACTTATGTGTTAACAATATCCAAGTGTCCATATAATTGGAACTTGTTTTTATTAATGTTATACTCAACGTCCAATATGATGTATTAAAACAAACGTTCAAACATATTGTGAAAACCAATACAAAAGTACTGTATGTTTCTCGCTTGTAAAAGGACAATAACTAACTTACACAAATGCTTTATATTCTATTAGTTAACGTCCATATGATTACCTTGTACATGGAAGTATCTTGAGGTTAATTCTTGTACTAGAACATTCTATTATTTGATTTCCCCTCATGATGATTGATATGAAATTTCACTAATATTTGAATTTCAAGTTGTGCACTCTTTTATACAGAAAAGAAGAATAACACTACAAGAGCCACAATAGTACAAGTAGTGGAAGTAGAGAATGTGTTGGAGGAAAAACAATTGTACCTTTTGTCCCCTTTCTCTCTCCTCCCTATGTTGTCACATAGCAAGAATGACAGTTATGAGACAATGATCTTTTTGAATGAAAAAAGGCTTTAATCCCGCAACAGATATCTTCACTAAAGTCTATAACAGGAGTCTTAAAGCTTAGCATAAAATACAACATTGCAATCAAATATATCAAGTGTCGAAACTCTGTCAAAACGTTGGACGATCAATCACCAAAACTTAGAAAGTTTATTATTTTCTTTGCAAAGTTATCTATTTGTATTCAAGCTTAATTGTATATTATCTCTTTAAGAGTTTTGAATATTGTATGCATTCAAAATTTTGTTTGGAAAGTCAAAAATGGCTTAGTGATAACAAAAATACTTGGGTGTTTCTTAATCTTAAGGGAGATTAAAGGTGAATCATAAGTGGTCTAGAGAATACTTGTTGTAAGTTGAAGTGATAGGATAAAAACTTGTTTGTAATCAGTTTGTGATTAGTGGAACCCTTCAAGAATTTGAAGGAATATTGGACATAGCTCAAGAGTTTAAATGAATTAGTATAAACCTTATGTTACAACTTGTTTTATTCTTAAGTTGCTTCTATCTTGCTTTGGACATGCAAGCTCTATGAAAAAGATCATTTGTGGAAAGTTGTCTTAAGTAACTATAAGCTCTTGCACAGAGCATCCTTTTTGAACTTGTATTAAACTTGTCTTGTGAAAATATATCCCTCTCGCAAAAAGATTTCTATGTTTTTATCTAACACACTATTTAACCCCCTTCTAGTGTGCTACTTGTATTATAGTTGGTATTAGAGCTCGACCTTTTAGGTTGAACTCCTAGCAAAATAGAGGAACAAAGATCCTGATAAAGGTGAAAAATGAAAGACAAGTTGTGAACAGACCACCAGTCTTCATGGGAGTAAGATATGATTATTGGAAACAAATAATGATTGCATTATGAGTCTGTCATATTAACATGCTAGATGTTGTAGAAATTGGTAATCACATCTCCTATAATGACATTCTCAATGAGCTTTCTAGGAACTAATGGACTGATGAATAGAAGCATAGATACTTGATGAACTTAAGGCAAGAAATGTTATCATGCCTATAAAAATTTGTAATTTATGATTATTTTTAACAACTTTGTTCCTTTTCAACTCTTGTTTTATGTAAAAGTTGATTTCTTTTTGGTTGCATCCAAAGAAAAATAATTATATTAAACCACTTTTCAGTAAACTTATCAAAGCAAAATATTATTATGATTATAATCGTTTATAAATATAATCAATTATTGAAGTAATATTATTTTCGCAAATAGTGATGGAATTAATTGAAGGGGAGGTGCCCAACCTTTGAAGACTTGGTAATTAAATATGTA
Source organism: Glycine latifolia (assembly GCA_013407115.1). Classification (NCBI taxonomy): domain Eukaryota; kingdom Viridiplantae; phylum Streptophyta; class Magnoliopsida; order Fabales; family Fabaceae; genus Glycine; species Glycine latifolia. The sequence goes on from CM023960.1 coordinate 17,025,592, forward strand.
ACATATGAAGAAAAATAGTATGTTGTGGCTAGAATTTGAGAATAAGTGATGGCAAATATTTGTTGCCTATGGAAACAAGGTAGACATGGTTGAATATAGGGGTGTGCAGTGGTTGAATTCGGGCGTGTTCAAGCCTAAAAAGCTCGATCCACTGAAACCTGACCAATGAAAACGTAGCCCATCACTGTCTGATGAACATTTGGATAAAGGTGGGTTCAGTTTGCATCGGGTGGGTTATTTCGGATATCTATTTCCATTGAGCATGATGTGTCCTTGGACCTTGGTGCATGACAGTGTGGGTGATGCAAGGCATTGATGATGTACGCGATGGTGCAAGACTTGGTGCCATGGTTTTGTCTCTCCTTCTTTAACTTTTGCTTTCTAAAGAAACTTTTTGACTTGGTAGAAATTTCTACTGTTGTCTATATTATTATTATAAGGCCAATGTTGGCCAATGTTCAGAGAATTTCTCGAAATGACAAAATAGGAAAGGTTTCCTAGGCCATCTCCAATAAGGGTTTGTTACCTAGTTGCTTAAGATGAAGAAACAAATTGTTGAAGGAACTTACCATTGGAGAAAGCATACGTGGCACATCCCGTTCTTATATAAGAAATGGTAGCTTAACAATAAAATATTAATTCATTACCTTTTATAGCATCAACAACCATAGCAATCTGAGGGAAAAAAATGGTATCAACAAACAGAAGAGTAAACAAAAGCTCAAAAACAATAAACAACACAACAATCACAAAACACCAAATTTCCAAATACAATGATTAAAAAATAAAAAGAATCCTAAAGGCAAAGTGTTGAGGTCAGTGCCGGTTGCGCGATGGGGCGGTGCCGGTTGTGCAACAGAACAGTGCAGCTGGTTCTTGACGATGAGGCCATGGGTTGAGGACAACACTGTTAGATACAAGGGGAGCATGAAGATCGATCAAGATATATGCTGGAGATGGATGAGTGTTTTAGCTTTGTACATGCCATTCAATTGAAGGCATTTGTAATTGCTTAATGTAGGAGAGAATCATCCTATGATCCTTTGCATATTGCATTGCATAAACTTTCATTGATTTGCATTCATGATTTTACAAAAGCACATGGTTTGTGAAAAAGGTTTAAGATTTCATGATTGCATCAAAGTCATGGTTTCATGATTTCAAGTTTTTAGAAAAATGTTTTTTTCATTGTGATAATCGATTACCACTTATATGTAATCGATTACTTAGTTTAAACACAACACTCGACATGGCTGTGATTATCGATTACCACTTATCTGTAATCGATTACTTAGTATAAACACAGAACATGACTTGACTATGATAATCGATTACCACTTATCTGTAATCGATTACTTAGTACATTTATGAAATAGAAAATTCCTATAGTAATCGATTACAGGTCGAAATAATCGATTACTTTGTTTATATATCCTTTCTAGAAAATTGAAGAACATTTTAATCGATTAAATTTGTTTTCAATCGATTACATTGAATGTTTTAATCGATTACCTTGATGTTTCAATCGATTACATTCAATTACAACTGTTTTTTATAAATAGCTAAAGGATTTCCTGAAATAAACGCAAGACATAATTCGAAATTTTCAAAGTATTCATAAGCTTTTTAAAAGTGAGAAATGATATTTTGAGTTCTAAAGTTCTTGTCCAACATATTCAAATCTTCATGGTGTATTGAAAGAGTTCTTGGGCAAGATTGCAAAGAAGCTTTTGGAGAGGAAGTTCTGAAATTGTTTTTCATTTCAACTCTGATTAGTAAACCATATTCATTCATATTCATTGGATCATCAGGTTGTCTCTCTCCATTAACTTTGCTTGTAAATTCATTTTTGGATTTTTGATTGTTTGTAACTATTACAAAGGGCTCTTAAAGCTTTTTCTAGAGTGAGTTTCTCTAGAGGGAAGAGTAAAGAAGGGTTCTTTATGTCTTGATCACTAGGAGTCTAATAGGGTTTTAGATTTCTATTCTTTATCTAGGTTTGATAAAGGGTGATTGTTGTAAAGCTTGTAAGAACTGAAATTTTTGAATAATGGAACTTTAATCTAGTTTTGATTAGAAAAAATGGATGTAGCTTTTCTTGTTGAGAGGTGAACCAGTATAAGTTCTTGTGTTGAACTTTATTCTTTAATCTTTTCTTGTTATCTTGATTTGAGGTTCTTGGTGAATTCCATATTATTCAACAAGTTAAGTTTTGTAATTGTTTTCTTGGGTTGAGTGGTTTGATTGAAATTGAAGCATTCTTGGTTTAATTATGATAAAGATCCTTTAACTCTGATTTTCTAAAGATTTTAACAAGACGAAGTTTAAACCAATTTACTCCCTCTTGGTTATTGTGTGTATTCATATTGCTTTCAATTGGTATCAGGGCAGGTTCTTGAGTGTTATTCAAGATCACTATCTTTCTTTAAAAAGAAAATGAATACCACACAAATTACCTTCAAGGAGGGTGCCTCCCTCAATCGTCCTCCGATGTTTGAAGGAGATCATTTCAACTTTTGGAAAAAAAGAATGCAGATTTTCATTCAATCAAATGACCCAGGTGCTTGGAATGCAATGGAAAAAGGTTTTTTGATTCCTATGAAAACTGTTGGTAATAGTATGATTCCCAAAGAATGGGATAGGATGACAAATGCTGAAAATAGAGTTATTCCGTATGATTTTAAAGCTAAGAACATGATTACTTCTGCACTTTCTTCTGATGAATTCTTTAGAACTATTAGGTGCAAAAGTGCAAAGGAGATGTGGGAGATGTTGGAAGTAACTCATGAAGGTACAAATGAAGTTAAAAGATCAAGGAAGCATGCCTTGATTCATGAGTATGAAATGTTCAAGATGAACACCACAGAAAACATATCTTAACTTCAAACAAGATTCATTCACATTGTAAATCATCTTCTTGGTCTTGGGAAGATATTTGATGCTGAAGAATCGAACATCAAAATATTGAAGTGTCACACAAGTCCATGGCAACCAAAAGGTGACAACAATCAAAGAATCAAAAGATCTATCCAAGATGTCCATGGCTGCATTTTTTGGTAAGCTTCTTGAGTATGAACTTGAAATGTCACAGCTAACATATGCAGAAGATGTAGAGAAGAAACACAAGAGTATAGCCTTGAAAAATGCATATTCTAATGTGGAAAAGGAAGAAGACTCAAGCGAAGATGAGAGTGATGAGAACATGAACCTAATAGTAAAAAAATTCAGCAAGTTCATGAGAAGTAACAAGAACAGAAAGTTCACAAAGTTCAACAACAACAACAACAACAAAAAGTGTGACAACAACAACAACTTCACTTGTTTCAAATGTGGTAAGCCTGGCCACATTAAATCTAAATGTCCTATCTTTTTGAAGAAGCAATTAGGTGAAAAGAAGGTAAAGAAAAAAGGAAAGCCTAAGAGAGCCTACATAGCATGGAAATACAATGACTCAACAACTTCTGAATCATCAGGTGAGAATGAATAAGCAAATGTATGTCTGACTTCCACAATAAGTGAAGATGAAGAATTCTCAAGTGCTGAAACAGAGGTAAATTCTGAATTTGATCAAGCTGTTGATGTTTTCCAAGAAATGCATGAGGAGGCTCAAAAGCTTGCAAAATCCAACAATAGGCTAAAAGGAAATCTTAGATGGCATGTCACATAACTTGCAAAATTGCAAACTGAAATTTGTAACTTGAAAGAAGAAAATGAAAAACTTGTTTCAAGCTACAAAATGAATGGATGTGTATGTGCTTCTTCTTCATCAAATGTAGACAAATGCAAAGCTTTACAAAAAGAATTTGATGATTTCAAAATGAGTCAAGGTGAAAAATATATGTCTTTGCTTTCTGAAAATTCTTACTTAGTAGATCTATTGAAAAAACTCTATAGAAGAAAATGCAGTCTAGATCAAATGCTAAGTGTTCAAAAATATGCTGGTGATACTTCTGGTTTGGGTTACAAACATCAAGCAAAACCTTTTGGAAAAACCAAGTTTGTACCACCAAAACAGAAAAATCAAAGAGTTGTTTCAAAAATGAAGTTTAATCAAATGACTCATTTTGAAAGAGCATCAAAAGCTATAACTTGTTACTATTGCATGAAGAAAGGTCACACATCTCATAGGTGATATGCTAGGAGATTCTATATGCCTAATGGAGATTGCATTTGGTTTCCAAAGAAAAAGAAAATAGCTAACCCCTATGGACCCAACCTCAATTGGGTACCTTCCTTTGTTACTTGAATTGAATTTTGCAGGTGTGTCTAAGAGAAAAATCATCATTATGTTATCTTGACAGCAGATGCTCTAGACACATGACAGGTGACATGTCCATGCTTACAAATTTGACTCTTAAAGATGGAGGATTTGTCACTTATAGAGACAATAACAAAGGAAAGATAGTTGGAGAAGGAAACATAGGAGACACCTTTAAGACCAAGATCATAAATGTTCTCTATGTGGAAGGTTTAAAGCACAATCTCCAAAGTATAAGCCAACTATGCGATAAAGGATTCAAAGTTTCATTCAATGACAATTGTTGTTTGATATGTGATGGTCAAAATGATGAGGTGATTCATGTTGGTAAAAGAAAAGATAATATCTATTTACTCTCTATAGAACATGCATTCTTTCATAACACTAATTGCCTAATAAGTAAAGTTGATGAATCTTGGCTATGGCATAGAAGGGCAAGTCACATTAACATACATCATATGAACAAGCTTATAAGAAAAGACTTAGTCATTGACTTACCTAAACTAAAGTTTGAAAAGGATAAACTATGTGGTGATTGTCAAAAGGGGAAACAAACCAATATTTCTTTTCAAAATAAAAATGTTGCTTCTACTTCAAGACCCCTTGAATTGCTTCATATGGATTTATTTGGTCCTTCTAGAACTATGAGCTTAAGAGGTAATTTCTATGGACTTGTAATGTTTATGACTATTCAAGATTCACATGGACTTTGTTTTTAAAATCCAAGAGTGATGCTTTCAGAAAACTAGCCAAACTTGTTCAAAATGAAAAAGGAAGCAAAATTGTCTCAATAAGAAGTGATCATGGTGGAGAATTCCAAAATGAGCATTTTGAAAAATTCTATGAAGAAAATGGAATCAACTACAATTTTTCAACTCCAAGAACACCTCAGGAAAATGGTGTTATGGAGAGGAAAAATAGATCCCTGGAAGAAGGAGCTAGAACTCTTCTTAATGAGACAAATTTGCCTAAACATTTTTGGGCTGATGCTGTAAGTACAGTTTGCTACACTTTGAATAGATTGCTAATAAGGCCTATTTTGAAGAAAACTCCTTATGAAGATGGATCAAGATATATGCTAAAGATGGATGAGTGTTTTAACTTTGTACATGCCATTCAATTGAAGGCATTTGTAATTGCTTAATGTAGGAGAGAATCATCCTATGATCCTTTGCATATTGCATTGCATAAACTTTCATTGATTTGCATTCATGATTTTACAAAAGCACATGGTTTGTTAAAAAGGTTTAAGATTTTATGATTGCATCAAAGTCAAGGTTTCATGATTTCAAGTTTTTGGAAAAACATTTTTTTCACTGTGATAATCGATTACCACTTATATGTAATCGATTACTTAGTTCAAACACAACACATGACATGAATGTGATAATCGATTGTCACTTATTTGTAATCGATTACTCAATATAAACACAGAACATGACTTGACTGTGATAATCGATTACCACTTATCCATAATCGATTACTTAATACATTTATGAAATAGAAAATTCCTGTAGTAATTGATTACAGGTTGAAATAATCAATTACTTTGTTCATATACCCTTTTCCAGAAAACTGAAGAACATTTTAATAGATGAAATTTGTTTTCAATCGATTGAATGTTTTAATTGATTACCTTGATGTTTTAATTGATTACATTCAGTGACAACTATTTTTTATAAATAGCTGAAGGGTTTTCTAAAATAACACAAGACATAATTTGAAATTTTCAAAGTTTTCATAAGCTTTCTGAAAGTGAGAAAGGATATTCTGAAGTTCTTGGTGAATTCCATATTATTCAACAAGTTAAGTTTTGTAATTGTTTTCTTGGGCTGAGTGGTTTGATTGAAATTGAAGCATTCTTGGTTTAATTGTGATAAAGATCCTTTAACTCTGATTTTCTAAAGATTTTAAAAAGACCAAGTTTAAACCAATTCACCCCCCTCTTGGTTATTGTGTGTATTCATATTTTTTTCAAACACTAGTGTGAGTGTGATATGGAGAAAGTAAAATGGGGGATTTTGAAGCAATGGTAGTGTATGGGAGGTAGGAGAGCATGTTGGATGTTAGAGAGAAAAAAAGAGAGTGGGTTTTGGAATATATATTGAAGAGAGATAGGTGGGGAAGGTTTTGGAGAACACAATTGAATGCTTTTATTTATTTATTGATCAAAAATTAAATATTTGAAAAGATAAATTGAATTGAAAAATTTATGATTCAACAAATTTTTGTTACCGTTGGCACTCATTTGTCATGTTTGATGACACATTTTTTTTACCATTGCCTATCAATAGTCATGTTTTTTGTTACCGTTGTATATAAAAAAATTATAGATTATCTCATAGCCATGTCTTGATAATCAGTATAAATATGGGTTCAATTCATATCATTTTTCACACCAATTCTGAAATCTCAATTCTATTTTTATCGTTCTTGTCAAGCCTCAATCTTATTTATTCTTTCTCAAATGAATCCCAATCAATTTAATTATCAAAGTTACTATAATTATTTGCAAATCCAACAACCCCTACCAATGAAAACTCTCAAGTTCCCCAACATTTTATGTATCCGCCATACCTATTGAACCCCAACATGTGGTATAAGCCTCCTTCATCCAATGAGGAGCCCCCAACTCATGATAATTATCAAAGTCAAGAATTTTTTTATGTATCCACTACCCCTAACCAACCCAAACATCTATTATAGGCCTTCTTTATCCAATGTTCATCTCCCTAACAATGAAATCAAATCACCAATTGGTCTAGACAACATTCAACTAGATGAAGGTGAAGAAAATTCAACTAAAAAATTTTTGCAAAGCATTCTCAATGAAATAGGACACAAATCTCATTTGATTGTGGCCCAATGTGTCAAAGGATTCGATTGTAGGAGTCGACCAATCATTAACCCAATATTGGGAGAAATGGAAGTTCATAAAGGATGTTATGGCTGAATCACATATGATTTACTCGCAAGATTTTGAATTTTTTTTTGAGTATGCCTGGTTGTTGTTGAAAGATGAACCAAAATTCGATGCAAAATTTATGGGAAAGTCTTCAAAAAGAACCAAGCATTTTGCTTCAGGTGCTTACTCATCATCTTCAAATCTAGAGACATCCATTGAAGTCGAAGAATATGTTACACCATTGCCAGTGTCTCACCCAATTAGACAAAAAGTAGGAAAATGGAAGAACAATGGAAAAGAAGCTTCTACGGTACAGAAGGAGAAAAATGTGAACACATCAAAACTTATTCAATTAAATGAGGCATAGGAAAGGCATCTACAAGAACTGGAAAAACATATAGAGTATGAAATCCTCATGAATGATAGATCTAACATGTCTGAACAGTAACACCAAGACCATGAAAAGTATTGTAATCATATTAGGAAAAAACTAGGATATTATATGTTTAGTTGTTATGTACTAATGTTGTGCTAATGTTGTGTTTGTTCTTTAATTTTAGTTGTGTAGGTCATTGCTGTATTGTAAATTCAGAATTTTATGTTGTAAAACTAGTTGTTATAAAATGTATTTTGTTGTAGCAGGGATAAAAAATGTATTTTGTTTATTATCACACTATTATGGGTTGTATCTGTATATTTCTTTGTGACACTACAAGTTTTATTTTATTTATGTATGGAAACTGAATTACTCTTACATTTGCATTTTCTGACTATCACTTTTTGTTTTTAAAAAATAGTATAGAAAGATGTTTTTATTATTTATTAAGTAGCGGTAAAAAAATGTGACGTTTATTTCTAAAATAAATTAAATTAAATTGTTTCAAGCAATATTTTCAAGTTAAAATTTGAGGTGTTACAGACGCACTCATAAATCATGATGAGTACTTTCAAATGAGGGTTGATGCACTGTGTCGAAAAGGCCTATCTCCATTGCAGAATTGTGCTACTGCTTTTCGTATATTGGCTTATGGCTCACCTGCAGACAATGTAGATGAAGATGCTTGAATTGGTGAAACCACTGTAGTGGAATTCTTGGAGTGATTTGTATTAGGCATCTGCACCATATTTGGGAATGAGTACTTGAGGATGTTGATTCTGAGGGGGAGATTGTTGATTAAGGGGAGCAGTAAGAAGATGAAGCTAAAGAAGAAGCTTGTGCCTTAGAAGAAAGTTTTAAGCTTTTTCACATGCCAAGAAAATTATAATTTGATTAAGTGTATGAGAGGCTAATCTTGTGATCCTTGCATTGGATGAATATGATAATTAACATGCATACATGTTTTCATTAAAGTATTAAAGCTATTCATCTTTTTAAAAGAAACTAATTAGTCATGGTTAAAGTTTTTGGAAAATAAAATCTTACTGCTTTAATCGATTACACAAGAATTTTAATCGATTAAATATATTCATACTACTTTTGAATAAGCCTTGAAGAACAGTTTAATCGATTACCAGCTTTTTGTAATCGATTACATAGTTATATGTGAAAAACATGCATCACTGGAATAATTGATTACCATTTTCAGTAATCGATTACAAAGGCTGGGTTCGTGTTACACAAAGGCCGGGTTCGTGTTATACAAAGGCCAGGTTCGTGTTGCACAGGCCGGGTTCTTGTTTTGAGCTTTACTGGTTTAATCGATTACCAGTCTTATGTAATCAATTATTTCTTCATACGTTAAAAATGCTAAGACTGGTTTAATCGATTAAGTATCAGTTTAATCGATTATCTTTTTCATGAAAACATTTCCAGTAAGCTCAAGAACATATTAATCGATTATGTGATAATTTAATCGATTACGTTGTCATTTTAATCGATTATTGTCAGTTAAATAAGTTTTATATAAAGCTTGGTGAGTCTGTTTTCTATATATAGAGATTGAACAAATCATTTAACAAAATGAGAGATTTACTCAAAAGATACTAAGCTTTCTAAGTGTTCAAGATTCTGATTTCATTTTGAGTTTGAAACACATCTTATGAGATCAAGATTTTTGAGTTTTTTGAAAAGATGTATTAAAGAAAAGAAGGTTTATCAAGAGTTTGATTCTGAGCATTGAATTTTGTACAACATGATTGATTGGTAATCTCAATTCATTTCATTTATTCATACATGAAGGATCACAGTTTGTGTTTATCTTGAAACTCTTCTTTTTAGATGTTCTAATATTTTTTTTGTATTGTAATATATCAAAGTGATTCTTTCAAGCTTTGTAGAGTAGGGTTCTCTAGGCTTGAAGATTTGAGTAGGGTTCTCAGGATCTTTGTGATTTGTTTTCTAATAGTGTTTTAGAATTCAAATTCTTTATCTAGTGTTGATAAAGATAATCACTTGTAAATTGCTTGTAAAGGATATTTTGATATAGTGAAAACTCTAACCTGGTTGGTTGGAAGACAATGGATGTAACCTCCATGTTAGTGAGGTGAACCAGTATGAATTGTTGAGTCTTTTATTCTGATTATGTGTTTCTTTCATTGCTTGTATTTGGGAAATCAAAATATTATTAGCAAAAGAAAATATTTCTGTCATTGCATGCATAGCAAGGTGGATCTTGATTGAAAGAAAAGTTCTGGTTTTACAAAAGGTGAAAGAGTGATACGATCCAGATTTCAAATTCCGCAAGTTGTTTTAGAAAATTTTTAAATATCGTTTTGAACCAATTCAGCCCCCTCTTGATTTATTTGCAGTATATTCATTGTGTTTTTCAGAGGAGACCAAATATGAAGACACTGAATGACTACTACAAATGAAGAGCAACTGGAAAAATTGTCCAGTTGCATGGAAAGGTCTATTTTGTTGAGGGGATCATCGCAACCCAACAATCATTTTTGAAATCGTGCCATCACAAGACATGTGAATTTGACATGCATATTTTGGCACCGTGGGTTCAAATAATGACATTATTATGTTAAATGTATCTAATGTGTAATACACCGTGAATAGAACCCAATATAATATGAGATACTATTTAGCGGATTACATTTATCCAAACTTTTCTATGGTCTGACACGTTTTTGGGATGCTACTATAATGAAGAATATCATTATGCATGTATCATATTGCAGAACATGATTGTTGAGGACGAACGTGACACATATCAAAATAATATTGATTACATATTGTAGGTAATAGCAAGCCAACATTCGAAGCATCTTTAGGTGCTCACCCTAATATCAGATCAACATACCTCCATAGGAGAGTAGAGGTTCATGACAAACAAAAATACCGCCAACTTCAAGCAGATTTGGTTGAGCATATTTGGAACCATTTCGAAAAAGAAAATAACAAAAATTAATTTTATGTAATATTTTCTATTTTTTATCGTTATGTTTTTTTTTATTTCAATATCATCGTGTTTTATTATCTATTCTTATGTAAATATGTATTTTTATAGTTACATATTTCCTTTCAATGTTATGTAATTTTTATTATTGTAATTGGTATTTAATATTTTCTTCAATCATTCATATTTATTATTTTTATACATAAAAACTCAAAAAATGAATAATTATTTTATTTGAACAATAATTAAGTTATAATAAAAATATAAATGTGTATTTTTTTGAAGTTTCTTGTAGTTTCTTAGAATTTGATTAAAATTATGTATGAGTTTCTTAGGAGTGACATAACACTGTGAAAACCACAAAAAGATGATTAAGAAACTCATATAAGAAATTTACATTAGAAATGCCCTTAGTTTTATACTTTAGAAGTGCAATTTAACTTCTATTAATGTGCTACAATACTCTATTTTATCAATACAAAGCTTTGTAAAGAGTTTTTATAATATTATTTACATACTATAGCAGTAGTCCCGAGCACTACACAATGTGACGTGACTCAATAACAGCAAAATTTTAAAAATCAAACCAGTGATCAATCTGGTGAAGGTATTGGGTCACTAGTTAAACTAGTGGATTACTAATTAACCCATATGATCCAGTCTATATTAAAAAATAAATAAAATTTTATACACTATCTTATAAAAAGTAAAAAAAAATTACATGATAAATTAATATAATTTTACAAATGCATTCTTTAAGTTCAAACTCATTATTCTACGCAAAAAAATTAGATAAAAATTACTCATTAACATATGTTGCTAACAAGTATGAAACAATATAATTATAATAATAATGTAATAAATTTATGTATTTATATTTATCTATATATTCATATAATTTATATATTTATGTTTACTTATCTATAATTTATGAAAATGCAAGAAGCACACTAGGGGGGGGGGGGGTTGAATAAAGTGTGTTTCAAAGATTTAAAAAATTTGCAATAATATGGATAATATAGAGATAAATATTGGTCGTCCATTGATAATAAAGAGACTATGTAATGAAGAATAGAGTGATCGTCCAGTGACAAATAAAAGGTTCTTAAAAACAATTTTTCAAATAAGCATTTGGTGTAAAGTGATATTAGAAAATGTAATATGGGAAAGGGAAAAGGAGGAGAAGGAGGTGGTGGTGGTGAGTGAAGAGGGGTTGTTGAAGAAGAGGAGAGATTTTTGAAGAAGATATGTGATTTTGAGGAAGAAGATGATGGTATTTTATACATAAATTTTCATTAAAAGTTATGTAACCAACATGTGCCTATTTTCTATTAAATTATTAAATGGTGTTTAGGAGAAGGGGTCTGGATGTAATGTAAGCTAAACAATTAAGGGGTTTTTTTTGTAAGATACAAAAAATGAGGGGTATCTGGTGCAATTTGGAAAAAAACACAGGAGATACGAGTATAATTTACTCTTTTAGTTAACATAAAGGTCATGTGAGAGAATTCAAACCGTTGGATTTCCTCATGTGAAAATCTCCACCATCAAAATTTAATGTCCCTCTTTTTTATTATTTAAACTCTCTCGTTTTTCATTAAATACTCATATTTCACTAGACATAAATTTCATATGGAAGAATCCAAATCCACTAAAACAATAATGGATCCTTCATCAAAATCTCTTATCTTTTTTAATTATTTATATTCTCTTTCTTAATTAATTTTATTTAAAGACTCAGACTTTAAGGCACAAAAATGTTACATAAGAGATTCCAAACCTCGTTCTCCAATTTATAAAAGCTAAAAGATATTGTATTTTGATTCTAACATGACTTTTTAATTTTATATCTATCTAATTTTTTATCTGTAAAAATTGGTGATAAATATTAGGTGTTTTTTAATAACTCACTATCATATTTATCCAACTGAGTTAAACTTTCTTGATTTATATATCTATGTATTTTAGTATTTTCCTAAAAAAATGTATTTAGGTTTTTAAATTTTATATTTATTTATTTACTAAATTCGCTTGACTTGTTGAATTTCTATTGAACGAGATATAATGGAAGATTTAATGGCCATGTACATGGAACCTTTAATTAAAAACAAGATAGAGAATTTAAATATATATATATATATATATATATATATATATATATATATTATAAGATAGAGTATTTAAATAAAAAGTAGCATGAGATTTTTTGTGGTATAGATTTTTACTTGAGTGAATACGAGTAAAAATTTCACTTTGATAGAATTATTCACAAAGAAATGTTTATTTTATGAAATCTTATTAGATTCTCAGGAATGTAGAGATAATAATATGTATTATGTAATACCTGAGATTTTAGATCAAAATATTGGTTGAAAAACTTTTGTTAATTCTTTTTATTCTTGAAATACATGTCAATAAATTAATATCTTCTTCAAAACTCGAGTAATATATATATTTTTTAAAACATATGCAGATAAATTTCATTGAAAAACTTGTGTGAATAAATCTCATTAAAACGTATAAAAGCACATTATCATTTCTTGAAAGCCAGTACAATTTAAAATTTTCCGTAACAGGTTTACAATAATGACGACCTTTGGAATGATATGAACCTTACAACAAAATAATTAAATACAATGGTGAAAAAACATAGTTTTATCCATAAGAATAAAAAGTACCATAGTACCGTGTCACAAGAAAATAAAATGTAATTACAACCTATAAATGTCTAAAAGTAAGTGTTACATATAAATCTATAACAAATATGACTATCTGAACCTAGGCGCACCCAACTCTAAAAGGGACAAATCCAAAAGAAAACCTAGGTCTCAAAGCATACATTTACCATACCTAAGGAACCAAACTGTATCTAAGACGAATCCTCAAAAGGATCATCCTCATCCTCCTTAGATGAAGGCTTTAACTACCACAACAACTATCTATACTCCTCTATCTTCGTAGGCATGAGATCATCATGGTCTCTTCTGACGTTGGTACCTAAAAGTTGTTGGTTGTAGGGGTGAGTCCTTTATTCCTCAAATGCAACAAACAATACAAAAAACATACAACTTACATTACCATGGCGTATGATTTTTTTAGGCAAACAACACTCTCAATGCCCTAGAGCGCATAACTATCACAGTTGACATAAATGACTATAGTACCTAACATCACTTACTATCACCCTTGACACAGTCAAATACTACACTTGACATCATTGATAATCACATTGGACATAAATGATTGTAACACTCGACACATAACAGGGTCCAAAAATGCCACCAAGCTTCCCAGGTATTGGTGGTCTTAGATAGCTACATGGATTATAGTTTGAAGTGATCACCACATACAGGTACAACGTACCGATCCTTGATAACCGATGTCGTATCACTTCAAAACAATTAAACTACACTAATTTTGTAGCACGAGATTAACCTAGGTCAACTCAGAGACACAATCAATATGGTTCCAACTTCAATTCACTAGTAAATAATAGGGAGATTTTCATAGAACAGTTTGCATGCGATAAACAAAAATTGTAGAAACTAATAGAATTGATTAAAGGTAATGTAAAACAGATTAAAGAACATCAATCCAATTCACCAAACCAAGCAATGCGAATTATCATAGTTATCAGATAATTATCTTGTTATGAAAGTTCATTCAATTTCATTAGAAGCAGTTCAATCGAATTAACCCCTACATTAATTGAAACCACAAACCTAATTGAAATATCATCCAAATAATCTGTGATTAAAAGTCAAAATTAGGAAATGAATCCATAACCTAATCCATTTTCAATCCTAAACACATTCATAATCATGAAAATCAAATAGAGGATTGAAGAAGAAAGTGAACATTTATACAAAAATTGAAATACAAAACCAGAACTCAAATTCTCCTTGCTTGGGCTGGATCTTTGGATTGATTGATTGTTTAACCTTCCATGTGTTAGATATAGGGGGAGCAGGAAGAAGATGAAGCTAAAGAAGAAGCTTGTGCATTTGAAGAAAGATTTTAGCTTTTCACATACCAAAGAATTTGTAATTTGGTTAAGTGTATGAAAGGCTAATCTTATGATCCTTGCATTACATGAACATAATCATTAACATGCATACATAATTTCATTAAAGCATTAAAGCTATTTATGGTTTTATAAGAAACTAATTTCTCATGGTTAAGTTTTTGGAAAAATGAAATCTCACTGCTTTAATCGATTACACAACTTTCTAATGTATTACAGGCTGTGTTTTAAAATCTGGAAAAGCCATGAAAAACATATTAATCGATTACTATGCTTATGTAATTGATTACATAGTACAAAATGAAAAGCATGTCTCATTGTCTTAATCGATTACCATGATATCGTAATCGATTACTTAAGTTCATTGTTAAATATGCCTGATTGCTTTAATCGATTACTAGAATTTGTAATCGATTACACAAGCTTTTTTTCAAAACTGAACCTGACTGCTTTAATCAATTATGACTCGGTTTAATCGATTATTTTGCTCATTGCAGTTCCCAGGTTGTGCTAAGAACATTTTAATCGATTATTTGGCAATTTAATCAATTATATAAGATAATTTAAACGATTACTTGGCGTTTTAATCGATTACATTCTGTTATAAAAATTTGTTATAAATAGAATGAAGGCTTGTATGAACTTACAACTTACATACTTCGATATTTTCTGAGCATATTTAAGTCTTCTCAAAGTTAGAAAGGATTTTCTGAGTTAACAAAGCTTTTGCCCCACTTTTTAATCTTCATAGTGTATTGAAAGATTTATTGGGCAAGATTTTTCAAAGAAGTTTTAGAGAGAAAGTTTTGAAATTGATTTCTGCATTTCAAATTTGATTGGTAAACCATACTCATTGGATCATTAGGTTGTCTCTCTCCATTATCTCTTGCTGTAATTTCGTTTTTGTATTCTTGGTAGTTTGAAACTATTGTAAAGGGTTCTTTAAGTTTTTTTTTTTCTAGAGTGGGTTTGTCTAGAGGGAAGAGTAGAGACGGGTTCTCTATGTCTTGATCATTAAGAACCTAATAGGGTTTTAGATTTCTGTTCTTTATCTAGTGTTGATAAGAGTGGTTGTTGTAAAGCTTGTAAGAACTGAAATTTTATAATAGTGGAACTCTAATCTAGTGTTGATTAGAAGAACTGGATGTAGCTTCTCTTGAGAAGTGAACTAGTATAAATTCTTATGTTGTTTTTCTATTCCTTAAACTCTACTTGTTATCTTGATCATTAATTCTTGGTATTATTTTCATTACCCAACAAGTTTTCTTTTTGAAGAAATTGTTATGGGCTGAGTGGTTTGATTGATTTGAAGCATTCTTGGTTTAATTGTGATTAAGATCCTATAACTCTGATTTTCTAAATATTTTTAAAAGACCAAGTTTAAACCAATTTACCCCCCTCTTAGTTATTGTGGATATTTTTCTATTGTTTTCACCATGATCATCATCAACGGAAGCCCCACGACATTAGTGTAAGAAAATGGAAGAATAGAAATGAAAATGAAGAACAGTGATAAGCGTTTGTCGTGTGGCTTCAAAACAATTTAACTAAGCTAATTCTGCAGCACAGGATTAACCTAGGTCGACTCAGAGACACGATCAATATGATTCTAGCTTCAAATCATTGGTAATAATAAGGGGGAATTTTGTCAAACAGTTGGTATGCACAAAGTAAAACATGCAAGAACACAAACTAAAATTAAAGAACAATGCAGAAATTAACAAGATTATCAAAGAGTAAAGTAAAACAGATTAGAAAGCATCAATCCAATTCACCAACCCAAGCTATTCGAATCATCATCATTCTCATAAGTTGATTCTATCATGAACATTCATTCAATCTCAATAGAAGCAGTTCAATCGATTTCTACTCCTAAATTAATTGAAACCACAAACCCTAATTGAAATATCATCCAATTAATCTGTGTTTTATATTCGAAATTAGGACATGAATCCATAACCTAATCCGCTTTCAATTCTAAACGCATTCATAATCATGAAAACAGAATAGCAATTGAAGAAGAAAGTGAACATTCACACAGAATTTGAAATACTAAACCAGAACTCAAATTCTTCTCTTGCTTGGATTGGATCCTTGGATTGAGTGATTATTTAGCCTTCCATGATGATCACCAAGGAAAGCCCCATGAAATAAGTGCATAAAAATGGAAGAATAGCAAAGTGGAAATGAAGAAGATGAAGAACAATGAAGAACAATGAAGAACAAATGAGAGAAAATGAAGAACAAACTTTTGATTCTAAAAACTAAAGAAAAGAAATAATAAACTTGTTTGTGCAAAATGTAAAGTGTTGTCCAAGTTTCACTAAAGTCACTAATATATAGTGACTAAGTCTAAACATAAGAATGGGCCATGAACAAAACTCATCAATTCTAATTATTTGCTATTTACAACCATAAAATCAAATTCGCGGCCCAAAATTACAAGTGCAGAGGTTCTGATTTCGAAGCTTAAAATGACCTTCCAAATGACAGAATTGGCCTCGGGCTATTTCTAACAAACTTGTAGATCTTTTTGTTATCTTTTCAGGGACTCCTAGAACGCTCCATTCGGAGTTCCGTAGCACTCTATAGGCCCTGCACAAGTTAGATACATAAAGTGAGCAAAATTCCAAAAATGCGCAACAAATAGCAATTAAGCCCACTTACTAGCCTAAGACAAAAACTGAATTAGAATAGGAAAATAAAGGTCCAAGAGAAGTCAAATAGGCTAAAGAATGATATAAAAATATTTAACTAAAGGCACTCCATCAAAATACCCCACACTTAAACATTTGCACTCCTGGGCAAAACTAAAAGAAAGGCTAAGAGAAAATTTCAAACTAAAGTAAATCAAAAATTTAAAATAAAAGTATGAACAAGGCACACATATTTTTCAATGGATCCTAACAATGTACAAAAGTGAGAAAGATGAAAAATGGAAGAATGATATTAAGGTAACAAACAATCCATGAAAACATGATCACAAAGTGCAAAGTGAGAAAATAGTCAAGTTTAGAATTAAGAATGTACCAAGGTGATAGAAATCTCTCAAAGGGCAACACTCAACCTCATATAATGTGTATGGCTTTGTGTTTACACTCAAACACCACATGTAACTAGCACATCCAAGTATTGACAAGACTCTAGTTCATTCAACTTGAAATACACATGCATCAAAAGATCAATAGGACTTTATAGGCTTGTAATGAATGGCTTAGGTAAAGGTGGATAAGAAAATGATATTTAGGCTAAAACTTAAGAGAAAAGAGGGGCAATGGGGAGCAAGTCAACAAGTTAAAAAAGGGGTAGAAACAAAGAATTGAGATTTAAAGGAATTTACAAGGATGAAAATCAACCATAACAACTTTTATTTCATTTTTTTTTTCTTTGCATTTCTTTTTCCTTGCTTATGCATTTTTTTTTTCTTTGGACGTTTGCTTTGTAAGCTATTTCTCTTCTTTTCTTTTCTTTTCTATTCTTTTCTCATCATCATTTTTTTTTTCAAATCAAAACAAAAGCAAATAAAAATACCCCACACTTGTTTGAAACCCACTCCAAAAACAATTCCAAAGCCCCTTTCCTCCCTAAAGCTAGGATAACATGGTTTTCCATTTTTTTTTGTAGTTTGCAATGGGTTATATACGAAAGAAAAGGCTAAAGGCTCAAAAAGGGTGACAATGGATATCAACACAAGGATAGGTTAATTTGGCTAGTGGCTAAAAGAACGAAGGCCTAAATCATCTCAATTAAAGCATGTGCAACAAGGAATGTCAAAAGAAGCAAGGCAAAACATAGAGTAATCTAGCACAAGGGTAAATTCACACATGAAAGAACATATCCACAAAGGCTCAAAAACTCACAAGGCATAATTCTATCACACATGATTCATCTTAAATTCTATTCCTCAACCCTACTTGTCACTTCAACAATTGCAACAATGATTCACATCAAGCATGAAACCTCTCAATCCAACCAAATTTTTAACAATTCTCACAATTTATGCAAGTTAGAAATTCTATGAAAAACATGAAAAAGTGCCTAAATTCAATAAAAACAGCAACAAAACAGAAACAGCAACATAAACAGACAGAAAACAGAAACATACAGATAAACAAAAAACGGAATGTATAAACAAAAACGTAAGCAGAAAACAGAAAACAGAAAACAGACAATAACCAGAAAACAGTAAACAGAGAGAAAACAGATTTTGGAATCCTAAAAAAGCCTCACCCCCCCCCACTTGAAATGCACATTGTCCACAATGTAAGCATGCAGAGAAATGCAAACAAAGAGACAACAAATAAAAGAAGGGAAAAGGAAACTCCCGAAATGTCATTCAAGATGCTTCATCACACAAAATTGGCAAGACCAAAGAGATGTCCGCCACAAGCTCCTCCTCCACTTGAGGGCTCTCATGAAATACTTTGAGTTGGTGACCATTGACCTTGAAGACTTTGCCGGTAACTTCATTTTTAATTTCAACTGCACCATGGGGAAAAACATTAGTAATAACAAAAGGTCCATCCCATCTAGATCGAAGTTTACCGGAAATAAGCTTAAGGCGAGAGTTAAACAATAACACTTTTTGGCCACTATGGAACTCCTTTCTAAGAATCCTAGAGTCATGGAATTTCTTCACTTTCTCTTTATAAATATTGGAGTTCTCATAGGCTTCTAAACGAATTTCCTCAAGCTCTTGCAACTGAAGCTTCCTCTGCATACCCGCTTCATCAAATGCCATGTTGCAACTCTTTACCGCCCAATAAGCACGATGCTCAATCTCCACTGGAAGGTGGCATGCCTTACCAAAAACCACCCTATAGGGAGACATCCCCAAAGGTGTTCGGTAAGCGGTCCTGTGAGCCCATAAAGCATCCTCAAGCAGCTTGCTCCAATCCTTCCTATTTGGTTGCACCACCTTCTGTAACACTTGCTTGATCTCTCTGTTAAACACCTCTGCTTGCCCATTAGTTTGGGGATGATAAGCTGTAGCAACTCTATGCACAACCCCATACTTCTGAAGCAATAATGCCAATGATCGATTACAGAAATGGCTCCCCTGGTCACTGATGATGGCTCTAGGCACACCAAACCTGCAGAAAATGTTGGATCTCACAAAATCCACAACAACTTTAGAATCATTAGTTCTGGTGGCCTTAGCCTCAACCCATCTAGAAACATAATCAACAGCAAGCAAAATATATGAAAAACCACGAGAAACAGGAAATGGACCCATAAAATCAATACCCCAAACATCAAAAATCTCACAAAAAATAATGGGTTGCTGAGGCATCTCATGTCTATGTGTAATAGTTCCTCTTGCTCTCTGACACTGCTCACAAGTGGTGGTAAAGTGATGAGCATCTCTAAACAGGGTGGGCCAAAAGAACCCACAGTCTAATACCCTCCTAGCGGTCCTCTGAGGACCAAAATGACCTCCGGTAGGTGTGCCATGACAAAACTGAAGCATAGACTGAATCTCATGATCAGGCACACACCTTCGGATCACTTGGTCACTACCAAATTTCCACAAATAAGGATCATCCCAAACATAATATTTAACATCACTCTTAAGTTTATATATTTGGGACCTAGATGCATGAGGTGGAACAATAGATGCAACAATGAAATTAACAATGTCAGCAAACCAAGGTGTGACATGTGATGAATGCAAATGCATCAAATGCTCATCAGGGAAATTATCATGAATGAGAAAAGACTCAAGAGGTCCTTCAATCCTACTCAAGTGATCAGCAACCAAGTTTTCTGCACCACTTTTGTCCTTAATCTCGAGGTCAAACTCCTGAAGAAGAAGCATCCACCTGATCAATCTGGGTTTAGCATCAGGCTTCTTCAACAGATACTTCAAAGCTGCATGGTCAGTAAAGACAGTGATATGGGAGCAAAGCAAATAAGATCGGAATTTATCTAAAGCAAAAACAATAGCTAAAAGCTCCTTCTCAGTGGTGGTGTAGTTAACTTGGGCTGCATCTAAAGTGCGTGAAGCATAAGCAATGACATGGGAGAGTTTACCAACTCTCTGTGACAACACAGCCCCAAGTGCATAATTAGAGGCGTCGCACATGAGCTCAAAGGGAAGTTCCCAATTTGGTGGCTGCATGATGGGAGAGGTAGTCAGCTTCTTCCTCAAACCTTCAAATGCCTCTTTACAAGGCTGGTCAAATGTAAAGTCTACGTCCTTTTGGAGAAGCTTGGACAATGGCAATGCAATCTTACTGAAATCCTGAATGAATCTCCTATAAAAACCTGCATGTCCAAGAAAAGAACATACTTCCCGCACAGAAGCGGGGTAAGGCAAAGAAGTAATCACATCAATTTTGGCCTTATCGACCTCAAGACCTCTACTAGAGACCAAATGCCCTAAGACTATACCCTCATGCACCATAAAATGGCATTTCTCAAAGTTAAAAACAAGGTTAGTCTTAATACATCGGTCAAGCACTCTAGAGAGACTATCTAAACATGCATCAAAAGAGGGACCATAAACAGTGAAATCATCCATAAACACCTCCATGCAACTCTCTAATAAATCAGAAAAGATGCTTACCATGCACCTTTGGAAGGTGCCAGGTGCGTTGCATAGGCCAAAAGGCATCCGGATGTAAGCAAATGTGCCAAATGGACAGGTGAATGTGGTCTTGTGTTGATCCTCTGGTGCAATATGAATCTGCATGTAACCAGAAAAACCATCCAAAAAGCAATAATGTGATTTACCTGCCAACCTCTCGAAAACTTGATCAATGAATGGCAGAGGGAAATGGTCCTTGCGAGTGGCCTGGTTGAGTCTCCTGTAATCAATGCAAACTCGCCAACTATTGGCCACTCTAGTCAGGATCAGCTCATTATCTTGATTCTTCACAACTGTGAGACCCGACTTCTTAGGAACTACTTGGACAGGTGAAACCCAAGTGCTATCTGAGATGGGATAGATGATCCGTGCAGCTAGTAGCTTCATCACTTCCTTCTTCACCACATCAAGGATAGTGGGATTCAACCTCCTCTGTGGTTGCCTCACTGGCCTAGAATCATCCTCCAAAAGTATCTGATGCATGCAGATGGAAGGATTAATTCCAGGAAGATCAGCAAGTGTCCATCCAATGGCCTTTTTGTGGCCTCTCAAAACATGCATCAACTTCTCTTCATGCTCCAGTGGCAGACTACTAGATATGATGACTGGAAGCTTCTGAGCATCATCTAAATATGCATACTTGAGTTGCTCAGGTAATGACTTCAGCTCCAAGGAAGGTGGCTAAGTGGTGGAAGTCAAGGAAAGACTGAGGGCTGAGGAAAGTGGGATAGTAGGCTCAGAACCTGTATTTGTACCTGCAACACAATCAGTGTGAAGTGCGGAGGAAATCTCTGCACAAATACTACATGCAACAGCAGAATCATCATAGGTACAATTACAAGAACCAAGATCAAAATCAGAAAAATCAGAAGAATCAGAAAAATCAGAAAGTAAATCAGAAATATCTACACTATCTACTGCAACATCAATGATATCAAGAAGAAAAATTGAATGCTCCTCTATGGGATGTCTCATAGCCTCAAAAATGTTAAACTGGACAATGTCATCACCAAATTCCATAGAAAGAGTTCCTGCATGCACATCAATTTTAGTCCTAGCTGTCATCAAGAATGGTCTTCCTAAGATTAATGTGGAACCATGACTAGAAGAAGACTCATTCTCCATGTCTAAAATATAAAAGTCCGCAGGAAAAATCAAATTATTAACTCGTACCAACACATCTTCAATAAGTCCAAGTGGAAGCGCAACACTCCTGTTGGCCAAGTGAATGACAACACCAGTGGGTTTCAACTCACCCAGGTGCAGTGATCGGTAAACTGATGTGGGCATGACATTAATGGAGGCTCCAAGATCACACATGGCATCTGCAAAAGTAATACCTCCAATGGTGCATGGGACAGTGAAAGTGCCAGGATCCTTGCACTTTTGTGGCAAGGTAGATAGTGGCATGGAATCAACGGTCTTGCCCTGTATGAGTGCAGATACATTCCTGCCCATCTTCACTTGCTCATATCCTTCAGCTTCCTCTTATAAGTACACAAATCCTTCAAAAACTTTGCATATTTCGGAATCTGTTTGATGGCATCCAATAGGGGAATGTTGATTTCAACCCTCCTGAAAATATCAAGTAAATCAGAATCAAATTCCACTTTCTTTGCAGAAATGGATCTAGAAGGAAAAGGTAGAGGAATTAGAGGAGTAGGCTGCTTTGGTGCAGAATCTGATTTAGCACCAAAAACTGTTGAATCTGAAAGCTCTTTGCCACTCCTCAAGGTAATGGCATTCACACTCTTTGGATTAATCACTGGTTGTGCTGGAATGTTGCCAGAACCTTGCTGCTGCATCTGGTTGACAGTTGTAGCTAACTGTCCAATCTGAGTCTGGAGGTCTTGGATGGTGGCACTAACATTCTGTTGAAACTGAAGGTTGGTGGTGGCCATCTGTTTCATCAAATCCTCCAAAGAAGGTCCAGAACTGGGCTGCACAGGTTGTGCAGGTGGTGTAGGTTCAGGTTGCTGGAACTGTGGCTGTTGTCTGAATGGGGGAGGTTGGTATTTGGTGGTGGTAGGCTAGAAGTGCTGCTGTGGAGGTCTGAAGGGCTGCTGCTGTTGTGGTGGACTATGACCATACCTCAAATTCGGATGATCTCTCCAACCAGGATTGTAAGTGCTGGAGTAAGGATTATACTGCTGTTGAGGTCTAAATGGTTGTCCAGGTTGCATGGCAGAAACTTCAGCCGCTTGTTCTGTCTCTTAGAGAGTGGGGCATGCATCTGTTGGATGATCAGGCGCACAGCAGATACCACAAAGTCTTGGTTGGTTGGCTGCCATCACATTCTGTTGTTGACCAATAGCAAGCTGCCTCACAAGGGATGTCAATTCTGTCAATTTGTTCTCCAACCTCTGGTTATCAGCAACCATAGAAACAAAAACTTCATTTACAGCCTTGGATGGAGCAATACCGATTCGAGTACCAAATTGTTGATAATTGGCTGCCATGTTAGAAATCAATTGCCTTTCAACAATAGGGGTCTTGTCCATTAAAGCGCCTCCACTAGCTGCATCTCTCATACTCCTGTCCATCAACATCAAACCTTCATAAAAATATTGAATTAATAATTGCTCACTGATTTGATGGTGAGGGCATGTAGCACACAGCTTGTTGAATCTCTCCCAGTACTCATACAATGTCTCCCCAGCTAGTTGTCTTATACCACAAATCTCCTTCCGGATGGATGCTGTTCTGGATGCTGGAAAGAATTTCTCCAGAAATCTTCTCTTCATATCTGTCCAAGTGTTGATAGGATCTGGTTGAAGGTACAACCAGTCCTTGGCTACACCATCCAGTGAAAAAGGAAATACCTTCATCTTGACATAATATTCATGAATGTCATGTGGTCGCATGGTAGAACACACTACATGAAACTCCTTAAGATGCTTGTGTGGATCTTCACCTGCAAGACCATGAAACTTGGGAAGCAAATGGATCAGTCCAGATTTTAGCTCATAACTGACCTCAGTCTCAGGATATTGAATACACCAAGGTTGGTAAACAACATCAGGTGTAGCCAATTCCTTAAGAGTTAGGTTGCTATCAGCCATTGTATCAAGATGTGCAGAAGTAGAAGGATTAGAAGTAAATTCAGAATCAAAGTCAGAAGATACTATGCTACTATCTAAAACTACACTATCAAAGTCATCTAAACTAATATTATGTTTGTTTAATCTGTGAAATGTCCTATCTATCTCAGGATCATATGCATGTAATTCACTTGATGTGGACCTAGTCATACACAATTCAGCTCATAAGGAACAATAAACACAGACAACACAGAAATGTCAGCCAGCTACTCTATCAGGACACTACTCACTATATGTGCTGAAATGAAATAGAAATTGGAAAACTGCCCTAAACAATTTTTAAAAATTCTAGAAAAATAACAGTGAAAGTCTAAAAATCATGATTGATTTTTGTGATTTTTTTTGGTGATTTTTAAAAATCATGAAAATAGAAAATTGCCTCAAAAGTGGCCTAAATGAAGGAATTTGGCGATTTGGACCCCTCCTGACCGTGTTCATCCTTCACATGGTCACCATGATGTATTAATTTTCTCCACATTCTGGTAAAATTTCTAGGTCCTTGGAGTTGTGTAGAGCTCTCTAGGTCCTGCACAAGGAAGATATGTCAAGTAAGCAAAAACTCCGAAAATAAGCAACAATTATCAATTAAGCCCACTTGTTTGCCTAAGGCAAAAGCTGAATTAGAATGGGAAAATAAAAGTCCAAGAGAAGTCAAATAAGCTAAGAAGAATAGAAAAATATTAAACTAAAAATATTCAATCAATCCTCAAGCTCTCAACTCCAAAAAGTATAGTCTCGAGCCTGTCAGGAGTAGCAAAGTGAGTCCTATGAGTTCCTTGTGCCAAATGAGTGCACCAAATGCCGGGTAGTCACCACTCACTAATAACCCTAAGTTATTTGAACCTCTTCGCCCACTATACCCTAGTGCACCTTGTAAATCATCCATTTCTCAACATAAACTTCACCATCTCACAGATGAAACATAACCACATACCTCATCATCTCACAGATAGACCATAATCATATACCTCACCATCTCAGATGGAATCTAACCATAACCACACCGTCTCACAGATAAAACCTAATAACAAAACACATCATCTCATAGAGGAGACAGAACTGATAGTTCCTTACTCTTCCTTCAATCTTCTTGCATCTTTATGCTGCATTGCTTGCGTAGCCCTTATGTTGTGTACATCATACAAAACAAACATTCATACACCCAAAGAGAGAGACAAGGCTCAAGCCTATGTACTACCCTCAAGGAACCATTTTAGGCCCCTTAAGTAATAGAAATCACTTTTCACACAAATGTACCAAAAATTTGGCAGCATAACAACTATATTTACAACCTCCCAAAATTTATAACAAGCAATTTTCCTAGGGTTGGACAACCCCAGACTCAGACCAAAGCACATACAGGTAAATATCAATATATTGTAGAAATATCAATCACGTGTTACAGATACAAGTGTCAGAGTTCACACTCTCTCACTCTTAGGCCTTCATAAGCAATAATAAAATTTCATGGTTCATTCATATCTTTACAATCACACTAGCAAACAATATATTTACTTAAATCATAACAATAGTCATTGGATATGCATACAATTAATCTCAGCATTGAGCATGACAGTCACCTTATATCTCAACAATCACATTAACAGTATCCATAACTTTTTGAGGCATAACAGTAACAATCAAAGAACAATTGAAATTAATTTCAACATTAATCATATAATCCACAAACATTATATACAACATCAAATTACAAATTAGAGAATTAATACAAGTTGGTCCTCATGGGTTTAGTAATTTTGTTTGTCTCTTAGCTTACTAGTTCACAGTGGACCCTAGAGCAGTTCTCAGGGCTCCTTAACACTTTCCTTAAATTTTTCTTCATTCTTAATCCATTTTTAGTCTTAGAATTACCAAATTAAGTCATCTAACGTCCAGTATCAAACTACTTTCGTGTTTCACAAAATTTCACTCTTAAACTTGTCTTCAAATTTCTAAGTGTTTCGGAAATTGATTTTTTATAAATTTTATATGGTACCCTATATTTTTACACCTAAAAAAATCGTTTTTGAAGTCAAATCTTTATGAAAAACAGTTCATACAACCATAACCACCATTTTAATTTTGTGACAGGTTTAATCCTATGAAATATCCTTAGACTAATTTTGTTCATAACTTTTGCTAGAAAACTATGATTTAAGTGATATTTAAGGCTAACCCTAAGTTGACACCCAAATAACTCATGTTTAACCTTAAAACTTCAAGATAAACAACATATGACACAATTCCAGGCAAAGCAATAGCTACAAAATTTTGAACATCGACACAACATGCAATGAAGTCTAGCTTCCAAAGATAACGATCGAGATCAAGGTTTAAGAAGTGAAAAGACCCATCTTACCTTGATGAAGCTTGCATGAAAATGCTCAGATGAACCAAAAACTCAGATCTGGATGCTCCCAAGCTTCAAAGGAAGAAAAAAGAAATTTGGAACCAAGAATGAGACTTTTGCATGAAAATGGTGAAGAAACAAGAAGAGAATGAAGATGAAGAGCATTTTACCAAAGCTTTGAGGGAAGAAGCCTCAAGACACTACTATGGAGCTTGGAAGAAGAAGAAGAAAATGGTGGTCTCTTCCTCCTTGAAGATCTCGTGAAAGAAGAAGAAAATGAAGGTTCACATTTTGGTTTTTGGAGAGGAAATGGTAAGAAATGATGAAAAGTAATGCAAAGCTATGCCTAATCCTATTGATAAGCTCACTTGACAAGCTTGCATGACCATTTGATAGTCATGTTAACCGTACCAAAGGGTTCCATAAGTAGGTAGTTTTGCTTTTGAATTTTTAGCCAAAAATGGATAAAGTAAGCATAGACAAAAATGGTAAAAACTACTTTTTGCCAAAACTGGTAAATCTTATTGTAATCTTCTAAATTAGTATGCTAATTAAATTCCTAGATTAGTGTGCCAAACTCCCTTGGGATAGGTGTACTCATAGTGAACCTTGCATGGAGTCCACTCATACAGAGATAAATTACATTGCGACTCAATGCACAGTATAATTCTTGTGCGAATGGAAATCTAGCTCAAACAATTTCTATTTCTCTACTAAAATTTACTAAACCAATCACATACCTACTGGAATTAAATTCATATATGCATAGATGACACAACACAAAGTTTTATCCGTTAGTCTGAGTTGTGATTGTTCAAGGTGTTACGACTCTAACTTATTTTAATTATTCTACATCATATAATTAGACACTTTAATTAGTCACCAACTAATTAAACTAAAATTCTATTTTAAAACTAATTGTATAGTCATTTACAAAAACGGTCTCCACTTTACACTATTGTACTTAAATATCCATTTTCTAATTCTATGAAATCTAGATCACCATTAATCAACCTTAATTATCCCCATTGAATTTCTAACCTTACTTACATTAATTACTAATTTTCTTCTTTCAAGCTTCTAATTTCTATTTCTAGACCAAAATCCAATTATTAACTTTTAGGCCATAAATGAGTTGACCATTATTTGACCAAAGAATTTTCTTTGAACTATCCTTATTCTTTCTAGACTTTAGCTTAAAAAATTTAAGAGCTTAACCATGGTAAGGTATCCTATGATAATATCTCATTTTCTACCATTTCAATAATCTAAAAACACTACCCAATCACACAACAAAACAATAACATTGTCTACCAAATAGACATGAAAAATTGGGATGTTACATATTCTCATATTTGTTAGAAGGTAATAAAAAAATATTTCTAGGCATAATTCATTCCAAAATTTATTTTGTACATATTTCTCCATCTTCCTATTCTCATGTAAAGGGTGTCGATCTTACATTCTCATGGGAATGTTTAAAATAACTCCCCACTTTCTTCTCATTTATTTATTTATTTAATATTTTTTTTTATTTTTTAATTAAAATAAATTTAAAAACATTCTCAATAATAAATTTCTCAAAAATATTATTTATGGGAATATAATCAAATCCATGAAACAAATGCCCTTCAACAGAATGTTACAACTGTTACAAGGCATAAATGCAAGAATGGATATTTTTTGTATGAAGTTAAAATATTCAATATTGTACAGTCCAAAATAGTAAAATGACACGTGGCCTTTGTCATAGGGTCACTGTGTACGTGGACATCCTCCACATCAGCACTGTCACATTAAATAGTGTTTATTCATCCTTCAAGTGTCAACCCAGACACGTTGTCCGGGTTCCTTGTCAACTTCGCCACAGGAACCCAGACACGGACCTATTGCAGGAGCACGGTCACGGACTGCTACAAAAAAGATAATATCTACTGCGCATATGTTTATATTAACAGCTTATCAAATATGCTGGATATTCAAATAAGTGCAACCACCTTATCATATCTTAACATGTTATCTACAAGCTATTACTTATCTACATGTAATAATATATCAATAAGGTACACATTATCTTATATTTAAATTAGATAACTGCCTGCTATTATTTGTTATTATCTTATCTACAAATTACTAACAAACAAAGGCCCAAAGCCCACACTCCACACCATAAATATAGCCTTACAGGTTCCTTTTAAACACACCTTAACACAGTACTTGAATCCATTACTCAAGTTACTCATTCTCTACATCTTATGCTGAGTTCTCACACTCAGTTATTCTCTTATAAATTGATGTACTTACTTGAGCGTCAGAGTGCTTTTCCTTTGTTTTTCATGTTCTTCCTCTAAGCAAAGCCTACACATCATCCGACGTGCAGAATTTGGAGTCCACATTGGCCACACCTATCTTACACGTGGAATTTCCAGATTTTGGTAAGAACATTTGGCGCCCACCATGGGGCCCATGTAAAACTTATCCTACGACCTCTCATTCAAATCACTAATCAGTACTCGTCCATGGTCAGAACACGCTCTAGCGTTAGACGCGACAACCCTGTTGATGCGTCTAACCCCCCGCAGACTACCATGACAAATGCCGACACCATTCAGCAACTCTAGAACCGCATGGCAGAGATGGAACACAAGTACCAGGAAGAAATCAAAAGACTAAAGGTTGACTGCGATCAGCACGAAGCCCGGGTGAGACATCTCGAGAAAGACGAACGCTCCCCGGTAACTCGAGATGAATAGACGCAAGGTGAGTCGCACCCCCGACAACCTGTAAACCCTCCACCTATTCATAGCTCGACATAGCGCTATCGAATGGAGAGGTGTAACGCCTCAACTTATTCTCTTATTATTATTGATTTTTAATGAAAATCTTTTTCAACTTACTTCAAAGTATCAAGTTGAATATAACAAAATTTTGCCAATAACTGATACTCCAAGAAAATTTAACTGATATAAAAAAGATTTCCATTATTGATTAATATTTATAAATATGATGTAATGTAAAATAAGAGTACAAACTGATATGATATTGATTCTATAGTACAAACTAATATTGATTTTATAGTACGAATAAATAAAACCTTCTGTCACAAAATAATACGTCTTCAAACATATCATCTTCAAATAACACATCTTCAAACAAAATCCTCTTCTTGTATACAACTAATAGTCTCTCTTTGCTGTTCATCTGCTCGCCCGAATAAAATCGAGGTCATGGCAGGTGTCAACCACAGACACAAAATATAGGGTAAGTTTATGATAAACATAATTTAAGCAACAAAATATATTTAATATGCAGATATTCATAACAACATCCTCAAAGATACATATTCTTTTAGACTCTTATCATGATGCATGATTCTCTTGAACTCTTATCATGTGGTACCAACAGTCAAGATAGCCCCATCCCAGTGGTCCAGAACTGAAACGATCAGTCAGGGTGTCACAGTGGTGCACAGGATTCTTCACCCATACTTCATGTGATCATCATGGGTGGCGTGATTTCCCCACTGCCAACCACCCCCCAGCTCAGACTCCTCTTGTCTGAACGCTCGAACTCAGTCCTTGTAACTATCTAACACACCTCCTCTTGAGGCAACTCTTATGAGACACATCAGCATGTAGTATCAATTGTCAAGATAGCCCCATCCCAGTGGTCTAACTATCTGACATACCTCCTCCCTGAGGCAACTCTTTGGATACACATGAGATGGTTTCATTTATGCATGACTCATTCATTTCATCAACTCATATGTATTTTCTCATTAATCTCCAATCATTATTTCACATAATTTACTCAGAAATTTAATATAAATCAAGTACAGAACTCAGCTTGTTACTCATATACAGAAACTCAACATATCATTCATGTATAGAGATTCATAAAAACACTAAACAACACATGAACTTCATTCATGTACTCAAATATTCAAATTCAACAATTACTCAGATACCAGTCATATTTCACAGAACTTCAAGCACTTATTCAAACATAAGCAACACTTAAAATATCTTTATCATACAACTTCCCTATACATACCTTATAACTTCTTATTAAGAAGAGTTCTTGCACCTTCTTCAAGGGATCTATTTTTCCTCTCCACAACACCATTTTGTTGAGGTGTTCTTGGAGCTGAAAAATTGTGGTTAATTCCATTTTCTTCACAGAATTTTTCAAAATGTTCATTTTGGAATTCTCCACCATGATCACTTCTTATTAATATAATTTTGCTTCCCTTTTCATTTTGAGTAAGTTTGGCCAGTTTTCTAAAAGCATTAAATGCATCACTCTTGGATTTCAAAAACAAAGTCCATGTGAATCTAGAGTAATCATCAACAATGACAAGCCCATAGTACCTCCTAAACTCATAGTTCTTGAAGGACCAAACAAATCTATGTGAAGTAATTCAAGGAGTCTTGAAGTAGAAACAACATTTTTACTTTGAAAAGAATTTTTTGTTTGTTTCCCCTTTTGACAAGTATCACATAATTTGTTCTTTTCAAACTTGAGGTTGGGTAATCCAATGACTAAATCCTTTTTAATTAGCTTGTTCATATGATGCATGTTAATGTGACTTGCCCTCCTATGCCATCACCAAGATTCATCAATTTTACTAATTAAGCAAGAAGTGTTGTGAAGGTATGCATGATCTATGGAGAGTAAGTAGATATTACCTTCTCTTTTACCTATGTGTATTACCTCACCAGTTTGTCCATCACATATCATGCAACAATTGTCATTAAATGACACTTTGAACCCTTTATCACAAAGTTGACTTATACTTAAGAGATTGTGCTTTAATCCTTCCACATAAAGAACATTTCTGATTTTGGTCTTGAAGCTATCTCTTATACTTCTTTCTCCAATTATTTTGCCTTTGTTGTTATCTCCATAGGTGACAAATCCTCCATCTTTAAGAGTCAAATTTGTTAGCATTGATATGTCACCGGTCATATGTCTAGAGCATCCACTATCAAGATACCATAATGATGATCTTGCTTTTAGACATACCTGCAAAATTCAAATCAATTTTCAAAGGAAGGTACCCAATTGATATTGGGTCCATAGGGGTTAGCTACTTTCCTTTTTCTTGGCACCCAAATGAATTCTCCATTTGGCACATAAAATCTCCTAGCATAGTACCTGTTAGATGTGTGATCTTTCTTCATACAATAGTTACAAGTAATAGTTCTTGATGCTCTTTCAAAATAAATCATGTGATTAAGTCTTGGTTTTAAAATAGTTTTTGAATATTTCTATTTTGGAGGCACAAACTTGGTTCTTCCATTAGATTTTGATCCATGTTTGTAACCCAATCTAGAAGTATCTCCAGCATACTTTTGCACACTTAGCATTTCATCCAAATTGCATTTTCCTTTGTAAAGCCTTCTCAAAAGATCAACCAAGTAATTATTTTCAGAAAGTAATATCATATGTTTTTCACCATGACTTTTCTTGAAATCATCAAACTCTTTTTGCAAATCATTGTATTTGTCAACACTAAATGAAGAAGAAGCACATACACAACCATTCAATTTGTAACTTGAAACAAGTTTTTCATTTTCTTCTTTCAGTTTACAAATTTCAGCTTGTAATGTAGTAATTTTTGTGACATGCCATCTAAGATCTCTCTTTAGCTTATTATTGGATTTTGCAAGCTTTTGGGCCTCTTCATGCATTTCTTGAAAAACATCAATAGCTTGATCAAATTCAGAAGTTACCTCAGTTTCAGCAATTGATAAATCATCATCTTCATTAATTGTAGAAGTGAGACACATATTTGCTTCTTCATCTTCAGTTGATGATTCAGAAGTTTTGATTCATTATCTTCCCAAGCTATATAGGCTTTCTTGGGCTTTCCTTCTTTCTTCATCTTGTTTTCACTTTGTTGCTTCTTCAAAAAGATAGAACATTTAGATTTAATGTGGCCAGGTTTGCCACATTCAAAGCAAGTGAAGTTGTTGTCATTTCTTTTGTTGTTGTTGTTGTTGTTCTTTGTGAACTTCCTATTCTTGTTTTTTTTCAAGAATTTGCTGAACTTTTTGACAATTAAGTTCATGTTGTCTTCTTCATCTTCTTCACTTGAGTCTTCCACCTTTTCCACTTTTGAGAATGCAGCTCTCAAGGCTATGCTTTTGTGTTTCTTTTCTGCATCTTCAGCATTGGTTAGTTGTGACATTTCAAGTTCATACTCAAGAAGCTTACCAAATAGTGTAGCCATGGACATTTTGGATAGATCCTTTGATTCTTTGATTGTTGTCACCTTTGGTTGCCATGGTCTTGTGAGACATTTTAAGATTTTGATATTCAACTCTTCAACATCAAATATCTTTCCAAGACCAAGAAGATGATTTACTATGTGAGTGAATCTTGTTTGAAGCTGAGATATGTTTTCTGTGGGATTCATCTTGAACATTTCATACTCATGTATTAAGGCATGCTTCCTTGATCTTCTTACTTCATCTGTACCTTCATGAGTTATCTCCAACATCTCCCACATCTCCTTTGCACTCTTGCACCTAACTGTTCTAAAGAATTCATCAGAAGAAAGTGCAGAAGTAATCATATTCTTAGCTTTAAAATCATATTGAACAACTCTCTTTTCAGCATCTGTCATTTCATCCCATTCTTTGGGAATCATATCATTACCAACAATTTTTATAGGAATCACAGGACCTTCCTCTATTGCATTCCAAGCACCTGGGCCGTTTGATTGAATAAAGATTTTCATTCTATTTTTTCAAAAACTGAAGTGCTCTCCTTCAAACATTGGAGGACGATTGAGGGAGGCACCCTCCTTGAAGGTAATTTGTGTGGTATTCATTTTCTTTTTAAAGAAAGATAGTGATCTTGAATAACACTTAATAACCTGCTCTTGATACCAATTGAAAACAATAGGAATACCCACAATAACCAAGAGGGGGGTGAATTGGTTAAAACTTGGTATTTTAAAATTTCTTTATAAAATCAGAGTAAGGATCTTAATCACTTTTAAAACCAAGAATTCTTTTAATCAATCAAACCACTCAGTCAAAGAAATCAATAGCTCAAAACAGAACTTATTGAGTAATGATAAAAATACCAAGAACAAATGAGCAAGATGACTAATAGAAAATCAACACAAGAATTTATACTGGTTCACTTCTCAAGAGAAGCTACATCCAGTTTCTTCTAATCAACACTAGATTAGAGTTCCACTATTATAAATTTCAGTTCTTACAAGCTTTATTACAAAACCCTATTTATCAACTCTAGATAAAGACAAGAAATCTAAAATCCTATTAGACTTCTAGAGAACAAGAACTAGAGAACACTACTCTGTTCTTTCCTAGAGAACACTACTCTAGTACAAGCTTCAAAGAACAAATTACAATAGCACCAAAATAACAAAATTGCAAAACAAGTTTACACCCAAAGAGAAAGGAGAGAAACAACCTGATGATCCAATGAATATAAATGCATGTGAGTTACCATTTAGAGTTGAATGAACAAATGAATTTCAGAACATGCTCTCCTATTCTTCTTTGAAAAATCTTTCCCAAGAAATCATTCAATAACCATGAAGATTAAAAAGTGGGACAAGAAGTTGGTTAACCCATAAAATCACTTTCTATCTTTGTGATGGCTTGTAAGTATTCAGAAAATTCGAAGTATTCAGATAAAAACCAAGCCAAGCCTCACTTCTATTTATAACAGACTTTTCCAACTAATTGTAATTGATTAAACACACCAAATAATCGATTAAAAAGCCTTGTGTAATCGATTAAATTGTCACTTAATCGATTAAACTGTTCATAACATTTATGGGTTTGAACAACGAGCAAAATAATCGATTCAAATGATCTGTAATCGATTAAAGCAGTAATACATGTATTTCTGAAAAGCCTTGTTTAATCAATTATAGGAAATGGTAATCGATTAAATCAGTGAAACAAGCTTTTCTAAGAATCTTATGTAATCGATTACAGGAAATGATAATCGATTAAAGCAGTGAAGCATGATTTTCTTTTGACACTATGTAATCGATTACAAGGAATGGTAATCGATTAAATTGTTCTTCAAAGCTTTTCCAGATTTAAAAACAAAGCAAATAATCGATTAAACCGCAGTGTAATCGATTAAACCAGTGAAATATTTATTTTTCCAAAAACATTGCCTATTTGATTCTTTTTCAAAAATTGCTTTAATTCTTTGATGAAAACATTTAAGCATATAAATGAATAAGTGCATGCAATGCAAGGATCAACAGATTGGCCTCTTTATACACTTCATTTGATTTGCATTCTTCCAAGGCATGTGAAAAGCTCAAAACAATCTTCCAAGTCCTAAGCTTCAAGCTTCAAGTTGCTCCCCCTATATCCAACACTTACGACCTGGTAAATTTGTGCACAATCTATGTAAGAAACCTCCTTTTAGCATGGATGAAATACGCGAAAGAGCCAAAGGTTACATTCAGATGGAAGAAATGTCAAAGTTCCGCAACAAAGTCTAAAAAGTTGGACAGAAGCGCGAAAAACATAAGGTTCCCATCACAGTCGAGTTCCGTAGGGCCGACAAGAAGCAAAGGCCGCATAAGCTGCAACTTCTCCCCAATGGACCCAGGTTTGGGAGATACACTCCCCTGACGGTCAATCAAGCCATGATCATGGGTGAAGCCTTCAACACGGAGGTGCGGTTACATTTCCACCTCCCTCAAAATATGGGGGAACCCTAACAGGTATTGTCGTTACCATCGCGGCACTGGCCATAACACCGAGGACTGCGTCACATTAAAGGATAAGAAAAAGAGCTTATCCAAGTAGGACAATTATCACAGTTTGTGAAAAGACCTGATAATCCCCCACTAGCTCATAGGGAATAGGAACTACGAGAGGATCGCTTCAGACACAATGACAGACGCAGAGATGGTACAGAAAATCGAGGGAGGCAAAGACAACAACAACCCAGACGCCAGCGTCAACCCCCTCGCCAACACGAAGAAGAACCCGTCCAACACATTCGCAGTGTAATTCATACCGTTACGGGCAGTTTCTCTTATGGAGGATCGTTAAGTCAGTCTCGCAAGAGACATTTGCACTCCATCTGAGATATTGACATAAACTCTGTCAACACTCTCCCAAGGCAGAGTTTACCTCCTATTACATTCACCGATGCTGACTTTGAAGGGATTAACCCTATTAATCAGGATGACCCCATGGTCGTTTCTCTCATCACTGCCAATTTCAAAGTGCCAAAGGTGCTCATTGATCAGGGCAGTTTTGTTGACGTCTTATATCTTAAGGCCTTTCAGAAACTGGAGATCTCTTCAAATGCTATACAGCCCTGCTTAGAACCCCTTCTGGGCTTTGCAGGAGAAAGGGTCAATACCCTGGGATATGTCAACCTAATGACCACCTTTGGTTAAGGTTCACTATCCAGGATTTTTACGATCAGATACAACATTGTGGATGCTGACACATCATACGTTGTCCTGATCAGTAGAAAGACTCTCAACGAGCTAGGTGCTATTGTTTCTACGCCCCATCTAAAGATGAAGTTCCCGACTATGACCGGGGAGATTGTCACTGTGAAAGCAGACCAGAAGTAGGCTAGACAGTGTTACGTCGAAAGCCTAAAAGTGTTACCATATCCTCCTAACAGGAGGTCAGACAAACATGGTACCACTTTGGGGGGTACTACCCGAGTCATGAACGTAGACAAAAAGTCTATCCCCTATACACTGACGGTCTACCATACAACTCACCAAGACAGCACCATTCGTTTGGGATGACACCAGCGAGCAGGCTTTCCAGGCATTCAATAAAACAATTGTTGCACCACCTGTCTTGAGTCAACCTCGACAAGGGACACCATTGCTCTGTGATACCATTAGATACCAAGGAGTGTCGGATGATGCTATAAGATTGAGGTTATTTCCTTTTGCTGTTAAAGGGAAAGCACTTAGATGGTTAGATAGACAGACCTCAAATAGTATAACTACTTGGGAAGAACTAGTTGCAAAAATTTTCGTTCAATACTTTTCAATGGGTAAATATAATAGGTTGGTGAATGAAATCACCAATTTCACTCAACATGAGAGGGAAACTTTGTGTGCAGCATGGAATAGATTTCAAGAGCTGATTCGGAGGTGTCCACAGTATGACATGTTTGTGGGTAAAAAGGTACGTATTTTCTTTAATGGAATGATACCTGGATCACGCCTTATTGTTAATGTTGCAGCTGGTGGTTCCATAAGATCAAAAGCTGCAGTTCAGACGTATGAATTGATTGACTCTCTAGCCCGTGATGAAAATGAACGCACCCCAATTCAGCCCAAAAGAGAAGTTATCCAGTTAGGGAGTAATGATGCAATGCTGGCTGAACAAAAAATATTGGCTCAGCAACTAGCCAAATTAAATGCAAAAATTGACAAACTCCAAGTCTCAGCAGCTCAAGTCTCATCCAGCAGGATGCAACCTGCCACATGTGAGTATTGCCAAGGTGAGCATGAATCTAATGAATGTCCTACATTAGTAGGAGCTGACCCTGTGCAGGTGAATGGCCTGTGGTATGATTAGAGACCTCAACAAAATTTCCAGAGAAATCAAAACAATGCCATGGGGAATAATTTCCAAAGGAGAATCCAAGGTGGTGGATTAGATTATAAATCTAACAATTATTTGCAGCCTCCACCTATTCCACCCAAAGAACCATCGGAGTTGGAAAAAGCTATGTTGCAACTATCTAAAACAACTAATGAGCACATCCAGGCCACCAATGCCTTCATTAATGAGACTAGAGCTCATCATAAAAACCAAGATGCCTCCATTAGAAATCTTGAGAGTCAAATTGGGCAATTGGCAAAACAATTAGCTGAAAGGTCTCAAGGACAGTTTCCAAGTGACACCATTGTGAATCCTAGGGAGCATGCGAAAGCAATAACCACTAGGAGTGGAAAGGTAATTACACCTCCAGAGAATCCAACGGTGAGTCAAAAAGAAGCTAAAGAAGAAAACACCATAAGGGATGTAGAACAAGATATAGAAGCATCTCCAAGTAAGCAAGAGAAAAATTCTGCACCTCCTAAGAAGCCAATGGATTTCTCCCGCTTTGAGAAGCCCCCTTATCCAGTAAAAAGCAAGCAACAAGCACAAAAGCAACAGTTTGCCAGGTTCTTAGAAATGTTTAAAAAAACTACATATTAACATTCCATTTGCTGAAGCTTTAGCCAATATGCCTAACTATGCAAAATTTATGAAAGAACTGTTGTCTAGAAAACATAAATTACAGGAATGTGAGACTATTGCATAAATTGCCTCGCTACCTTCTTGGCAAGCTCCATCTTGGCAGCAAGTCTGCCCTCAGCATCCTTCAACTTGGCCTCTAGTTCGGCTACCTTCTTCGCCAACTCCTCCTTCTCAGCCAAAGCCTTGTCAGCCTTAGCAGTAGTTGCTCGGCCAAGAGCAACCAATTCATCACCATCAAGCCTAGTCCGCAGCAATTTGGACAAAGCCTCGCCAGTCCTGGTGGACAACTGATGGTTACATTTGACGGTCTCAGCAAGGGCTATCGACACGTTATTCAATCTACCACGCTCTAAGCACCAAGCAGCACAGACAGTGGTCGTCAACTTGTTGTGCTCCTACTCTAAAAAGGAAGGCCTTGCTCATAGCCTCTTGATGAACTTGTCGATGTTCTTTGATGATAGCAAGGCCTCTTTGCAGAAATAGCTCAGTAGCATCAAGCGAACGATGAGTACCGACCGACCTGATCAAATTTCTATCAAATAGGGTTGACAGCCCACGGTCAACTCTATGCCCGACACTCTACAATGAGTCGACCTCCCTTGGAGCACTTAGAAACTCCAAGGGGGTGATAGGACGAGCAGCGGGCAGCAGCATTGTAGATGGAGGAGGTGGAGAAGGAGCTCGAACAATAACTGCAAGAGAAGCAGGACGGGAGGTACGCGGAGTCACCCCGGTACCTATAGGAGGCGCAGTAGTAGAAACAGCAGGCGGAGCCGAGGTCACAATGACAGGTGCAGTGGAAATAACAATAGGAGAAGGAGCTCGAGCAAGAGGAGGGGAAGTCAAAATCATCCCAGTGGCTTCCCTCAATGCACGAAGGCCACGAAGAGCATGAGTGGCCTGAGACTTCTTGCGACGAGACAGCCCGACACCCTCATCCCTTTTTCTCTTCGCTAACTCGGTAGGGGATGAGCCAGGGAACACAACAGGTACATCAGAAGGGCCAACCCGGACAGTGGGTCGACCCTCTTCTTCAGCCGGTGGGGGGGGGGGGAACAGATGGTGGCATGACTTCATCACTTGTATTGTGTATCAATGATCTCCATCGAAAATCGCACCATGATACCTACTAAAATACAAAAAACACACAAGTGCAGGGTTTGCATATCAGAAAAATAGAAGTTATAAGGAAGAAAGATTACCGTCCAGTATGGCAGAAGGGTCATTTGCCGAAGGCAGTGATAATATAGCTCGCACATCCAAGGAGGCAGGCAACAACTCTAAGGCTGCCTTGTCAGACCTCTCCCTAAGGGTCAACATGTCCTCATCAAAGGATCTGAACCTGGTAGGGTCAGCTTGCCAGTAGAAGGGAAAGCGGGCTTCCCCATCCCTATTGTGCATCAATGGTAACCTGTTAGCCACAACACCACTTTCGCGGACCTTGAAAAATCGATCCTTGAAGTGGCGAAAGACGTTGGTGTCTACCTCGAATAGCTTTTTCGAGACATGGTGCAAGGAGACCCAAGAGACCTTCCCGAATGTTGGAATCAAAGAAGTTGAAGCAAAGGATTCAAAGATGATTGAAGTAAATGAGTTTTGATATTTTACATGCTCAATCAATTTGATGGCATATGTAATTGTGTTTAAGCTTGGTTCATTAGATAAAGCTTTATAATCCTCTTTAGCTATTGATAATTCATGCATTCATACATTCATTTGATAGGAATTAATCATGTGGTAATAAGCAAACTTATAGAATTTCATAAAGGCAATTAGGAATTGTATAAAACATTTTTTCACTGCTTTAATCGATTACTTAGGTGAAATAATCGATTACAGGCGTGTGAATGCTTTCTGGAAAATGCCTTATGAACATTTTAATCGATTACCACTGGCTCATAATCGATTAAATTAGCTTTACACAGAATTAGGAACTTCCTGTGATAATCGATTATCTTGGAAAATAATCGATTACATAAGCTTCTGCATAATTTTACACAGCATGTTCATCTGGTTTAATCAATTACCACATATTAGTAATCGATTAAATATGCATTGTTAAGTTTTAGGCATGGTCTGTGTTAATCGATTAAATGGGTACTTAATCGATTACATGTGTGCATTGTAAAACTTAGTTTGTCTGGCTTAATCGATTACAAGGTTATTTAATCAATTATTCTATTCGTATCAGATTTCCAGATTTCTGATGAATAATTTAATCGATTATATGGATAAAATAATCGATTACGATAGTTAAAATAATCGATTATCTTGACAAAATAATCGATTACAGTTAGTTGAAACAATTTTTTTTATAAATAGAAAAGCTAAGTCTGAGTGAGACTAAGAAAGAAAGAAAGAGATACTTGTGTATACTTCTGTCATATACATTCTCTAAAGCTCTCAAGTGTACCCAATGCTGAAATTAGTGAAAAACTCATATGTGTTGAGTGTCATTGAGATTTACAAGAGATATGAGTCTTGATACTCATTGTTTGAAGAAATATTCAAGCTAGTGTATAAAGAAGCAATCAAGAAAGTGTGGTAGTCATCTTTTGCATATAATCTTAGGTTGATTGAATCATTCATATCATTCTAATAGCTGAGGATTATGAGGTGATATCTTTCTTGTACCTAAAGCTTGAGTTTAGTTGATATTTGTTGTATAATTGTGTTGTATTTCCATTTAACATTTGGATTCTTTAAAGATTTTCCTAGAAAGGGTTTCTAGAGGGAAGAATAGAGAGGGGATCTCTGGTTCTTGATCTTTTGAAAAGTCTATAGGGAATAGATTTTGAATTTTACCTAGGGAGGGTAAGAGAGATCATTTTGTAAGCTTGTAAAGAACAGATATTTGTTATAGTTGAACTCACCAAGATTGGGTTGGAAGAAAACTGGATGTAGCTTCCAGGGTTGAGAGGCGAACCGGTATAAATCTTGTGTGCATTAGATTTTCGTTTATATTTCATTTAATTCTTGAAGTATAGAATTTGTTCATCATATAAACTTGGTTACAGCACAAGAGTAATTTGATTGATGAAGTAAATTGATTTCTAATTGGTTTTAAATTGATACGATCCTTTTGAAGTCTTCCGCTGTTATAAATTTTGAAAGGAAATTTTAAAACTCTGAGGTAAAACCACCTCTTGGTTTGTTTGCATAAGTGTTCATTGTATTTTCACTGGACAGCTTGGTCTGAAAGAAAAAGTAAAATAGAGGAACAGTAGCACGAATGTGCAAATGAGAACACAAAATCTCAAAGGCCCGCACCACTGCCCAACTGTTAGGGTGAAATTGGGAGGGGGCCACATTCATGTACTCCAACAGAGCACATTGAAAGGGAGAAAAGGGAAGGACGATGCCCAATGTAACGACTCGCCACGTCGCTACTGTATCACTAACTCATAACCGTTATATAAATTCATTTTTAATAAAAGAGCACCCTTTTTGTCACTTGTGAAAACGATGATAAATTTTTGCGAACATCTAGCAACCATCATCATAGAAAATACACGTAAAAGTAGGTACTCATAAGATACTTCGAATAATTGTAAACACATACAAGACATAGTTTAATTGCAAATAGAAAAGATTATGTGTCAAAATATATGTATGTATATATATATATATATATGTATGTATATCAAATGTTTTACATTTAAAAAGAGAATGAAAGTCAGGGGTGTACATAGAAAAACAAGGAGTGCATCCATTAAAACAAGGGGTGCATTTAACAAAAAGCAACTCTTGCCCGGGATCAGGTCCATGACATCCTGGCAAAACATGACAGCTCCAATCAACCCGGTCCTCTCCCAAAAGCACCTACTGTTGTCCATCTGCTCACACGAACCCGGTTCGCGGTTATCACAGGTACCAAACCACAAGGTATAACAAAACCAAGGTGAGTTCATCATATTAAATAATAACAATAAATACAATAGAAAAGGGCACAACCCGGTCAAGCAGTAACACAATCATCAACATATCAGTGCAAACATTCTAAGCGTCCATCGAACACTAACATATATGGACATCCACAAACATCTGATAAATCAACTTATGAAATCTAGCATGGTGCATGCTCCTGACTCAATTCTCATCATGCAATGTGGTACCATCCCAGAAATGGGTCATCCCTATGGTCAGATGATGCAGTAGCTTGTCAGGGTCACTCTGTCGTGCACAGGAATCATCCCCCATGGTGATAAGCCAATGGGTGTCAGAAGGAGTTCCCAACAGACGTGGGCCCCTAGTACCTCCGTACCCTACATCCAATCATCAACCCCATTTCCGCCATACAAATGTTGTATGTTACATAGGCACCATCAATGTATGACCCAGAACCAGGCTCAACCCGACCTGGACAAGATAATGCCATACACCCCCTATGTAACCTACCGCCCACACGAGGGCCCATCAATGCACTGACTATGGTCCTCGCAAGGTTTACCACCACCCAGTCCTGGCATCTCACGACTACTGCCCACACAAGGGTCCATCAATGCACTGACCGTGGTCCTCGCAAGGTTTACCACCACCCAGTCTCGGCATCTCACGGCTATAAATAGGATATCACCACGACACCATCAATGTATGACCCAGAACCAGGCTCAACCGGACCTGGCCAGGGTATGCCATACACCCTCATGGATATTTATGTATATCCAAACGCATTCCTTATCTCAAGCCATCACATAGGCCGAGTTCAAGTGCCACCAATATAATCATATACGTCATCACAAACACGTACAAACAAGTGAACCGGTGTGAAGCACGAGGTGTCCGGTTTGGCACTTAGACATACTACCTCAAGGTAAGAATCCGAACAAAGTCGGACAAAGGCGGACAAGGTCGATCAAGGCCGGTAGAACTCGGACAAGGTAGGTTGGGTTTGCTAAGGATTTGCCAAAGGCGGTCAAGAGGCCCTTAGCTTTCCTGTAAAGATCTAAGGATGGGTTCTGCATTATGTAATCGATTTCATAAGCGTTTGTAAGACCCCGGGTTTGTATTTCACCAACCTACACAAGGGTGTAAGGGAACCCGATGGCTCATTTCCCAAGAGAAAACAAGCTCTGCCGAGTAAGGAACCCGGTAGTTCTCAAGGAAAAAGGGGTTTGGACTTGGTAATTTTAAAGGAAACAGCCCACCCCAGGTAAGGAACCCGGTATACCTCATAAAAAGGGAAACGAGTCTTAACAACTCTTAGGGAACGACCACGGGTAGGGAACTCGGTCTATTGAAGTCCGCCAACAAGGACCAAGTTACGTCCTGCATGTGTGCATGCATGCTGATGGAGGTCCAAGTCAAGCCAAAGGTCTAGAAGGGGAGCTTGAAGCACTTCCTTTGGTGAGCCTCAAAGGACCAATGACAAGAGCTAGGACTTAAGCACTTCAAGACCATATTCAAGCCAATTTGGACAAGCATGAAGTTGCACACCATATCAAGGATGACAAGAGCTGGATTTTGATGTCTCAAATCCAATTTAATTCAATAAATTCCAGCACTTGTTAGAAGAATTCAATAAAAAATTTGTAGATCAGTTGCTACTACTTTAATAGATTATTTTGGCTTTATAATCGATTACAGGATGTTTAGAAGCAATCAGAAATAAGCCTTTACTGCTTTAATTGATTATTTCGTCGAAATAATTGATTACCAAAATGTCAGTTGTAAGCAGGAATCATGACCTTACTGCTTTAATCGATTATTTGGCTAGTGTAATCGATTATTTCAGTTTCTGACTGATTTAATCAATTACACCAGTCTGAGATGACCACTGCACATTTTTGGGAAGCCAAAGGTCACTTAGGTAAAGCTTGTCTTGCAAGCTACGTTTGGGCTTCATTTTAGTTTGCATTTACATTACATTTAGTGTCATTTAGCTTATTAATTCGTGGTCTATATAAACCACTCACAAACTGAATGTAAGGGATCTTTGGATGATTAATACAATTTCTGAATTGTGGTGAAAGTTTTCTCCCTTTGTTCTTAGTCAAGAACTTCTTGTTTCTTATCAATGGCCTCCCAGCTATTGTGGTGATTCTTGGAAGACTTATTGGAATTCCTATTCCATGGTGTCATTTCCAATCCATTCCTATTCTTCTTCCAATTCCATTTCTTAATTTAGAAAAGCATAAACAGCCTCATTCAATGAAAGGGGTACATACTCTATTTTGAAGTGAATTGAAGATTGATTTCCATTGCAAGGAAGATCAGGGCAAAAGGTGTTAAGATTCAGATCAGTAACACATCATTTGGTATCTAGAGCTTAATCCTTGTGGAATTCTTCTTCAATTTCAGTTTTAGGTTTTCTTCAAAGGTAAAATTCTGCATAATTCCCAAAAATGGAAATCCATTTCAATTTCTTGTTTCTTGTTGTATTCCTTTGATTCTTGGTGGTTTGGGCTTGTTGTATGTTCAGCCATAAAACCTTAGTGCTTTCTTCAAGTTCTATGTGAATTCTTGTTCTTATGTTCTTTATGTTCTTCATTTGTTCTTGATATTTTTCTGATTTTCTAGCTTTGATTCTTGTCAACTTTTGTTTGTAGTGTTTTTGTGTTGTATAACCACTTGTTTTGATTCTGCTCTCATGCCTAAACTGAATTGAGTTGTTAGAAGCAAAGTTTACAGTTGTTATACATCATATTTTAGTGATTCATTGAATTTCTTAAGGATTTTTGAACTTGTTCAAAAAGAAAAACAAAGGCTGAAAAAAAATTGTGAAAGAAACAATACAAAAGCAAAAGAAAAATACATCAAGTGTACAGCCAAATACATTATTGATTAGTGGCTAGAAA
The DNA here is from genome assembly GCA_013407115.1 of Glycine latifolia. NCBI lineage: Eukaryota > Viridiplantae > Streptophyta > Magnoliopsida > Fabales > Fabaceae > Glycine > Glycine latifolia. The sequence goes on from CM023960.1 coordinate 17,070,200, forward strand.
AAGTGAAAGAAAAACAGCATTTAGAAGCAAAATTATAAAATTTCAAGTTTCAAAAATTTCCTTTGAACAACAAAATCAAGTGAACTTGTATAACATGCAAATTTGATGAAATTTGGCTTCTAGCAATTGAATTTTCTTGGCATATTCTCCTTGTGCAGTTTGGTACAGCCGTAGTATTCCTTGAGTTGTTTCATTAAATTCCAATTTGAGTTGTGCTTTTCTAAATTGTGCTTTGTTGCTTGTCTCTTAAATTTTCAAGGTTTTGTCTTAGAGTTTTCTTGTTCTTTGGACTCTTGAGTCTAGCTAGAATCATTTCATATTTCACTATAGTAAAGAGGCTTGATTTGATTAGAAGTTTTTGCTTAAGAACTATAGAGAGGAATAAGAGTGGAAAAAGGCAAGAGAGAACATTATAGAAAAAGCCTAGATTAAGAGTGACAAACACTTAGAGAGTGGTGAGGATTTCTTTATATACTTGTGTTTTTCTAACCATTTTTTTGAAGGATGAGTTCAAGTGGAGGAGAAGCTTTGTCACCTAGGACCTCTAGGTTGATGAAAGTTATGACAAAACAAATGAAAGACTTGAAAACCGAATTGGAGGCCAAAATTGGGGGGAGACAAAGGAGGAATCAACCAATGGAGAGTGTGGATGGAGAGGCTCATAATGGTAGGAGGTTGAGTGAGTATGCTTCTTCTTATGGAGGAAATTATTATGATGAGAGGAGTGAGAGAGAAAATAGCAGAGGAAATAGAAGAGAAAATCATAGGAGAGAAAATAGAGATGATGAAGATGAGAGGGTGAGAAGAGAGGAAAGAGATGGGAGGAATGGAGGATTGAGTGGAGTGAAAGTAAAAATTCCAAAATTCCTTGGCAATAACAATCTGGAAGAGTACTTTGAGTGGGAGATGAAAGTAGAACAAATTTTCTCATGCCAACATTTTGAGGAAGAAAGAAAAGTTACTCTAGCAACTTTGGAGTTTGGTGGTTATGCTTTGACATGGTGGAACCAAATTCAAGTGGATATAGGGAGGATGAGGAGGCAAAGAGTAAATTGTTGGGATGACTTGAAGGTATGCTTGAGAGGAAGATTTGTTCCAGCTTATTATGCAAGGGAAGTCCATAACAAGCTTCAAAGACATTTCCAAGGTGCCAAAAGTGTTGATGAATAATATAAGGAAATGGAGTTGATGATGATAAGGGCTGAAATTGTGGAGTTTCAAGAAGCAACAATGGCTAGGTTCCTTCATGGCTTGAATAGAGAAATTCAAGATGTGATAGAGCTACATTCATATGCAACAATTGAGGAGCTAGTCCACAAAGCTCAAAGGGTAGAGCAACAACTAAAGAGGAGAAAAGCTTCCAAATTCTCCAAGGGGGCTGCAACTTCCAGCTAGAGGGACAAGTCTAAAGGGAGGTTTCTCCTAAGAAAATAAAGAAGTAAAGGTGGAGAGTCCAAGAAAAAAAATTGTGGAGCCAACTCCAAGAAGATCAAGCAATATCAAGTGTTTTAAATGTCTTGGCAAGGGACACATTGCTTCTTAGTGTCCTAACAAGAGAACTATGATTTTGCTTGAGGATGGAGGCATTAGAAGTGAGTCTTCCAATGACTCAACTAGTGCTTCAAGTGAAGAAGAAAAAGAACTCACACTAGTAGAGGCCGAAGAAGGGGATCTCTTGATGGTAAGGAGAATGTTGAGCAATTTTTGCCTAGAAAAAGAGGAGACTCAAAGAGAAAATATTTTTCACACAAGGTGCTTGGTAAAAGACAAGGTATGCTCACTTATCATTGATGGTGGGAGCTGCACCAATGTTGCTAGTACAAGACTTGTGGAGAAATTACACTTGCCAATCACAGAGCATCCAAAGCCATACAAGCTACAATGGCTTAGTGAAAGTGGGAAAGTGGTGGTAAACTCTCAAGTACTCATTCCTTTTTCTATTAATGCTTATCATGATAATGTTCTTTGTGATATTGTTCCCATGGAGGCTGGTCATATCCTTCTTGGTAGACCATGACAATATCATAGAAATGTGATACACAATGGCATGGAGAACACTTTTGAGTTTGAGCACCTAGGCAAGAAAATTATTTTGAGGCCTTTGACTCCTAAACAAGTGTGTGAGGATCAAATAAAGATGAAAGAAAAGAGAATTGAGGAGTTGAAAAAAAATACTGCACCTAAAAAAGAGAAAAAAAGAGAGGTGCCAAAGAGAAAAACCAGTGAGAAAAAAAGAAAGGAAAAGGAGAATGATAACAAAAAAATTCATGAGATTAAAGAGAGCTTGTTCTTGAGTGAAAAGCAAATTAAGAGAGTGTTATTGACACAACAACCTCTTTATTATATGCTTCCTAACTCTCTTTGTTTACAACTTGAAAAGGAAGGTGAAGAATTGCCCAAAGCTATGCAATCACTTTTGGAAGAATATCATGATGTTTTTCCAAAAGAAGTGCCTAATAGCTTGCCTCATTTAAGAGGCATAGAGCATCAAATTGATTTAATTCCAGGTTGTGCACTCCCTAATAGGCCAGCTTATAAGACATCACCAATGGAAGCAAAGGAGATACAAGCACAAGTAGAGAAGCTACTAGAGAAAGGGTGGATCCGTGAGAGTATGAGCCCTTGTGCTATGCCTATTATTCTTGTGCCTAAGAAGGAGGGAACTTGGAGAATGTGTACGGATAGTAGGGCAATCAACAACATCACCATAAGGTATATGCATCCCATCCCTAGACTTAATGATCTTTTAGATGAATTGCATGGTGCTACTATTTTCTCTAAACTTGATCTTAAGAGTGGTTATCATCAAATAAGGATGAGGGAAGCGGATGAATGGAATGTGATGCTTCTTTTGAATGCTTCTTTTGATGCACCTATTCTTGCATTGCCTAATTTTAATGCTTCTTTTGAATTGGAATGTGATGCATCTAATGTAGGCATTGGGGGGTTTTAATTCAAGATAAACATCCTATTGCTTATTTTAGTGAGAAATTGAAGGGTGCATGTTTGAACTATTCCACTTATGATAAAGAATTGTATGCACTTGTTAGAGTCTTGCAAACTTGGCAACATTATCTTTTACCTAAGGAATTTGTGATACATAGTGATCATGAATCCCTTAAATATTTGAAAAGTCAAGGCAAACTCAACAAAAGACATGCTAAGTGGGTTGAGTTCATTGAGCAATTTCCTTATGTAATTAAACACAAGCAAGGAAAGTTGAATGCTGTAGCGGATGCTTTATCAAGGAGGCATTGCATGATTTCTATGTTTGAAACTAAATTGCTTGGTTTTAATCACATTAAGGAATTTTATGCAATTGATCATGACTTCTCTAGTATTTTTGCTTTATGTGACAAAGGGGCTCATTAAGGATATTTTAGACATGATGGTTTCTTGTTCAAGGAAAAGAGATTGTGTGTTCCTAAAAGCTCTTTGAGAGAACTTTTCATTATAGAAGCTCATGAGAATAATTTGATAGGGCACTTTGGTGTGGACAAAACTTTGGCTATTTTATGTGAACATTTCTTTTGGCCAAAAATGAGGCATGATGTGCATAAGCTTATTTCTCAATGCATTACTTGTCATCAAGCTAAATCTAAATCAATGCCTCATGGATTGTATACACCTTTGCCTATTCCTAACTCCCCTTGGGTTGACATTTCTATGGATTTTGTGCTTGGTCTTCCAAGATCCAAGAGGGGAAATGATTCTATTTTTGTTGTTGTTGATAGGTTTTCAAAGATGGTACACTTCATTCCTTGTCATAAAAGTGATGATGCTTGTGAAGTAACCAATCTTTTCTTCAAGGAAGTGGTGAGACTACATGGATTGCCAAGAAGCATAGTGAGTGATAGAGACATAAAGTTCCTTTGCCACTTTTGGAAAACATTGTGGGGTAAGCTTGGTACAAAACTCTTATTTTCATCAACTTGTCATCCACAAATGGATGGCCAAACCGAAGTGGTAAATTGAACATTGGGACAACTCCTTAGGTGCTACATCAAGGGTAATTTGAGAACTTGGGAGGAGTGTCTACCTCACATTGAGTTTGCTTACAATAGAGTAGTTCACAAGACTACTTCTTTATCTCCTTTTGAAATTGTTTATGGCTTTAATCCTTTAACTCCTCTTGATTTATTGCCTTTACCTAACACTTCTATGATTAATCATGATGCTTTGTCTAAAGCTTCTTATATTAGAAAGTTGCATGAACAAGTGAAGGCCAATGTGGAGAGAAAGATGGAACAATATACAAAGCAAGCCAATAAACACAAGAAGCAAATGATCTTTAATGAAGGAGATTTAGTGTGGCTTCATTTAAGAAAGGATAGATTTCCTCATGAAAGGAAATCCAAGCTTCAACCAAGAGGAGATGGACCTTTCAAGATTCTAGAAAGGATCAACAACAATGCTTACAAACTTGAATTGCCTAGTGAGTATGGTGTAATACTTTCAATATTTGTGATCTTTCTTTGTATGATGTAGGTACAAATGAGGAGGCAAACTTGAGGACAAGTTCTTTCCAAGAAGGAGGGTATGATGGAGGTCCAAGTCAAGCCAAAGGTCTAGAAAGGGAGCTTGAAGCACTTCCTTTGGTGAGCCTCAAAGGAACAATGACAAGAGTTAGGACTCAAGCACTTCAAGCCAATTTGGACAAGCATGAAGTTACACACCATATCAAGGATGACAAGAGCTAGATTTTGATGTCTCAAATCCAATTTAATTCAATAAATTCCAGCACTTGTTAGAAGAATTCAATAAAACATTTGTAGATCAATTGCTATTGCTTTAATCGATTATTTTGGCTTTATAATCGATTACAGGATGTTTAGAAGCAATCAGAAATAAGCCTTTACTGCTTTAATCGATTATTTCGTCAAAATAATCGATTACCAGAATGTCAGTTGTAAGCAGGAATCATGACCTTACTGCTTTAATAGATTATTTGGCTAGTGTAATCGATTATTTCAGTTTCTGACTGATTTAATCGATTACACCAATCTGAGATGGCCACTGCACATTTTTGGGAAGCCAAAGGTCACTTAGGTAAAGCTTGTCTTACAAGCTATGTTTGGGCTTCATTTTAGTTTACATTTACATTACATTTAGTGTCATTTAGCTTATTAATCCGTGGTCTATATAAACTACTCACAAACTGAATGTAAAGGATCTTTGGATGATTAATACAATTTCTGAATTGTGGTGAGAGTTTTCTCCCTTTGTTCTTAGTCAAGAACTTCTTGTTTCTTACCAATGGCCTCCCAGCTATTGTGGTGATTCTTGCAAGACTTATTGGAATTCCTATTCCATGGTGTCATTTCCAATCCATTCCTATTCTTCTTCCAATTCCATTTCTGAATTTAGAAAAACATAAACAGCCCCATTCAATGAAAGGGATACATACTCTATTTTGAAGTGAATTGAAGATTGATTTCCATTGCAAGGAAGATCAGGGCAAAAGGTGTTAAGATTCAGATAAGTAACACATCACATGCTACGTAACGCACTCAAGTTGGCCTACCCATCCCGATAGGCGACATCAAAGCACGAGGGTTTGACACATATATCTAACTCAGTCTGCCCATCTCGCTAGCCGACATCAACAAGGGATTTATGTATATGTGTAACCCGGCCAACCCATCCCAGTACTCATCACTTTCACGAACACTTCCATAGGTGTCTTAGAAATTCTTCAGCATCGAAATGCCAACTTCACCCACATGCACGAGGAGTTCTTAAAACATCTACTCCCCACAAGGACACCAAACATCAACACAAAACAACACTCAACAAATTTAAGGCATACCAATTCCCATTCATAAAAGACATAGCTTTTCTGGGAAAAACATCACACACAACATGGACATGCAGTTATCATCACGGCTGGACTCCCTGGCCCCCAAACCGTGGTACCTAAAGCTGTTAAGAAACACGATAAACTCCCCTTACCTAATCAGGAGTTCATTCACAAGCTTTACGGTGTGTTTTTCTTAAGCTTCAGCTCCGACCACGAGGTTCTTCTCAGCGTCGGGAGTTCCGTAGCAGCTACGGTGGCTCTCGTAGGTTGGAGATAACAAAGAAGGGTCGAGAACGAAAGGTTTCTGAGTGAGTTTTAGAGAGAGAACATAGGAAACACAAAGGTAGAAGAACGAAGAGTAAGCTTGTTGCTGTGCAAGCCTGCTACTTATAAACACGGCTGACACAGCACGTCCTCTTAATGTGCACAGCCGGCAACCACAACATAGTAGAGTTGCCTTACGTCCAATACTCATTAAGCACGCATACCAAGACAAAAGCACTCAAATAGCAAGTTATCAATAAAACAAATAATTAATCAGCATAGCACATGTAATTTAATTAAGATAAAACACACATCAAGCATTCACTAAGCAACTTATAATCTGGGTCGTTAGAACCCTCCCACCTTTTTAGGAATTTCATCCCCGAAATTACCTGATGTAAACAAAGCCGGGTAGGCTTCCCGCATCTGGTTCTCTAGCTCTGTTACGTATTTTCGGCAAATGCATCGATGTATCGTTGTAAGTTACAAAATTAAGATTGTCTCCAAAGGGATTTGGGTTTACTCAGTTACTTTAAACAAATTCAACAGTTCAATAGTTATATACAATGCGGATAAGTGAAAGTTCATGGATTTTGTGAAATAAGGAAAGTACGGAAACTACAAATTTTACGAAAACAACTAATTAATTTAGGAGAAATGTAGGATTGGATTTCATCATTCTTATCTTTTTATATCTAATTAATTTTATCATGCATAAATCATTTTCTACTCTTATTGATGCGCACGTATTTTATCCCAAATCGATCCCTCACATTTGAGAATCCTAAGAATATTTACTAGATATCGATCCCTCGCATATCAAAATAAATACCCCAGCATTAACAATTAAAATCGCGTGCTTATGCAATTAAAACGTTAAGCCCTATTCCTAGCAACGTAACGTGATAAGTAATTTCATTCAGTTCAAACCCTAAGATTACTTTCCAGTCTCACTTAGGATTAAATTCATGAAACTAGTTATCAAGTAGAATCAAGCATTAAGCACAGAATAAAATTACCAACAAGAGATAAAGAAGATGCATGCAATAAATAAAATTAAAAGAGACACATAGGGATAAGAAGATTACATCCAATCCTCGAGAAGCTTAGGCGACCATGGAGAGAACCTCCTTAGGAGAAGAGTTGATGAAGGAAATCATCTCTACTTCACTTGGCAGGATTTCCCCTATAACCTTCACCTCTCTCACTCTCCTAAAAACTACCTAAACTGAACCTAGAACTTCCTAAGCTTAAGCACTACAATGAGAAGAGAGATTTTTAAGCAAAACAACATGCCTTGCTCTCCAAATTCGTTGGCTATTTATAGGAATCCATCACCAGCTTGCTTCACTCGCCCAGGTGAGTGATTTCTTCACATTTTGGTCGCCTAGGCGAGCTAACCTGACACTCCTTGGAACTTGTACTTGCCCAGGCGAGCCAAATACACATAGCTTGGTCGCCTGGGCGAGTTAAAGCCTTCAACATTAAGTAATCTTTGGGCTTTGATGGATTTTGGGCCTGGATTGCTTGTTGTACCTCCCATGTTTGCTTTATGATCCATTTTTGCTTGCTTTATGTGTTCGAAAGCTTTGAAAATCCTTTAACCTATCAAAAAGCAAGAAAAGATTGGATAAATCTTCAATAATATGAATACAACATTATCCTAAGTACTAAATACAAACTAACTAGATTAGGGCAAGTTTTTATAGATATTCTTAGTAAAAACAAAAGATAAGTGTCTTCAATGTGACCCTCATTTTACTAAGATATGGCACTTATCAAGCTCCCAAGTAGCATATTCTCCAGATATGCCTCCCCAGATAACCTTGACCAGGGGAATCTCTTTTCCTCTTAGATGCTTTGCCCGTCGATCCTCAATCCTCAAAGGCAGTGTTTCAAACGTTAAGTTTGCCTTCACTTGGATATCATCCAACCTGACCACATGAGATGGATCATGAATGTACTTATGAAGTTGAGACACATGGAATACATTATGGAGATTGGAAAGGGATGGGGGTACGGAAATTTGGTAGGCTACGGGACCAACCCTTTTTAATATTTGGAAGGGACCAATGATATCGTCATGATCGTGTGTGTGTGTTTATATATATATATGAACTACGACAAGTGTACCAATCGTTATCAAGTAATAAAGTGTGTAAGTAAAGTATCGTCTCCTCAGGGATTGATGACAATTTATCGTAATTCAATGCTTAAAAATTGGAATAAGAACAATAACCTTCTGAGAAATTGATTTTGTGTTGTGTTGTGATTATGCAAGGAAAATAAATGCAGAATTAATGAAAACAAAGCAAAGTTTAAATGGTTCAAGTGCAGTATTTTTGGAACAATTGTGGTTAATCGCAATCCCCTATGATACCTACCACCTATGTTTGATTGGATTTGTTAACTTGAATTATTTCTAATTACTCAGCTGATGTATTTTCATACAATTAAACTAATTCCTAATTCCTTAGGTAATTTAGCCCTTTGGTAAAATTAGAAGACCTAATCCCTTAGTGAATTCCTCTTAAACCAAGCATTAAGACATACATCAAGGTATTATGGGCTGAACCACATAATGGTGCTGCAACCACGCATTCCTATCCCTAGGTAATGAACAATTGTTGTTCTAAGCAATTCCGGAACTAAAACCCCAACATCCCTATTGTGAATTAAAGCCCTAAGCAACTTAATAGAATAACCAGTTCAAATTAAGAAGAATAGAATGAAGTGCAGAATAGAATAAAGCAATTATCATAATTCTCATTAGAAACCAATCAAAACATAGAGGAGTTCACATAGGTTCTTGCTTTCAACCACAATACAAAGGTTTAGCCACTCATAATCAGATTAACCCTGGGTTTCACCATTAATGACAGCATCCTAAGAAAATTTACAAAGAATCAGAGAGATTACAACCAAGGATGATGTTCCCAATCTTCCAATTGAGCCCAATCTTGCCTTAGAAGCTTTCTCCCTTGATTCTCTTGCTTAATCCCCTTTTGGAAACTCTGTTCTTCACCAAAATCCAGGTCCCCCAGAAAACCCTGCTTTTCCCTTTTATAGGTGCCCAAAATCACCAAAATTCAGGTCTCAGTGAGTTTATGGCGCTGACCGCGCCACTCCCACGCTGATCGCGTGGATGATTCGAATCCATTGGGCATTTTAAGTTGTGGCTCTTATCGTGTGGATCCCGCGCGATCCGCGCGGGATGTTCGAATGACCAATGTTGGGTCTTTTGTAGCTTTTCTCCTTGCTTTGGGTTCCTAAAAACAAAATATTCACAAAAACATTATCAAATTCTATTAATTCAAAACATAACTATTTTTAATACTATTTTAACTATTTATTAACAATTTATATATCTAAATAACCCTAAAAACTAATATATGCTAGAAGCATATCAAACATTCCCAGATTTAGATATTGTTGTCCTGTCCTCAACAATAAACAGAATTTTGAATAGAAAACTAGGATCAACAATCAAGCATAACTCACATTCAACATTCATAGAATCATCATGTTGGTACAATCAATTTCCACTTCAAATTTCAATGACACTTTCAATTCCATCAACTAAGTAACCTGAGTGCTTCTCACAAGATAATTCTATTTAACTCAACGCTCTAATGTATCAAGGTATAATCACTCAATCCAACACATCAATAGCACTACTATAACTTGATCATATTCTCAAAGTTTCCAAACAAGAAACATAAATGCATGCATGATTGATCATAAGGTCTTCAAGGCTTGTAACTTGGCCTGGCTTAGAGGTATGAAAAATTTTGGATTCTAGCTAATTAAGATTGGATTCAGATCAATTTTCCCAAGTCCATCTAAGCACAAGTCATACATACATCCACATGACTTATTTACTATTCTTCCAAAACTGGGATTTTTTTTTTAACAAAGCAATTAAAAGCAAAGCAATTTCTATTGCTTGAATTTTAATTTATTCTTTTTCTTTCAATACTATTGCATTTTTGTATACCTCATTGTTTTTCTATTTCCTTTTCTTTTTGACTTCTATATACAAATCTCTCTTTTTCTATTCCATAGTTTCAATGTCTAGTGAACTTGGCTCTATTTTCTTCTTCCTCCAATCTCAATAAGGATGGTTAAAAAGATTAAGCTTAGATGTTGGGTGAATGAATGAACAGGCTTAAGCTCAAAGGGGTAGCAATGGAATATTGTGAAGGTAGGTCAATTTGGCCTTGGCTTAAAAGAATAAATGCCTTAATCACTTCAAACAATACATGCATTCAAAGAAACAGAGCAAGTTCTAGAGTACTATTCAAGTGAGGTCCCTTAGAAACAATAAAATCTGTATAGGCTCAAACCTCACAAGCTATAGACTCAGGTCGACTTGTTAACTTCCTATCCAACATCATATCCATTCTATCATGAAAATCAACAGACCAACAATCAACATTCCAATCATGTTTCCTGTGATTCATGCCATAATCATCTCACACAAGCATCCTAGCAAAATATCCAATTCATCACTGATTTCACAATACTAAGTCTAGGATAATTGAAGAATACTTCTAGCATTTACCATATAGAAATTTCAAAAATTCCTATACTATTCACTAACATTAAAACTAATACACTTATTAGATACTCTTCAAATTTTTTTTCAAAATTGTCTGTTAGATATCCTTAATCTCATGTATGTGATTCTTCAAATAGCAACATATAATGCACACGCACCATTCCCAGATTTAGTATATTGCTGTCCCCAGCAACCACTAAAAAGAATCATGTGCTAATTAAACGTTCCAAAACGTGGGCATTATTTGAGGAATCGCAACAATCGAAAAATTCATCCAAACAGATTCATTCACACTCAGTATAAGCCAAAAGACTATCATATATCAATCAATCATAACAATGTATCAAGTGTCTCACATGCACCATACTACTATCACTGTACATACTACTAAGAACAATAGAAATAACATAAAAACAATTAAAATAAAATAAAATAAAAGGAGTCCTATAGGATCAATCAGTCATCTGCAGCCAATGTCTCATCCTCCGCATCCTGGAATGCATCGGCAGCTTGCTCTGACGCACTGGATGGGCCGGATGGAGTGGGATCTGTATGTGGTGACGGTCTGGGAGCCACTGGAGTGACCTGAGGCTGGGCAGCAAATGGAACAAAAGGAGTAAAGTGATACTGGTACTCTGAAAAATCAATGCTCCGCTCTCTGCAGATGTCCTCTAGAAGCCTGGTCTGATACTCCGCTAATCTAGTCTGATGCTCCATGAGTCGAATTTGATGCTCTATCATAGCTCTCTGACTCTGAAGATCATCTGATGCAGTGGGTATCCTCTATGTGGATGTAGAAGGTAATGGAGACTGAGGAGGCTGATGTGCATGTGGTGAAACTGGTCTGTCAGCGGCTGGTGGAGAAGCAGGAATCTGAAGTGGTGGTCGTCGAGGACTGCGGGCTGCCAGCTCCTCAGGAGAGAGCTTCGAAGCTCTGATCAACTGCTCCTCCGCCGCGCTCTCTATAGCATCTATGTAAGTCTTCTTCGTCAAGCTCGAGCCCAGTCTGATGTCGAGGGGTTCGTCGTCTGGGATTTGAACCCCAGCACGACGGCACAAGTGGAGGATAAGAGAGGGATGCGCCAGCCAGGACTTACTGTTGACGTCCTGGATCATGCGCAGAATCCTCTTAGAGAGGATATAGGAAAGGTGCACGTTCGCCTCACTCTGAAGCACGTGCAAAAGAATCGCCCTCTCGACATTGACGTCCGTCATGTTCGTAGAAGGAAGAATCGTGTAGTTTACAAACTGGTGCCAGAAAACAGCATCTCCTACCAGATCATGCTTCCTCAGCTTCTTTGGCATGTAATCCTGGCCGACTTTGGTTCTCCACGAGGTGTAGAGACCAGTGATGCTCTGCCTGAGCATGTTGGCTAACTGTGGCATCTCGTCCCGGTACCTCTTGCTATGTATGTCTGGCTGCATGCGGTGAAAGATGTTGAAGAACTCGCATCTGGAGAAGACGCTGTAGGTAGTGTCCAGGAGCTTCTCTATAGTCTCATGGTCGAATGGAACTTCGACCCCTCTAACCCAGCTAAATCTCCTAGTCTCCACAGTCTTAGGTTTGACGTTCTCCAAAAACTCCTTGAGGATGGAGCTGGAGCTCGGCTCTGCCAGTGAGACTAGTCGCTGCCAACTGCGGCGTACAATGACCTCGGTGACTGGAGAGTCTTCAGGAAGCTCCTCCCACTTGATATTCCTCTCTGGGATAACCTTCTTCGGAAGGTAGAAGGAGTCGAAGTGCTCCTGGCACTCTAAGCTGCGAAACCTGGCCTCATCAAACTCAGCTATCCTAGGCCTCTTACTGCTAGAAGTCTCATCTGTCTTCTTTTTCCTCCGACTACTAATTTACCTTGAAAATGAGAAATTGTTCACAATTAGTTTATATTTCCAAAGTAAAATCAATTTCCAGATTAAATCTCTACTATATGTCAAAAACAATTCATGCATAACTCGGGATTCCCAGATTTAATCTGGTCCATATCATCAAAACAATTCATACACAGTGAAATTGATTCCCAAATTTAAATCTTTGCACTCTCCACATTCAAACATACCAAACTCAGCTCATTTTCAATTCAAACAAAAACAACACACAGGTATAGTTAAAATTGAACTACATGTATTTCACTCATTTCAAGTCCATGAAATCCGAACATGCTAGCCATTCCTAGATTTTATGGCTAAGCATGTCTTTGCCATTACCACACTAGACTAGCTCATTCAACTTGCAACTCACATTGAAGCACACATCTTGCATCTATTCAGTTCAATAGCATGCAATATCTAACTTAATTCCACATGGATCTTCACCAATCATTATGAAATTACAATATTCATTCCAGATTTCCACATGCAGTTTCATAATTAAAACATCACATGGTTCATTCAAATGGTATTTCATTATTTTCACAGTTAAGAGAAAACCAAGATTCCATGTTCTATTACACTAAGCAATGACTCAAGCTTTATTCAAAGAAACAACCACACAATCTTTGATTTTTTTTTTCAATTGATTTGATCATCCATAGAATGCACATGTGTTCAGTTGTCTGTCAAAACTGACCAATGGAATCATACCAAAAATCTGACCTTAAACAAAATATCAGACCATCATAACATAATTCCAAGTATCTAAATAAATTGATTCAACACATTCAATAACACTCAACTCAACAAAATCAATGTTCATTGGTTTTCATGAATTGATTTGTGTAATTGATAGCAATCCTTCAATTCAATTACAACTTGTGTTCCAATCTTTATGCTCAAACTGAGTTAACCAACAATTCTGCGCAAAATTCACTTCACAGCCACCAGAGCTCAACACTAACTACTTACCAATTTGCTAATTGATTTGTGAATCAATTCAATTTGATCAAAATCACTGTCTGATTATTTGAATCAAAACAATTCATGCATGACATTGTTCAAGGGTTTTATGTACAATTCAAGCTTAACATGAATAACTGGTTCAATCAACTCCAGGATAGAACAATTGACAGAGTAAGCTCAATAAAATCAGAATAATAAACCAAAACATATACCCAAACCTACTATCAGTCCATTAGCTTCCCCAATTGCAATTGCAACAGCACATGACTTTGAAAATGAAATGTCAAAGCAACATGAAGCAACCAATATAGCCATCCAAAACAATGTCATGACACACTCCAACCAATAATCCAAACATGACATTCATTCATGCATTGCCAATATGACTTACCACAACTGCAAAATGCAGTTCAATATAAACTATACCAAGCCAAGAGCCAAAATCACTCTCAAAGAAAACCTTCAATTCAGTTTTAGAGCATTACAGGACATGAAGCATTAAAACACCCACCATATGACACAATCCACCAAAATGGTTGCCAATGCATTGAGCAAAATTGAAATTGTCATTACACTTATCTTAACAATTTGAATTTAAACCATTGTCTGTGCAAAGCTATACCAATTCGAAATCACAATATCAAATAATACCAATTGAGTCAGGGTATTAAGCAGAAACCAAAACATGAATAGAGTCACTAATATTCATTGCAACCTAACATTTTCCATTGAAACTATCACTACAGTAGCTATCACCATAATCAAAACTCAAAGTTCGAAATTACTAACCTTATCTCCTGCCATCTGAATGCAAGCAAAACACCAAGGCAAATGCGAAGGGTCGTGGGTTAAGAAATGGTTTAGGGCAATGGGTTTGGGGAAATTTCGAACCCTAGGATTGTTTCTTGATTGTGCTCAGAAATGGTTTAGGGCAATGGGCTCAGAATGCTCAAGGAAAATAAAGAGAAGTAGAGTAAGGTGATAGTGAACAGGCGCTGAGGTTTAAACCTTGCATTTTAAAAACCAGAATCGCGACCTCACGCGGATCACGTGGCTTCATGCTGATCGCGTGAGGCTTCAAAAGGTAGGCAATTGATTCGCAAGTATGGCGCGATTTGCACTGTCCCACGCTGATCGTGTGAAATTATGTAGAAAAAGCTTCTGGTTTCGAACAAGCGGTGCGGATCACGCCATGTCACCACGCGAATCGCGTGGGGCCTTAAAATTGGCCATTAGCTTCGAACTGACGGCGCGGTTAGCGCGGCTATGCCACGCAGTCAGCGCGGGAAGGCCGAGCTGCCTTTGCTTCCTCTATCAAAATTTTTCTAAGTTAATAATGCCCATATGCAAATTTAAACTACCCTAGAATATTTAGAATGCAGCATACAACTAAAATGCACTAAATTCAAACTAAAACTACCTATTCTAACTTATTATTAACATCAATTATCAACTTATACCTAATTGCATGAAATTAAACACTAAAAACAAACAACATGAACCAAAAACACTAAACTAAACTATTAACTAAAGTAATTGGCATCAAACAAAAACAATTCTACCTAATTACCAAAACTAAAACCATTAACAAACCTTAATTGAATCAAAAGCATGAAAAACATGGATTTTAATAAAGTAAACACTTGGATTGCCTTCCAAGTAGCGCTTGTTTAACGTCACGAGCCTGACGTTCCAAGTTTCAGTCGCCAAGGGCTTTCAGAGGAATAGAAACTGTTCCTATTCACTGCCCCTCCAAAATAATGCTTCAACCTACATCCATTCACTTTGAAAGATCTATCATTATCCAAAGGAGATATTTCAACAGTCCCATAAGGATAAAATTTTCTAACCAAGAATGGACCAGACCAACGAGACTTAAGCTTACCTGGAAAAAGCTTTAAGTGAGAATTGTAAAGCAAAACCTGTTGCCCTGGTTCAAATTCTTTAGGACGAATTATGTTGTCATGCCATTGTTTGGTCTTTTCTTTATAGATCTTGGCATTCTCATAAGCAGTTAACCTGAACTCATCAAGCTCATTTAATTGCAATAACCTCTTCTTGTTAGCTTTAGATAACTCAAAGTTTAAAAATTTTGTAGCCCACATTGCTTTATGTTCAAGCTCAATTGGAAGGTGGCAAGACTTACCATAAACAAGCTGAAAAGGAGACATACCTATTGGAGTCTTGAAGGCAGTCCTATAAGCCCATAGTGCATCATCCAACTTCTTTGCCCAGTCCTTCCTTGAATTTCCTACAGTTTTCTCTAATATCCTCTTCAGTTCTCTGTTGGAAATCTCGACTTGACCACTTGTTTGCGGATGGTATGGTGTAGCAACCTTGTGAGTTACTCCATACTTAGCAAGTAAGCTCGCAAAATGTTTACTGCAGAAGTGGGTACCTCCATCACTGATTATAGCTCTTGGAACTCCAAAGCGTGTGAAAATATTCTTCCTCAAGAACTCCATCACCACTCTAGCATCATTTGTAGGCAAGGCTACAGCTTCAACCCATTTAGAAACGTAATCCACAGCCACCAAGATGTATTGATTATAATATGATTTAGGGAAAGGTCCCATAAAATCAATTCCCCATACATCGAATAGTTCCACTTCTTGAATATTATTCAGTGGCATTTCATCTTTGCGAGAAATATTTCCCGTCCTTTGACAGCGATCACATTTTTCCACAAAATCTCTTGCATCTTTGAATAATGTTGGCCAATAATAACCACATTGCAAGACTTTTTGTGCTGTTCTATTTGCAAATTAATATAGAAAAGACCATACTGCAAATCAATCCACCATGTGTTATGATTAATCATATTAGATTCATAACAAACTAAAGAGGTAGGCATACCTTTCTTTTCCAAACCATAGCTTGAACTTTGGACAATCTTTTTTCATGTGCCCTTTCTTTTTATAGAAGAAACACCTACATTCTTTCTTAATTCTAGCTTGAGGTGGTATTTTACCACTTCCCTTGTTCTTATGGCCTTTCTTATTATCTTTCCTTTCAGTCGTCATAAGAGAACTCTTTCCTTGTTCCAACTGCAACCTCCCCTATTCATGAACACACATGGTCATGAGTTCATTAATAGACCATTTGTCTTTATGTGTGTTGTCGGATATTTTAAAAGGGACCATATGGTGCTAGGAGAATATTTAGAATAAAATGCACAAGAAAGGAGTCAGACATGTCCACCTCTAGAGTTTTAAGTTGAGTTGCAATGTCCTTCATCTGCATTATGTGCTCACGCACACCCCTCAGAGTATTGAGCTTCATGAAAAAAAAAATTCATTATTAAGGTACTAGCCAATGCCTTCCCTGAAGTCTCAAATTGTTCATCAATGTACTTCAGGAGCACTCTCACATTGTCATACTGTTCAACTAAACCCTTAATACCAGCCTATATTTTAGTCATAATGAAGATCACATAGAGTCGGTTGGATCTTTCCTATTTCTCATACAGATCCATCTCCTCTAGTTCATTGTTCTCTATAATTGCTGGTGGCTCAGCTTTCCTGATAGCATAATCAATGTCCATATACACTAACGTCAATAGAATCATTTCTTTCTATATAGAAAAATAATCTCCTCTCAATTTCGGGACATCAATTGTATTATAGGTTGTATAGTTGCAAAATAATTCAACATATATGTTTATCATTAGAATTTGAGACAAAAATAATGTATCATGTTTTACCGATGTAAGTCATGCTTATAAAATTATGAATTTAGTGACATAAAATTTGCTTGTGGGCTAAAATTTTAATTCAATTAAATTTACATTAACATTATGATAAAACTATCAAGTTATATTTCTTGATCCCTGTGGGCAAATCAAAAAAATATAATTTAATATTTTATCCTAATTAATCTTACAAAAATATAATAGAAATTCCTGTGAAATAATGTCTACTATATTATATTATGATTAATTACAATTAATATCATCTACCTTATGATCTAGAGAGTCTTAATATATAATTTAAATAATTAAAGTTGTTGTGGCTAGGCTTTAATTAATTAAATTATAAATATCACTAAATATTATCTAATTTCCAAAATTAATTTTACTGTAATTAATCATAAACAATAAAATTAAATAATCAATCATTCAAATTAATCAACTTAATATTACATGTATAGGGAAACATAAATTAATATATGTAATGACAAAATAAAAATAAATTATGTGAACATATATCACAAAATAGTAACTTGAAAAGTGTAACAATTAATTACAATAATATGCCTAATTCTTTATATGATCTTTAAAGAACTTAATATATAATTTCAATCAAATTATAGATATTGTGACTAATCCATAATTAATTAAAATTATAAAGATCACTCAGACATAAAACTTAATCATATGAGAATAAATCATATTATACATTTCAAGATCAAGATATAATATAATGATGAATAAAATTCTCATACACAATTGCATAATTGAAACATAATATTATACATTTGATTTAATATATATATATATATATATATATATATATATATATGCATAGAATAAACATTTCCAGAATATATTCATGCATAAAACAAATCAAAACTCTACAAATTCCAAAATTAAACAGGAACTCATAAGCATATAAGAGATAGAAAACAAATAGCTAGCCGTTAATCTTAAATAGCTTAGTGGTTGTGCAAGTTTTACTAAATGGATGGATGTGGTTTTGAGACCCAGATGCACAAAAATAGTTTGTTTTCTATTATTATTATTATTATTATTATTATTATTATTATTATTATTATTATTTATTTTACTGTTCATCATCTTCAACCTTGAGCCGGGTCACTTTGACCTGGTTGCGACCCACGAACTCGAATTAAAAATCCAATGTTTTTCAGCCATTTTCAACACCAAAATCCATGTTTTAATTTACAAAATGCTTAGAAATTCAATTTTCATATGATTCCAAGGCTTCTTAATAATTAAAATGTTCAAATAAAATACCCATATTTCAATAAAACAATATTTAAAAAATATGAGTGTCAAACAAAAGCAAGGCAGAGGCAAAAACGGGCTCTGATACCAAATGTAAGAAAAACTAAATAATCTAATCATGCTTATTCACAAACAACATAAGCAATTAGATCAAGTGCGAAAAAATTAATATCATAAATACCTCCCACCATTGCTATTATTTTCTTACTCCGATAATGAGTTGCAATTGTCCGTAAGTACTTTGTAAGTCTTCTAAACTCTAGCTCTAATGCACAGATGGTGTATTGCATATATTTCAGAATAAGCTTAGGGACCCCAAACATACACTATATATAGCACCTAACCATCAAAGTGTCTATTATTAGTGGTGTGCAGAAAATATGGGTTGTTGGGATATTTTTGTTATTGAAATAATGTGGACCATATATTTGACTTTATCCTCAATTAGTTATCAAAACAACTCAGTTACTAAAACAGCCGAAAATAAAGGAACGTAGGCACGTTGCACATTACACTGCAACCATGTTAGCTTGGTGTAGCAATTTTTTATTCAAATGGGCCAGGGTAATCAATTTTATGGATGAGTGGAAGGTTTGGATGCAAGGAAATCTCTCTAGTAAAACTGTTGTGCACGGTTTAGAGTGGGCCTTGTTGTTTGGAGTTATGCTTTATTTTATGTGGCGGAGTAGGAATAGGCTCGTTTTCCATAATGATCAACGGTCTCCCCAAGATTTGATTCACAAGGCTTGTATCCAAGCTAGTTCTTATAATGAAAGTGTTTCTCTTCATAAGCTACTTATGGCTTCGAATCAGATTCACTCAAGCATGGTTTTGATCAAGTGGGCCTATCCTAATATAGGAGAAGTAACACTTAACTATGATGAGGTAGTGATGAACAGAGGCAACAAATCCTCTTGTGCAGGTGTGGTGGGCGACCATAATGGGTCTTTTATTTATGGTTTTGGTGTTAACTTAGGAGGTTGCTCGATGCTTGTTGCAGAACTAAAGGCAATTCTCCTTGGCCTAAGACTTAGATGGTCCAGGGCTGTGAAGCATAGACGCAGCAAAATACAAGAAGAATCACGTCGAACACAATCGGACACGCCGACTCGCGCCAACACGCTTCGACACCGTGTCCAACACACGGTCAACAACTCCTACGCGTTGACCAGTTTTGACATGTTGTTGACTGGTTTCGACATGCGACTTTGACCGTGTCGGACACGGTCAAAAGGCATTTTCATGAAAACGTAAAAAAAATTTAAAAACCTTATTTGTCTGAGCTTTACGTGACTTTGCTTGTTTCTCCCTTCTCGCTCCTTCATGATGGCTCAGTGGCTCACAGAGCACATGACTAAGCTCCGACCTCCGTTCACACTCGCTCTTCACTGTCGTCAGCCCATCATTCATGCTCGCTTCTCCGACTACCATTCGTGTCTTGCATCTGCCGTCATTCGCGTCTCACTTCTGTCACTGTTTGCATCTCCTTCTCACCGCCATCCGTGTCTCGCTGGTCGCGTCTCCTTCTCAGCTCGCCGTTGTGTCTCACTTGTCATCAAATCATCGTTGTCTCACAGGTAAGGTAAGTGCTCTTTTTAATTGCTTATTTTTTTATGTTTTTTCTTTTTAGGTTTTTTTATAAAAAAAATCATTTATGTAGACTGTAGTATTTTTTTAATACCTTGTGCCTGGCTTGTGTTATTTCTTTAATTCTTTCACTGAACCCCCAATTTCTCTGATATATTTCTTTCACTGAACCTTGTGCCTGACTGCCTGGCTTGTGTTATACTGTTATCTTTATTTTTTTAATACCTGATAATTTGATGTATGTTTGATACTGAACCAGTGAACCTTGTGCCTGGCTTGTGCTATTTTTATTTTTTTAATACCTGATAATTTGATGTATGTTTGGGACTAAACCTTGTGGGTTGTGCTATCTTTATTTTTTTAGAATGGATTCAAGTATTGGAAGTAGTGGAGATGATGAATTTCTAAAGAAGCAATTATGGAAATAGGTTACAAAATTAGGCACCGGAACGGAAGCTGGAGAAAATATATCTTGGAAATGCAATTTTTGTGGAAAGGATTTTAAAAGTTTGTATACTAGAATAAGAGCTCATTTGTTAAAATTATCAGGTAAAGGAATTGCAAAATGTTTACATGTGCAAGCAAAAGACTTGCTAGAGATGGAGAAATTAGAACAAGAAGCTAGTGAGAAATTGAAGAATAATGCACCCAAAAATGTGCCTTTACCCTCTTCTAGTTTTTCCATGGATTCAAGCTCGAAAAAAAAGAAGTGGAAGTGAGGGTGTAAGTTCATCTAGAAATACTATTGAGAGGGCATTCAATATTGGGGCTCGGGAAGAATTGAACCACTTAATTGCTAGGATGTTTTATTCAGTAGGAATGTCATTCACTTTAGCAAGGAACCCATACTTTCAAGCCACCTTCACTTATGCCGCGGATAATAATATTGGAGGTTATTTTCCTTCAAGATATAAATCCTTACAAACCACTCTTTTGCAGAAAGAGAAGGAAAATATTGCTAGGTTGTGTGCACCTATTCGAGCTGGGTGGAATGAGAAAGGTGTTAGTATTGTGAGTGATGGATGGAGTGATTCACAAAGGAGGCCACTTATTAATTTCATGGCAGTATTTGATGGTGAAGCTATGTTTTTTAAATCAGTTGATTGTTCAAGAGAGACTACGGATAGGCATTTTATTTCATGTTGTTAAAAGAAGTAATTCAGGAAGTTGGGCATGAAAAAGTGGTTCAAGTAATCATGGATAATGCTGCAAATTGTAAGGGAGCAGGGCATCTTATTAAGCAAGAATTTTCATCTATTACTTGGACACCATGTGTTGTTCACACACTGAATTTAGCTGTGAAAAATATTTATGCTGCTAAAAATGTGGAGAATAATCAAATAACATATGAGGAATGTAGCTGGATTTCTGATATTGTTGGAGATGTTTCTTCTATAAAGAATTTCATAATGAATCATTCTATGAGACTGTCAATGTTTAATGAGTTTGTGGGATTGAAGTTGTTTTCTATAGCTGAAACCCGCTTTGCTTCCATGATTGTGATGCTAAAGAAGTTCAAATTGATAAAAAGTGGTCTCCAAAATATGGTAATTAGGGACAAATGGAGTGTGTATAAAGATGATAATCTAGGGAGAGCGAGATTTGTTAAAGAAAAGATATTGGATGATCTTTGGTGGGATTCAATTAATTACATACTTGCTTTCACTGCTCCCATTTATAATATGATCAGGATTTGTGACAGTGATAAACCTTGTCTTCATTTGATTTATGATATGTGGGATGAGATGATTGAGAAGGTGAAGAAAGCTATATACTTGCATGAAGTGAAGAGGATGGATGAGACCTCGACTTTTTATGACATGGTGAATGGCATTATTGTGAATCGTTGGACCAAAAATTCAACTTCACTTCATTGTTTGGCACATGCTTTGAATCCCAAGTAAGCTTTTAAATATAAATGGATTTAATACTTATCTTATTTGATATAATATGTTAATTTTGTTTCTTTTTTTCTTTTAGATACTATAGCTAACAATGGCTTGATGAAGATTCTAGTCGATTTCCTCCACACAAGGATTAAGAGATTAATTCGGAAAGACAAAAATGCATAAAGAGATATTTTCCTAACTTAGAGGATCAAAATAAAATAAATTTGGAGTATGTGGACTTTGCTAGTACAAGTGGGGGTTTTAGAGATTATAATGCCATCCAAAATCGATATTCTATGGAGCCCAAAGCTTGGTGGGTGCTTCATGGTGCTTGTGCACCTATGCTTCATAAGATAGCATTGCGACTTGTTGCACAACCTTCTTCTTCATCATGTGCTAAACGCAATTGGAGTACTTATTCTTTTGTGCATTCTGTAAGGAGACATAAGATGACTCCAAAACGTGCTGAAGACTTGGTTTATATACATAGCAACCTTCGGCTCTTATCAAGAGTCCACAATATACACAAGGGGAGAGTAAAATGTGGGACATTGCTGGAGACACATTTGATACATTTGAAGATGTTGGAATTCTTGAAGTTGCTACTTTCACTTGATGAGCCAGAGATGGAGTCAAATGTTATTGATGAAAATGTTCCATGAAGGTAATCTCCATATTTTATGTTTGTCTATGGATATTCTGTTTAGTTTAATTTGCTACTGCTTTCTTGAAGTTGCTACTGCTTTCTCTTAATGATAATATGGACTATTTAGTTCTTATCTTCTCCATTGATGGGTATTATTAGTTTAGTTTAATTTTTTGGTTAAATTATTGAATATTAAAAGAAATATACACTATATAAATTAAAAATATTATTTAATATTAAAATTTGTCCCAACGTGTCGAAATCCATATTTTTTTAAGATTGATGTGTCAAAGAGTTGAGTCGTGTCGTGTCACATGTTGCGTGTCGGTGCTACATAGGTCTAGGGGGTTCCTGAAAATCAGAGTAGATTCAGATTCTTTGCTTGCTATTAAGCTTTTGTCAAAAGGCTGCTGCATGCTGCACCCATGTCATAATCTGGTTAGTGAAATTCACTTGCTCTACTAAGATGGGGGAACTATTTCATGGAATCACATTTATAGAGAAACCAATCAAGTGGCTGATGCTATGGCCAAACATGCGATAAATGATGATTTTAGATATCATGTTTTTGATTTTGCTCTAGCTTTATTCTTGATGCTGTAAGAGCTAACATGGCTTAGATTTGTTTCCTTGGAGGCTTTTAGTCTCTATTTCTTGTGCAACTCACCAAAACAAAACATTGAAACATTAGTTATTATTTTTTGTGAAAAGAGTATGATTTTACTTAATTAAGACAGTGTTAGATTACATAATACTCAATCCGAGCATAAATTTGATGGGATAATTGTAAAATGTGAAGAAAGGAGAAGAATTGATGGGTGAACTTTCTTGTGTACTTCATTTATTTGTTGTGTATATATATTACAGACTGATTTACAACTTACGAGATTGAAGATTAATAGATCTAAGTTTATCGGCTAACCTATCTATATAAAGAAATTACAAAAATTCAAAAGCTAACAAGTTTAAAAACATTTCACTTATTGTTTTCCTTCTTTATCTTCCTCCCTGACCGAAATTTGATAATATCCTGATTTCATATCAAATTTGGAAAAAACAGAGGAATTGTTTAACCTTTTAATTAAATCATTTTTATTAGGTAAAAGGTATCTTATCCATTTTAAAACTTTATTGAGTGGCTTATAGTTAATGACTAATCTTGGAGCACCTCTTTCTGCTTCTGAAGCTTTCATGACATAAGATCTTGAACAACTCCAAGGTGATTTAGATGGTCTAATTAACCCTTTCTCCATATATTCATTTATTTCTTTTTTACAATATTCTAAATATTGTTGATTCATTTGAATAGGTCTAGCTTTAGTAGTAATATCTTTTTCATTGAAATTATCAATATATGGTAAGCTTATTTCATATTTCTTTCTATGCCAAAAAGTTATAGGATTTGTCTCACAAATTTCTTGTTTTATTTCCTCTTCTAATTCAGTTTTCTTATCTTGGATTTGTTTACTTAATAGTTGATTTTCTATTCTTTTATATTGTATTTCTTTGTTTAATAAATTTATTTGTTTTACTTTATTATTAATAATACTTATTGAGGATGATTTTAATAAATTTAATTATCTTGCTCTAGGATGTTTTATAAAGTCAAAGATTATTGGTTTTCCTAATACCTTTGTTATTAATCCTTGTCCAGTTACTTGGAAAGGATATAATAAGGCTAAAAAAAGGGTTCATAATATTATTTCATAATTCATATTCTTCATTAATACGAAGGAAGTTGAATAACATATCCCATTTTTACATATTTTAGCATCTGATAACTTATATCTAATATTCATTTTGGATCCATTTTCACTTGAAATATTTTCTACACTTTTTTCATAATACTTTATAGGTATTATTCCTTCTTGTATACAGTTTACATATGCTCCTAGTCTATTAATGCTATTAAATTAAAGCTTTCTTCTTTAACTATTAAAGTTATTTCACAATGTCATTTATAGGTAATAATAAGACTTAATAGATTAATAAATGTTTCCTTTTTTCATTATTATTACATGTTGAAGTACTAGGAGTATTCTCCTGACCTTTTAGTATATTTCTTCCTTCTAATTCTAAGATTCTATATTCGAAAGCTATATCATTTTGCTTTAATTATTTTATTTCCTACTTAAGATTCTTTATTTCTTCTTGTAAATCTTTTAAAGTAATTTGTTTATTAGGAATGCAGCGGTTATAAATCTCTTTCATATCTATAGCTTTAATTTCTTCTCTATTTGATTGATCTTTTATTATTAATTCATTAAGCTGAGTTATAAATTCATTCCTAATAGGTGAATCTTCTAATTTTGCTATGATATTTATTAATGCTTCAATCTGATCTCTAGTTAACATATTAATAGTCTTACACTGTTGACAAGTACATAATTGTGGTCCTAAACAATTATCTATTTCAGAATTACTAGAATAATCACTACTAGTTTCCTGGTCTATTTGATATATAACTTATTCTTCTTCAGAATAGCTTATTTCTATAAAGGTTTCTGAAAAATCTTCTAGTTCTGTATTTATGACTATTTTCATTAGTTGTTGTTTTAATTCCTCATCTATCATTAATTCATTGATCTTTTGTTGTGTTGTACATTTATTAGCATAGTGTCCTAGTTTACCACATTTCCAGCAATTATTTCTCTTTTTGTAGGAAAATTTTTTTATGAGTCTTTTTATAGGGTTTCTTTCTATAATTTTGGTTATCATAATTTTGATAATCTTTTCTGTTTTTATTAAATCTTCTTTTAGAATAATGTCTATATTCTTTTATGGGTTTCTTATGTTTCCTTCTATTTTGGGCATTGGGAGCTCTAATAACCTCTATTCCATATTGATGACAGAAGGTTCCTAATTCTCTTCTATTTGTCATATTTTCTTTTCTCATTTTATTCTGAAGTTTGAAATCAGTACAAACTTGAATTCCTGTTTCTACTATAATATTATGAATTTGTCCAAAGGTTAAATCACTATATGGTATAGGTTTTCTAAGTTTATTCTTACTTTTTCAGCAAAAAGTTTAGATAGTCCATATATAAATTTTTCTTTCCAATATCCTGCATAACCATCTTCTCTTAAGGTTATCTTAGAGAAAAAGGTATCTTTATACCATTTATAATCGGACACAGTTGGACAATATAAATTATTTAATTGATTAGCTATTCTTTCTTTGAATACATTTCGATCTCCTATAAAATTTTGTATTATGGTAAAAATAAGGGTTGCTACAACACCCTGCTCTTGGGTTTCAGGTTTTACACTACTTAATATCATATTTCTCTCATTATCTATACATAAATTATCCCACCATCCTTTTAAATGATCTGTAAATCCATGTATTATTGCTACAACAGTATTTCTATCAGTTATACCTTTAGTTTTATAGGATGGATGCTGCCATATTCATTTGACAAGTTAAATCTAAAATTTGTTGTTCACTCATCCCATCTATATTTCATTCTGCTATTTCAGTTCTAGAATAAACATTTTGACGCATATATCCTATTTCCTCAAATTGAACATCTGCAGGAGATTGTCTTGAATAATAATTTCTAAGTTTAGGATAATAATTTGATCCTCTTTTGAACTTATTAATCTCTAAATTGTCTTTTTCTAAAGTATTGATTGAAACATTTCCTATACTTAATTTTTCTATATTTTTCCATATTTTCTCTATCTTATTATTAATTTGATTTCCTAATTTAATAGAGTCTAGATCTTTTCATTATCTTATATATAGGTTTATCTATTGTCTTTTTAAATGATTTATCTAAAGTACTTACTTCTTGAGAATTATTTTCTATCCTGGCCAAATGGATTGAGATGGTATTTAAAATTATATTTGAATAGTTTAATTGATGATATAATTTCCTAATATCTTGAATTTCTAAAATTTTATTTTCTTCTATAACATCCTTAAATGGTGAAGCTTCTATTTCTAAATTAGCAACATTAATTTTTACTCCTTTATGATGAGGATATTCTGCTTCTATAATTTTATCTTATGTAGTTTTCCAAGTGTAGGTATTTTTTATAATAGGACTGATTACCTTTTGTTATTCAAAAAACCAATCAAAGAAATAAATATTGATTTCTTTTTCTTCTAAATACTTATAATAATTTTCCCTATTTTTTTCTCTTTCTTTATCAGTATATTTTAAAAAAAAATCATTTTGTATAATCTTTATTATATTCTGCTAAAAAATATTGTCTAATCCAATGTTTATCAATTTTAAAAGGTGCTTCCTCTCTGGTTAAAACATTTAATACTTTGAGACTTTGTCGGAGAATATTGGGGAGATGAATTATTGTCTTAGTATACTGGTATAGATACTTTTGGATTACTATTATCTAATCCTGTTAAATCTAAATCTATAGTAGATCCACTAACAAAATGTCTTGATGATTGTCCTTTATAAATCATATGGGGGTTTTCTATTCTTAAGGATTGTGATCTATTCATCTTTAATCTTATGTCTGTTCCATCTTGTATAATTTCTCTTATTTGGGTATTATATATTCTGGGGGGTTCTATAACATCTTCAATTTTCCATTCTTCGGGAATATTTTGCATAACCTCTTCATGATCTAGTCTTCTAGGAACTTGTATAAAGGATTTCTTTAAATTTGCTTCTACTAATGTAGTTGCATTTTTCTTAGATTCTCTCAAAGCTCTAAAGTTATAGTTTATTTTAGTTACTTTATAATATAATCTAAATTTAATTTCTATTGGACTACAGTCTTCTCTAACAACATCATTAGGTAATTTAACATGTAATTTTATGGCTGATCCTGTATATTCATTTCTTAAATTCATAGAAAAGTTGGGAAACAATTAAAAAAGGTTGGGCCATCATGTAAATTACTTTCTAATATTGCTATTACTAAATCTTTAAAATTTATAAGTCTTGTATTTCTTAATAACATTAATATTGGACTAGTTATTCTTATTCTAAAATTAGGCTTTGTTGTAACTTGTATTAGTCCTATATGAATAAAATTAAATCCTTTTGTTATAAGTGAATCTAATATATCTTGTTATAGTATATTTATTATCTTATTTCCATCTGTTCCTGGGTAACTATATTCTATAACATGTATTTCATCTTTATTTGAAGAAAATATATTATGTCTCTTATATATTTCACTCTTTTTTACTATAGGTATTGACCAATTATGTAAAGATCTTTCTATCTCCGATATAGGTACAATAGTTGTATTTTCTAATGACTCTAATGATTCTTCATTATCTATTGTTTGTTGAGGAGTTCTTATGGCTATTTGTTTATCTTTATTACTTCTTCTTATCTCACTTAGACTTCTAACTATATTGGTTATTCTACTTCTTGATTGAGTTGATGTTACGGGACCACCTCTTTCCATTTCTAGTCTAAACCAACAGACTTTCAACCTCTCTGCGACCGGGACCACCTAGACTCAAGAAGCTGACCAACGTATACACACCCTTCAATGCTACACTCAACTCTCTCAAAAACTAGAACAACTGTTACAGATAGAGATCTTTATGAAATATTAAGAAGATCAAGGATATAACAAACAACTAAAGAACACCTACACTCAGTGGCTCTGATACCACTAAGGGGAAGCATGGGTTCTGGGTCCATAAGTTCTAAGGAGTTCAATCACTAACAGTTCATTCTCAAGGTTATAACTAAAATATTTTGAATATAAAAGATAATGATTTTGAAATTCTAAAATTAAACAAACATGAATATAATCTGATTTATAATCAAGTCTAAAATAAGTATTAATCATGTGATAGAAAACTTACTTAGTTATTCTTGAAAGCGCACAAGTAAGAAAATAAAAACAATTATTAGAAGACGGAAAATGAGTCGAGAAATGATTGAAGATTATGAATAGAGAGATAGATTTTTTGGTTAATAAAAGTTGATGCCTTCTTTTCATTTACATGGCTATTTATAGGATTACAAGCACTCTGGATTCTATCCTAGACTTCATTCTAATTTACGAAAACTTAAAGATAATTCCACGTACACCCATGAACAGTCAAATGATAAAAAGTAAACAATACTAAAAGGAAAAGATACAGACATTCAAACTTGAAACAGGTACATGCTTATCGACAGATTATCTGTCAACAGAGCTTTGTCTCCTGCCGACACCTTCTATTGGTTATTGATCTTTTCTTCTTTATTATGAAAATTTTTGAATCTGTTGCTTTATTTTAAGAACTCTTCTTTTGTAAAATAGTCTAACATATCCCTGTTCTTTTGGTAGGGATTTGTGCTAGAACTATTGCCTTCATCTTTTATCATTTTCTGTCCGCTATTGTTTATTGATTTCATTCATTGAAGCCTCTCTTCAAATTCTTCTCGAGATGTGGCCATAGATAATTCTACCATTATTAGACTATTCTATGCTAAAAACAATGCTTTTTTTATCTGCCTCTCTATCTAACTAACTTCTTGGCACTCTATTAGCATTTTGCCATTGGACTAATCTATCTTTATTGATTAATTTACATCAAAATTCTTCCACTACTTTATTTTTACTTGTCTGGATAAGGAATAGATATCTGTAACATTATTGGCTCTTGCATGAACATATGTCCAGCACATAATCCATATGATTCCCTGTGAGGCTATAAAGGATATAAACTTATACCCTTCTACGAAGGTAGTTTGTTCTTTAAAGAATTGGTATAATTTTTCTACTTCTGGGGGAAACAACTTTCTTATGGGTCCAAACTCGAAGAACCATCTAATAAACCATCTGGGAAATTTAAGAGATATGCCTTTTTTGAACCAAATAAACCAAGAGTGTTTATCCGGCCTAAGGTATAGAATGTTGGTCCATGCAGCAATATAATCAAAATAATTGTCTTGTTGTGGGGTAAAGGTCCTGGTAAAGGTTTTGGGTTGATGCATAGGTTGAGCCCAATCTATATCTGACAGAATTGGATAATTCCATCTTTATCTTTATTATGGGAAAGTTCTATCGAACCAATATCTACCAGAATAAACTCATAAAACGTTCTATTTTTATGGATATCATAAACAGGGTATGGAGAATCTAAAGGAAAGATTTTATTAGCTAAATTTACTGGAGGTAGCTTCATCCAGTGTTTTTCTGCTATTATACTGGAAGTACTGTATCTTTCTTTACATATTTTGGGTCTGTTTTTGTATCTGTTTGGAAAACATGAAAGGTATTGGCTTTTGCGTTATTGGTTCTTTCAAAGTCTCAAAGTCCAACTAAAGTATTGATATATTAAAGGGGGGGTATATTTATTTTTCTGAATAGGAGTGGATCCTCTAACTACATGTGACAGAATATTTGGTCTAATATTGGGATTTGTCAAAAACCTGGAATTTCCAGTATTCGCCAGAGGTTGTATTGCTTTATCGGAGCCTTTATTTGCTCACAGTGGGGGTCTGTATTGATCTTTGGTAGTGGCTTTATTAGTACTTTTGCTCATTCTGATCCCTGTAAAAACTCTAGTTAAGAAATCTGGAAGAAAATTCTTATCTCCTTTAATATGTTCAATCTCAAAATCAAAACAAGAAAGTAGAGATTGTCATCTGGCAAAAATATGTTTTGAAATCAGATTTTTACCATCTTTTTGTGAAACGCAAGGAGCTGCTTTACAATCAGTCCTTACCAAAAAAAATTTATTAAATAAATCATCTTGAAACTTTTGTAAACATAAAACTATTGAAAATATTTCCTTTTTTACTGTAGAATATTTTTTTGGGAAGGATGCCAAATACCCGAATAATATTTGACTACCCGTTCTTTTGAAGTAGGAGAGACTTTTTGCTTAAGAATACCACCATATCCTATTTCTGAAGCATCTGTTTCTACAATCAAAAAGGTTGAAGGATCTGGAACACCTAGACACGAGAGTTTCTTAGTTATATGTTTAATTTCCCTAACAGCTTTAGTCATTTCTTCAGACAAATCTGGAGGGGTTTTTCTAAGTCTTTCATATAATGGGGTACACTTGATCCTAATATTGGGTATAAAATCAGCTATATAATTTATATATCCTAAAAATCGTTGTAACTGTTTTTTATCTTTAATCTCATTTGGAAACTTTTCTGTAAATTCTATCGATCTCTGAATTGGGATAATAGTTCCCTGATATATCTCATATCCTAAAAATCTTATTTTAGTTTCAAATAGTTTTATCTTCCTTTCTCAAACAACTAATCCATTTTCTTTTATAATGTTTATAAATTTATCTAAATGTTTTATATGTTGATTAACATTTTTTGAATAAACCAATATATCATCTAAATATACTATAGTAAAATTAGAATATTTATAAAATATATCATTCATAATATGTTGATATTCACTTGGTGCATTTTTTAATCCTTGAGGCATAACATTCCACTCATAATGCCCAAAAGGTACTACAAAAGCAATTTTATAAAGTCAAAGATTATTGGTTTTCCTAATACCTCTATTATTAATCCTTGTTCAGTTACGTGGAAAGGATATAATAAGGCCAAAAAAGGGGTTCCTAATATTATTTCACAATTCATATTCTTGATTAATACAAATGAAGTTGAATAACATATCTCAGTTTTACATATATATATATATATATATATATATATATATATATATATATATATATATATATATATGTCATTTGATATACATTTGCAATTGTTTCTTGCAAGCCATGCTTGCACATTCTGCAGATTATGCAGCAAGTTGTGCAGTAAAGGCAAACATCCTTTGAGTTCCTGTTCCAATTTTTTTTTACCCAATTGGAAACTGAGCACTTATCTTTTCAGGTTACAAGTTTCTAACACCATTATTTATTGACACATAATACACATAATTATGTCTTTTGTCATCAACATAGAGACACTCTATAAACAGTAACCTATTGGCCAAAAAATAAAGTAAAAGAACTGAAAACATAGTATGAAAATCCTAAATAAGAATTAGAAAAACCACTCAGTTTCTTTCTTGTGTTTTACCAAATGTTGTAATGCAAAGTTGTCAGCCTCAACATTCTTACTCCTTGTTTTTTGTGATCCTGCATGTAGCTCCCTTCATCTTCAGACTGATCCTCACTTTCTCTGTCATCCATTTCTCTTCATTTCTTTTATTGGTGATAGATGCCAAACTTCTACTCAAAATTAGCAGGGAAAGTGGCCTCATCTTCTTCATCGATCATCAGAATTATACTATCGCACTCGCTTGCATAAAAGTTTCTGCATTTTTATTATTGTCTATTTTAACTATCTTTAGTCCATGTAGTGGTGGCATCATTTTTGCTTTCTTAACTTTTTATACGCCTTTGTTTTTAACAAATTTCCTCTTTGGATCTACCAGGTTCTATCATTGTGATTTCTTCAGCCATAGACTATTTTATGATTCAACTTCAATTCTTGAATCTGCTCGGAAAGGGTCAAAGACATCTAAATGAAGGACTCACGAAGAAAAGTGCATGTCAGGGGGCGTGAAGCACATGGTGTGGAGAACTACAAGGCAGGGGTGTTCTTTATAATAAAACATGAGTAGCACAATGAAATTGTAACGACCCCGTATGCATCCGGTTCATTAACATTATACTATGGTCTTTAGCGTTGCAATACTTAACGTAATTAACTAAACACAAAAGCATTAAAATAAACAAGACGTCATCTTACGTCATACAATACAACTAAAACATTATGTATGGAATTTTGATATACATCCCGGCACCCGAGTTCTGTTCCATAAGATACATCATACAAAACCAACCCATACCGGGTTACAAAAGTACTATGAAATTGAGCCAACAGACTCTCCAAAAAGGACCGCCTTCCAAATCCGCTCCCTCAACCCGGTCTCGGCCTCTTGTCCGGGATCCTCAATTGAGATCTACCGAGCAACCCCTACTCGGGTCTCTTATCCCGGACTTCGTCCTCCGCTCTTTGGCTATCACCTACAATAAAATATAATCTCAAACCGGGGTGAGATACAATCTCAGTAAACTCAGGGTTCTTGGAGACTCACCTCCCCCTGGTTCACTTCCACAGTACATAGCATTTATATTGGCATTACAAATAACATAGTCAACCCGGCCTTTAATCAAACAATACATGTACATAACCACACCAACGTGCCATTTCACCACAAATATGCAATTTAGCCAACCAGTGCAGATATCATACACAATTTCATATCAGATATACAAGTTAGACAGCCAGTACACATATTGTGCACTCTTGTGTATCTTCTAGTGTACTCCGCGTACACATCATGTATCCTGGCCTGAGGTCCCAGACCACAGACTCCACGTGAATTCCATCAAAGACATGCACAAATGTATATCCAGATATACAAATTAACCAACCAGTGCACATCTTCATTACATGTATGTTTTCAATCAAAAAGCAATAACACGCAATGTAAATACACGCACCATACCATCCAACAACCATCACTCCCCAGGAGTATGGTGGAACACAATCAAGGGAATAAACTCCCAAGAATAGAGAGCTTACCTTCTATGATCACAGCACCGACTACCTCAGCCTCATGTTCCCGACCACCAATATCTTCTTTATCAAGCCCTACACCAGGCAAGATATCAAGAACAGTTCTCAACTGTCTCATGAAAAGAACCCAATTCTTTTCCAGATCTCAATCATAGACCACCAACAAGTGACTTGTAAACCCCACAAGATCTATCCGGTCATAACAAAATACCCAAAACCCAGAAAAGTTAATTTTCAAGGTTTAACCTTCATCACAACAACCTCCTGAGCATACTTTTCCAAAGAACCATTACCCAAAACCAAACCTAACTCATATGGGTCATTTTTCCTCTTAAAACCAAACTCAAAAGAAACAGTAAAACTCATGTGTCTTACCTTAAAAAGTCAAGGAAGGCTAGTGGACAACTTCTAAAAGCTTGAATGTCCTTAAAATGCCTCCTAACTCTTAAAGGTTGAAACTTTGCACTTCCTTTGGAGAAATGATCTCCTCGCCTGATGGTTTCCATAACTAACGAAGGGTGAAACTAGTTTATAAGGTGATTCTCTTCAATCCTCACGTTGGATGTGAAGGTGTTTAGGTCAAGGAATGTTTATCTAGGAAGCTTTTTTCACTTTAACAATGGAGGAAATATGGAATAAGAGAGAGAAAGTGTTTAAACAAAGGCAGTGGAAATAAGATTACTATTGAAATATCTCACTTGTGCATATCTTATATAGTCTGTAAGTTAACAC
>CM023960.1:17104078-17128257 GCA_013407115.1 Glycine latifolia
ACTTCTAAAAGCTTGAATGTCCTTAAAGTGCCTCCTAACTCTTAAAGATTGAAACTTTGCACTTCCTTTGGAGAAATGATCTCCTCGCCTGGTGGTTTCTATAACTAATGAAGGGTGCAACTAGTTTATAAGGTGATTCTCTTCAATCCTCACGTTGGATGTGAAGGTGTTTAGGTCAAGGAATGTTTATCTAGGAAGCTTTTTTCACTTTAACAATGGAGGAAATATGGAATAAGAGAGAGAAAGTGTTTAAACAAAGGCAGTGGAAATAAGATTACTATTGAAATATCTCACTTGTGCATATCTTATATAGTCTGTAAGTTAACACGCGTCATAAAATAGCAGGAGAGCCTTCCTGTGCCAAAACAACCAGCAGCGAGTCAACACGTGTCACTTGAATAAAGTGAATATGTAGAACCTACACGTGTCACAAGGCTAAGTTTGGGTTAACAACAAATACTGTCTGTTTTGATTGCTTATAAATACTTATGTAATCTATTGCATAAGAATCCGTCCTTGGCACTATAGTACGTCCAATGTTCCAACCTATTCCGACCTCATCCGACCTAATCCAACCTTTTCTGACCTCATCCGACCTAATCCGAGTTCCTATCTTGGTACTTCACAAGTCCAAGGTTCCTCTCAACCGCTTCCGAGATCACTAACTCATAACTCTATCAAAAAGGGGTTGTGAGCTCTTCCGTCTCTCTACCCGGTAGCTCTTACAAGTCAACAAAATACGAGCTCCTCTGAGCTCATACGAGCTCGACCGATATCACTAGTCGGTTGCTCATCCGAGCTCAACCAAGATCATAACTCGGTAACACATTCGAGCTTAACCGATATCACAACTCGATCCTGGATTTTAAAAGGTGTAATCTACACCCCTCCCTTAACCGAGTTCCAAAATACACCCCCCCCCCCCTTATGTAACAACCCGGTCATACGAACTCGGATTATCACAGGGTCATTATAGAAATCGTGTCTATGTTTTTTATAGAATATATATCATACTTGTACACAAAGGGTGATTGACTTATTTCTGAATGATAAAAATAAGGGCCCTTGACTATTGTTTCACCGTGGGCCCATAAAATGTCAGGACCGGCCTTGCTGGCATGCATTAGTATATGAAATCACAGCAACAGAATTCAGCAGAAGTAACATTCTGATCTGAATTCATTGGTGAATGGGGCTTGCTTAGGTAGCAGACAGGTTTGTGAAGTGTACAAGCAAGGAGATGCATTCGTCGGGTTCAATGACCTTCTTTCGGCTGGATGGCACAATTTGTAAGGCAATATGGAACAAATTGACAAAGATGCAAGTGGTAATGTTGTATGATTAACATTATTAGTGCAGGAACCTTCTTGCTGCATCATTGTATCTTTTCTGTGAATATGGTTGGATACATCTTGTTGTGCTCTTTTCCACTACACCGGCAATTTCAGTTTGCTTTTTTTTTTATAAAAAAAAAAAAAAACAGCGAAGACTTTATGCCAGGTGGTGTTGGCTTAGAAGCTCGGTGTTATTTTCATGTACCTGGAAATCATGAGTTGATTTTTAATGCAAAGAATGTCTCAGTTGAGGATGTTTTGCTGAATGCTAAAATTGCTTCTTGGAATTGGCTTAAAGCAAAGAATAAAGGTTCCATTTGGTACACGTCTTGTGTGCCAAGCTTTCATTATAATCAAAGTTTTGCCTTTCAAGTTTCGTGTACCTCATCTTTGTATTTTATATGTAACACAACTTGTGTTTAGATGAGACAAGGTTTAGCAATAAAGAATTCATTGCTACATTTTTAATGTGCTTCTGTGATCATTTTAATACACTCTCTTAATGCATTTTTAATATAAAAAAAACTAATTTGTTAATTCTTTAATTAATCACTGCATCAATTCATTTCACCTTTTATTTTCTTCTCTAATTGATATTTATAAAGAAGTTTATCAAAAGAGAAAGACAAAGATGAACAAGAGTTTGGACAAGTATATACAATTTATTAAAAGCATCAACATCCAAATTTCATAGAGAAATTTACAGCAACCTGTTTGGAAAAGAGAATGTTGGTTTCAGTTCTATCTAGATATTTATGGAAACAAACAATTCAAGAAGCACAATTACAGGTAACAATATGTTAAAGTTTGTTGTGCCTAAACCATTTTATTGATTCCACCGGCTTCTCTCAAGATTATTAGCTACTTTTCATGGCAACTTTCCTTTGCGTCCAAGTACTTGTAGCAGGCGTTCTTCTCAAAGCTTTTACCCCAAATGGGTTGTCTCGGCTCTGTTGTATGGAGGAAAATTAGCAAAATGAAACACACGTAAGAAATGAACTTCAAACCAAAAAAACCAAAAGTCACAAGTCAATTAGAAATCCCACTCTCACACTCTTTAACTTGCTTGTTCTAATATTCTCTCACCTATAAGATAAAACTTGTGTAATTCTTTAATTATTTTAAATATTTTTCTTCAATCAAAACTAAAATTTCACCCTAGTAATCACGTAATAAATATTTGCATTAAACTAGTAAAGGTTATTGAAGTAAAACTCTAATTCTAATTAAGAAGATATTTAAGAAATTGTATCTAGTTTTGTCTAGAATCTCATCCTTAATTTAATGAATCTCATTACTAGTTAGTGAAATTTATAACAATTCCACCATGTTAAAAAAAATGTATTACTAGTACTCTTCTGTCCCAATTGATTGATAATAAGATTTAAAGAAAAACCAATGAAATAGGATTAATTACCAATAGGCAAGATCCAGAAGTGGAATCACAGACAGGGAAATCAGGAGGGCAACAACTGGTGTTGTCATCACAGCATGTTGCAGACTCAATAGGGCAGCATCCCCATCCAAAGCAGAAGCCTTTGTACTCAAAAAGGCAACAGCATGTGGCTTCAGAGGTGCAAGAGTAGTACTCATCACAGACAATTGAAGGGGTTGCTGGAGATGGAGGTGAAGGACCAGGGTTTGGAGGGTTAGCACCATTCTTGATAGGGTATGATGCCTCCATTGCAATTCCACACTTGCCAGTCTCAGTTTTTTGCACATTTCTCTCTAGCTTGATGTAACCATTCTCACCCCATGCTGAACCCCATGAATTCCTCACCACCCAGTAATCAGTGCCATTTTCTGTTCCATACCCAACTACTACAACACCATGGTCTAGGTTTGTCCCACATCGGCCAGTAAAAACACCCTGCACAAAAAAAAATCAGAATTGGAAGATAAATAAATTTCAGTAAAAGTAATGACATTTGAACACCTTTTAATTTTTCATCTCTTTTTTATCACACCATATCATTATTTGTTATATCTAGATTTATTTTTCTTCAATCTTTAACTCTCTAAGAGTATATTTGAATTTTTGGTGGAGGATCAATATGATTGAGAGTAAAATCAGTTTAGAATTTTGATTACTCCTCAAAAATATGTTTGAAAATAAATCTTTGGCTGGAAACTTAGTTTGAGAAAAGTAAGATTTCATATACTTTAATAAACTTAGTCAATAAACTTAAATTTGATTCAAACTTTAAGTTTAAAAACTTTAATAGGTAATCAGTTGAGTGTCCATGCACCATTTTCCTTTTGAGAAAAGAGTCATTGAAATCAAGAAACACACTTGAATAACTCCCAGTGTAGTTATTTTAGGATAACTCCTAGTGTAGTTATATTCTTAATTTCTTATCATTAATTAAACCATTTGAATATTTGATCTTAGACAATGTTATCCTGCAAAAAGAGATACTTGGAATAACTTGTACCCCAAAATCTGATTGTGATATAATTTTCCCTCGCTTTATTAGCTAAGTTAAATAAAAAGGTTAATATTAGACAACAATTATAGAAAAGGCTAAAACTGGTAAACAAGACAAATATATTACCGATTGATAAAGTTGAAATTCCATGCCACCAGCTTCAATTGCAACACTGACTGGTTGGTTTGCAACAGCTTTCATCAAAGATTTCTCATCATTGGTTGGGACATCTTCATATCCATCAATGGTAACAACCCGAGCATTTTTCTGAGAAAACAAAAGGAAGGTAAATAGTCTAATAAGAAATACACTTTTAAGGTGTCATTTGATCTTAATTGAAAATTGTAATTAGAATATAAACACTTTAATATTATCAATTATCATATAATATAAAATTATTTATTTTACTAATAATTACTTCAAAATTCATATATAAGATAGTTTTCAATTAATTACAATGTATAAACCCAGCTTTACACTACACAAAACTCTAAACTCTCCCTTTTTTTATAAAAAAAAAAGTACGCTAAACTCTCCTTGAATTCTATGATATAATCCTTTAAGAAAAAAAAAAGGTGAGCTAAGGCTTAGGCCTAAATATCACATATATTAATAAGTTGTTAGTTCAAGTGAAACTGGACATGATTTTTTTAAGTAAGATTTCAAATTCAAATTTTGTAGATGAAAAAAATATAATTAAAAAAAAATTCCACTGAAAATAATTTTTTGACAAAAATTAATCATTAATAAATCTAGTAAATATTTTACATCAATATCAATGATAATACAAAATAATTATTACACATGTTCAAAAGATCGGATAGGACAAATGAGTTACCCTGTTTGGATCACACGTATTATCCTTCGCATGATAGGGGTAATCCTCTTCGGTATCAATGCCTCCATTTTGTACTATAAACTCAAAAGCATAGTCCATGAGACCTCCATTGCACCCCATGTTATAGCCTCTGTCACAAT
The DNA here is from genome assembly GCA_013407115.1 of Glycine latifolia. Lineage (NCBI taxonomy): Eukaryota > Viridiplantae > Streptophyta > Magnoliopsida > Fabales > Fabaceae > Glycine > Glycine latifolia. The sequence goes on from CM023960.1 coordinate 17,108,820, forward strand.
CTACCAATTCTTGCTCTGACAGAGAGATGAGGTCTCCGGTTACAATTTGATTGATTCCTTCCACTGCAGCAACCGTGGAGAATGCCCAACAACTCCCTTCATGTTCATGAAGACCAAAGTCAATTCAAATCAATCACCAAATTAACACACTTCATAAATGTCACAAGCAAAACAAAGCCTACTAATGTTCTCATAAAAACAAACAAAATCATTTAATCAAATAGTTACAATTTTGGCTAAAAAACACGATCCATTCACATAACTTCTAAAATATTCTTTTTTTACTAAATTTTATTTTTTGATTACTTATTTAATATGTTGTGCATGTTTGGTTGGGCGTTTACACCGATGGACGTGCGTCAAGCTAAAGCTAAAAATACTTACTTCTCTGTAAATTTGAAGATTTGGACGTGATTTTTCAGGAAAATGTGGATCCTAAACACAAAGATCCAAACACACTAGTTGCTTTTTTACTAAATTCTATTTTTTGGTTACTTATTGAAATATGTCAAAATATTTCAAATGTAATATTAAAAAGTAATTTATTTCTTTTTTAAAAAAACATATCTTAAGCAAGGGATGATGAAAAAGACATCATTTTAGCTAGGAATAAAAAAAATTGGCAATTGCCAACTGAAAAAAAAAAATAAAAATATATATATATATATATATATATATATATATCTTAAGCAAACATACTATTAGTCAAAATGATAATGAAATTGACAATTGTCACTTGAGTCAAGGGAGAACTGAAAGATTTTAAAAACAATTTACATTCATACTTTCAACACAACTTTATTTTATGGATTTGTTACTCTACACTCGGTTATTTTATAATATCATTTAAAAAAAATATACCTAAGATATGTTTTGGCATATCTTATTGTTAAAATTTCACCAAAAAAATGTTCTTCCTGTCTTCAAGGAATTTAAAAAACTACATGCAACCCTAATTGCAGCTATAAAATCAATGGCTTTTGGATCATCGGGATGACAATTAATTGTGATTGTATCAATCACATTTATTTACAATTTCCAAGTATATTAAAAATCACAACAAATAAAAAATGTCTCAACTGATGGTTAATGGAGATTAAAATTATGTAATTTTAAACATCGAATCAAAATTACATATTTAAAAATAAAAAAAATTAAAGTTATAGATTATAAATTGTATGAAGATCCAAATTACAAGAAAACTCACCACATTGGCCTTGATCTTTAACAGGGGCAACAGCACCCTTCACCCTCCAATCCACCATGGCGGGCAACTCCTCCCCGCTACCATAAGTGTAGCGGCTGCTTTTCTTGACAGCGGCTGCCACCTTCTTCTCGGGTCCCCTCCTCCGGGTACCCAAGAATGTGTCCCTATACTCCTCGTTGGTGAGATCGGCAAACTTGTTCAACCCCAACTTGTAACTCTTGTCCCCCGCCCCATTATTATGCTCCTCAATGAACCTCAGATTATCCTTAAAAATCTCGAACCTTCGTTCCTTCTCCCCCAAGGCGTTGTAGGCCTTGCCTTGCTTGACTAACCACGCCTCGTACACGTGCCGCACGTGGCTCTCGTCGTAGTCGATGATGGACATGTCCAAGGCAAAGCCGGCATCAAATGCTAGAATGAGAAGAGAAAGAGAAAGCAAGAATGCATGGGAAAGCAAACGTGATGAGTTTTGAAAGAGGGTCCTCATGGTGGTGGTTTGTGATTGAGGTACGTAGAAGGTGGTGGTGTGAAAGAAGTTAGGATGAATGAATGAATAGGAATGTGAAGTGGGATTATTGATTTAGAAAACGGAAAGTGCGTTGAAATCGGAGGGAGGGAGGGAGGAACATATGAGTGCATGCATGTTTTCAATCGACTCTGAGCTGGACATAAGGATATTTAGATAATGGGATATTTTGTTGTTGACTATTCTATATTTAGGATTTGATTAACGCAATTTGAATTCAACGTGACTTTAACGAGGTTATTTATTTATTTATTATTCGGTGGGAAAAAAAACAAGGATTAAATAAATACAAGGGTCTTTTTTATTTATTTCATTGATTAATTAACTGCCAGAACGACATATTAAAGAATAGGGGTACAAGATTATGTGAATTGTGCAAAATAAATATTTTAATTTCATATATCTTCTTCTACTTTGAATATATCAACCAATCAGTTTAATTGTAACTGAATATCATAAATTATATATATATATATATATATATATATATATATATATATATATATATTATCTTCAAAAATTCAAATGCACAATTAATATGTATCTAATATATGTCCTTAATAATGCTTTTATTATCAACTAAATTGTTTAATAAATTGTAATTGAATATCAAAACTAAATTCAAATATATATATTTTATCTTCAAAATTCAAACACACTTGTAACATGCATATGATATATTCTCTTATACTTTTAACAAGACCTGAATTATTTAAATTAACATTTTTTTTTCAATCTGTCATTTTTAATATATTTAGTTATACCTCAAAAAAAATCTATAGTTCTAACTTGAATTTCAATAATTTTTTTAAATTATCAATTGCTAAAAATAATAATATATTATAATATAAATTATTTATCATAAATTTAAAATATAATTTATAAGTATAAATATATTTATTAATTGCATACTTCAATGATAATATAATTTATATATTTAAAATATTTGTATTATAAATTTTAGTTTTATAAAATAAACATTTAACCTGTGTAATGCAGGGGCTAAAATTCTAGATATAATAAATGGGTTAAAAACAAATCATCAACTTATTTGTAATTTATAATATCTGTTAAAAATGTATCAGAAAAAAATAATCCATCTGTAACTCATTTAATAAAAAATCATTATGTCCATATATTAGTCATATTTTGCGAATGGATATCTACTAATCCCTTTAAAGTGATATTTCAATTTAACAAAAAAAAAAATGCTTTTAGAAAATAATAAGGATAACTATTTAGTATTTACACGCATTGTATGTATTCAAACTCATTCTCCTTTTTATACTCAATCAATCCATTTATTTTTATTTTTATTTTTTTTACTATTTTATATATATACAACTACAAATTGAATGATCAGTAGATAAATAAATTAAATCGTCATCCTAGTTCACTAAAAGAATTTTTAGTATCCAAATTTAAATTAGAACAATTAAAAATATAATTAAGCTAAAAATAATAGTAGTAATAAGGAAAGTGAGTAAATTTTGCAGATGTTTTCTGTTGTATTCACGAGGATGATGTTGCGCACTTGCACGCTCGTGGTGGCCAGCCAACATTTGGCAGCATCGGAGTCTGCCTTCTGCGCACCTTCCTTCTTTGTCGCTGCCCTCTGTGCCTCTCTGATCTATCCTGCGAAAACATATATGTAGTTTTAGGAAAATGTTCTTTCTATAAAAGTGGGAGCTAAAAGCACAAAAAAGGAAAGTTTGGTGATGGATCATGACATCAAACAGAGATAAAAGAATTTTATTTTTACTGCAAAAAGCTTTCGGTCTCTATTTCAGTTGCTAATACTTTTTACGATTGAATATTGTTGTCACGTCCAATATTTCGTCGTAAAAAGTGTTAGCGACGGAATTAGCGACAAAATTAGTCACGCCCAAGAGGAGCGCGACTTGTTACTATAGATGCGTAAATACTTTTAAAACTGAATAAATTCGTAATTTTTTTTTAAAAAAGCAATAAATTAATTTTTTTGCCCATATTTGAGAGGTTATAAGTTGTCTTTTTAAATGATGGATAAAGGTAAAGTTATATGTCCATATGACATCCTTCGACGGATGCACCTTGACAGGGGATAATTTTCCCAACAAATTATTTTTTTTATTTGAATATTAAATAATATTATTTTTTTTTCTTCATAAAAATTGATATTACTCCCATATAAATTGGTACTAATTTTACTCACTTTGTCATTGTTGAAATAATAATTAAGAAAAATAAATAATTACTTTGCTCTTGAGAATATAGACACATTTGTCGAACCTCGTTAAATCTCTCTTATGTTTGCGTGTGTGTGATTTTTCTCATTCCTTTTAAAAATTTAGTTGTTATTGCTAACAATTGATACAAATTACGCTTAACTCTGAGGCCAAATTCGACATAGGGAAGTTTCAATGAAATGAAGAATTTCGGATTATGACAAAGATGAGTTAAGGATTTGTTGGCACAGCAAGACCTTCTGAACGCACTACACGACGCAAAACCTGATAAGATAGAGGCCTTGGATTGAGAGAAGTTGCAAGAGAGGGTTGCAGCAACCATACGCTTATGTTTTGCATATGAGGTCCTCTATCACGTGATGAAGTTAATGTCTCTGGGGAGGTATGAAAGAAATTGGAGACTTAATACATGTTGAAATCATTGACATCAAATTGTATCTATAGCAAAAATTGTACAGGATGAAGATGCAAGAGGGTTCAGATCTCCAACAGCTCATAAATGTTTTCAATCAAATTATCAATGATCTGGTAAGGCTAGAGGTGATTAAGGACAAGGATAATGGATGTATTTTGTTGTGTTTTTTTGCCTTCTTCTTACGAACATTTGGTGACAACCTTAATGTACAGGGAAGACTCAATCGTTTTAGGGGGCAATAAAGGATGCACTTATTGGCTCACTCTCAACAGAGACAAAATGTAGTGGGAATTAGAAAGGCGATGGTCTGTATGTGAAGAAGAAACATGCAAGGGTTCTGGTGGTGGGCAAAGGAGGAAGTCCAAGTCCAGAGAACGCAAGAAAGCAAGAAAGTGTTACGAATGCAACCAGAAGGGGAATTTCAAGAGGGTTGCCCAAAGTTGAAGAAATTTGGTGAAGGGGCATCCTGCTCACTAAAAGTGATAGTGACTAACAATTCAAATTACTACAATGAGGGAGATGTTCTCTATGGTTCATGCAGTCAGTTAACAAATGCAACACATACAAGTCAAGTAATTTTGGCAATGTCCATGGGTAACGACAAAGCATTTGTTGTTGTTGGAATAGGATAGGTGAAAATTGTTATGGATGATGGTTTCAGTTACAGAACTGATGGAGACCAGGATACCCTTAGAGTGTGTAAGGGGACAAAGATTGTGACACAATGGACTGTAGGAAATATTTACGGGCTATTGGGGAGCACAATGGTAGGTCGAGTTGCATCTGTTAAGTATGATGATGAACTAAATGTGGCACCTGTGTTTGGGTCATCTCAGTGAATGTGGGATGGTGAAGCTTCATAAGAAAGGACTCTTGAAAGAAGTTTGGAGTTGCAAGTTAGACTTGTGTAGGTATTGTGTGCTTGGGAAACGGGCTAGAGTATAGTTTAAAGCTGTGAAGCCTACCACCTAAGGGATTCTAGATTATGTGCATATTGATGTGTGGGGTCCTACTAGAGATTCTTCCTTGGGTGGTTCTCACTATTTTGTGACCTTCATTGATGATTTTTCTCCCAATGTCTAGGTGTACTTCATGAAACAAAAATCTAAAGTCTTTGAAAAGTCCAAGTTGTGGAAGGTTGAGGTGGAGAACCAGACAGGTAGAAAGATCAGGTACTTCAAGTATCATAATGGAATGAAAGACACGAACTCACAGTTCCATAAATTTTGTGAGGAACATGGCTTTTAGAGACATTTCTCGATGCTTGAAAACACCATAGCAAAATGGTGTTGTATAGAGGATGAATATGTCCCTTACTGAAAGGTCACAATGTTTGAGGTTTCAAGTTAACCTTTCTAAAGGATTGTGGATAGAAGCGGTGAATATGGTGTGTTATCTTCTCAATCGATCACCATGGGCATCATTGGATGGGAAAGTTGCAGAGGAAGTCTGGACAAGTAACCTTGTTGATTTTAATAATTTGAGAATATTTGGGTGCCCTACCTTTGTGCATATATCTAGTGATGAGAGATCTAAACTTGATCCAAAGTCAAAAAAGTGTGTTTTCGTAGGCATTACAAAGATGTGAAGGGATTCAAGTATTGGATCTAGTTTCCAAGGAGATGGTGATAAGTAGGGATGCAATGTTTGATGAGAAATCCATGTTACCACAGATAGTTGAGACAACTATGTTAGTGTGTGATGGAGCTTCCCCTAACTCCATGGAGGTTCTGGTGGATTTTGAGCAACTACCATTGATTCCGGAAAGGGCAAAACCATGTAGTCCAAGACCTAAGGCCACACCACACTTGAGCCTGGAACAGTGAGTCTAGGTGGATCGCATCAAAAGTACAATCTTGTCAAAGATAAAGATCGTCGCACCATTAAATTTGTTGTCTGATATGGGGTTGAAGAATTAGCTAAATTGGCTACTTTTCCACTTCTAAGTAGTATTGAAGATCTTTCTACCTTTCAAGAGGCTATGGACAACTAGGAGGAAAAGACATGTGGATGGGTGTTATGTTGGAGGAGATGGATTCTTGACAAAACAATTAGACATAGGATCTAGTTGAGCTTCCTACGGGCAAGAAAGCCATAGGGTGAAAATGGGTACACTAGAGGAAACCTCTAGTATAAAAAAAAGATGGGGAAAAGTTCAAGGCTCGCCTAGTAGAAAATGGGTATGCACAACAGAAGGGAGTTGATTATGATGAGATTTTCTCCCTATGTGTAAGACACACTTCTATAAGAAAAATGCTAGTCTTGGTAGCTAGTCATGACATACACTAGAAGCAAATGGATGTGAAGATAACATTCCTTCATGGTGATCCAGAAGAGCAAATATAGATGAAGCAACCAAATAGGTTTAGTAAAGGTGGACAGGGTCAGCTAGTTTGTAAGTTGAAGAGGTCTCGGTATCGATTAAACCAATCTCCAAGACAGTGGTACAAAAGGTTTGATTCCTATATGTTTCAAATTGGCTATAGGCAACATGAGTATGACTATTATGTTTATGTGAGGAGTCTTGATGATGACTATTTTATTTTTTTGCTATTGTATGTTAATGATATGTTGATTTTTGGTAACCATATATTTGTGTGATGTGAATGAGTTGAAATCACTATTGAGCAAAGAGTTTGATGTAATGACATACCTTGTCGCTACTATATCATACTCTTAATCATGTTTTTAATTACAATTTATAATGAAAGATCTTTAAGTTAATTATAAAAATAGTAGTAAATTTTTCGTGTGAACATAATTAATATCAAGAATTAAAACACGAATATTCAATGATGAAATACCTCGTAATATATTTATATAAGAACATAACTTGGTGGTGATTACAAATAACCATGCCTGAAGGGTACAAAATTCTCAAAAGAAACAAATGATTAACCAACTAAGAATGAGTTGTCACGGTACAACTCATGGCTGGGATCTGGTCCAATGCCATCCTGGCATCAAAATACATCTATAGGCTGGGATCTAATCTAACATTATCCCGGCTACTTGGCAACTCCAACAAAGAAAAGTATCTATGCCTGCTACTGCCCGTCTGCTTACACAAACACGGTTCGTGATCATCACAGTTACCAAAACCCCATGGCACAAGAAAGCAAAGGTGAGTTCATCATGTAAAATAATAAATAGTAGATAACATCAGTTTAGAAAAGACAATACAGTCATTGCAATAATACAACAATATTGAAGTATTTCTGCACACAAATCAATCATGGACAACCCGTCCAACAACATATCACAGTACATCTTATAAGTACTAGACATGATGCATGCCCCTGACTTTTCTCTCAGCATGCAATGTGGTACTATCTCCGGAAATAGGCCAAATCCATGGTCCAAATGAAAGTTGCAGTTGACGTCGGGGTCACTCTGTTGTGCATAGGACTCATCCCCCCATGGTGATCAGCCAATAATGGGTGTCATAAGGATATCCCTACAGACGTGGCCCCCTAGTACTTCTCGTACTATTACAGTCAATCATCCTATTTCCATCTTGCAAATGAAATATGTTGCATAGGCACCATCAATGTATGACCCGACCTGGGATCAACTCGTCCTGGCTAGGATAATGTCATACACACCCTATGTACATACATATGTCTCATGGGCACCATCAATGTATGGCCCAGCCCGGGATCAACTAGTCCTGGCTAGGATAATGCCATACACCCCCCATGTACATATATGCTAACCCATTCTCGGGCCTACTAATGCACTGACCATGGTCCTCGTAAGCTTAACAACCCAGTCCCTGCATCTCACATCTATACATAGAATATCACCACGGCACCATCAATGTATGGCCCGACCCTGGATCAATTCATCCTGGCTAAGATAATGCCATACACCCCCGTGGGTATCTATACAAGAGTCATCATCTCAAGCTGTCACATAGGCCGAGCTCGATTGTTACCAACGTAATCACATACGTCCCTTAAACATCATTCACAAATACTACAAACAAGTGAATAGGTGTGAAGTATTAGGTGTCCGGGTTGGCACTTAGATATACTATCTTAAGGTAAGAATCCGAACAAGGTCGGAATCAGCATTATGCAACCGATTGCATAAGCGTTGTAATCGATTATAACAACTAGGGCTTGCAAGACTCAAGGTTGTCTGGGTAAGGGAACCCGATAGTTCTCTAAGAAAAAGTATGAGCTCTGCCGAGTAACGAACCCGGTAGTTCTATTCCCGAGAAGGCACGAGCTCTGCCGAGTAAGTAACCCAGTAGCTTTATTCCCGAGAAGGTACGAGCTCATCCGAGTTAGGAACCCGATAACTCTATCTCTCTTGAAGTAACTTGAGCTTAACAGCTCCAAAGTACAACCCCGGGTAAGGAATCTGGTATACAGACGTCCGCCAACAAGGACTAAGTTACATCCTGCATGCATACATGCATGCTACGTAAACCGCTCAACTCGTCTAACTCATCTCGGTAGCCGACATTACAAACAAAGATTTGACACATATATGCAACTCGGCCAACCCTTCCTAGTAGTCGACATCACAACAAAGGTTTGACACATATATGCAACTCGGCCAACCCAACTTACCCAATCCAGTAGTCGTCTTCTTCACAAACACATCACATAAAAACTTCATCAATTTCTTTCACGCAAAACATCAAAACACATATACGTACTGCATCTCAACCATGATATCTAAGACCATTATTAACACAATAAAACTCCCCTTACCTAGACAAGAATTATTTTCTTTCAAACTAACGTGAGTTTTGTTCGAACACAAGTTCTCACAGCAACCAGGAAAGAAAGGTATTAAGCTCTGTTCACAAGTTCCTCTTAACATAGAGGTTTTTCCACTGCAACTACGGTAGTTCGTGAGAGTTAAAGGTGGTATAGAGGGTTGATGAAGAGAGGTTTCTGGGTGCAAGAGAGTTTAGAGAGAAAAGAAGAGAAACACGTACAGAGGTGAGAACGAACATGCTTCATACACTGCTATATATAGGCAAAGATACTAAGGCAAGTTGCCAACATGAGTGAACAAATAGCTACCATAGCCACCATAGTTGCCAACTTGCGTGTACGGACAACTATCTTAGCAAAAAATTTTGACTTACGTTTCTCAAGCACAATTACCAATGCAAAACACTTTACAACAAATTTGTAAGAATTACTACATCCTTCAAGAACAAATACCAATGCACAGTAGCCATTTGCAAGAATTATATTAAATAATTAAGCAACACGAAATATCTATTAACTTGTAAATTTTATGGGTGTTACATTTGACATAAAGGACTTGGGTCCTACCAAGAATATTCTTGGGATGGATATTTACAGGAACAAGAAATTTAGATGACTGTGGCTCTCACTACAAGGATATGTTGAGTAGGTGTTAGACTAATTCAACATGAGCAATGCAAAGCTTGTAAGTACTCCATTGGCAAAACACTTTAAGCTTTTTGTAGATCATTGTCTGAAGACTGACATTGAGGAAGGGTACATGTCAAAAGGTTCCCTATGCCAATGCAGTTGGTTGCTTGATGTATATTATGGTGTGCACTAGATCAGATTTGGAACATGTTATAAGCCAAGTATGCAAGTTTATGTCTGCATGTTATAAGCGATATTAGAAAGTAGTGAAGTAGATCTTAAGGCACCTAAAAGGTACAATAGGTCATGGTATTATGTTTGGCAGTCAGCAAGGTGATCCTTTAGTTGTGGGATTTGTGGATTTTGACTATGCTGGTGAACTGGATGACAGGAGGTCTAAAACAAAGCATGTCTTTACTCTTGCACTTGGGCCTATTTGTTTAAACCCTAGAGAGCAAATTGAATTACGCAAAAGCAAAGAGGACCTAGCCTTACTATTTATTAGCCCCATCCACCTCCATTGGGCCTAATGGTTAGGCCCACGCTATTTTGCACATAGACCAGAATAAGGTGTCCAACGCCCGTAAACAATTAATCACATTATTAATGTGTTTAAGTATCATAAAATGGATTATAATATTAGCAAGTTTTTTGCAAAACAAAATTATCACAATTAATTGTTGCCAACATAAATAAATAGGAAAAGTGTGACATATTTATCATCCAAAAACTAAAATAATGTACTCCACTAACTAATTATTGAACTAAAAAAATTACTTTATATAACAAGGGTATTTTTGAGAAAAATAATTAATGGAATTAACATTTTATATTGGATCTTATAATAAAGACTGAGCCATTGGACCTTATCACAAGGACTAGATAGAGTATCTTTTATGGTCATTATATATATAAAAAAAATAGTATCTTTTTACGGTGGTTGATGGAAAGATTCTGAAGTACAAAAAAAGACTTATATGATTTTTATTGATATGGCTTATTATGTACCAAAGAAGTGGTGTGTAAGAGTTTAGAGATAAAAAAGTGTTTGCATGACTTATATTCGAACTATATAAGACATGTATGAAAAGGGTAATTACTAGTTAATAAGATAAATTCATTTTGTCTCTAATGAGTGTTGGAAAGTAATGAAGTAGAAAGAGTTTGATTATGAGTATCATAATTTTAAAGATATTTGAAAAATAATATAAATTATTGACAAATTTAATGTTCCTAACTAAATTATTTAACTTTCTTAATAAGTATGAATTAGTTAAAAATGTCTTATATGAGGAATGTAAGCAGTACTATTTAGCAAGAGTCATGACAGGCATTAGACCAATACTACTCCCTAATTTAAGTCAACGCTATTTAATTGAACATTAAAAAAATATGTTAAACTACATTATTATCAATTCTAATAGACGTGTTTATTGTTCAAAGAAAAGAGAAAGTGTGTGTTGAAAGTTTCTAATTAAGAAATTTAGGGGAGTGATAACTTCATTCTCAGTGTTAAGGATTACAATTTTTATTATAGAAATAGATACACTTTTATCTCTCAACTAGAAAAATTGTTCAAGAAAGCTAGTCCAAGTTGTTCCAACAACAACAAAAGCATATGGTACGTACAAGGATGAACGCAAATGTACAAGAAATTGTCAAACATTATTTTTGCACACTTAGTCAAAATCAAACTAAGGTTGTAATGCTTTAGAGGCACGATCGATCCAAGGATAAAACAACTAAAGCTTATGTTTTAGAGCTTTAGGCTCACTAACAAAAATATATTTGTTATTAGTTTTTTATAAAATAAAAAGGCCACATATATTGACAAAAAGGTCACATATGTTGATAAAAATGTCTAGTATATAACTTTCATATAAAGTAAAACAAAAAATCTTAAAAATTGATTTAAGCCTCACTCATCATTAGGTCGACCTTGCAAAGGATATTTACCTTTTGCTTACTTATATTACTAAATTATGAAAACTTAGAATATAAGAATATCATAGTTAACTATGTGAAAACTTAAACTAAACATAAATAGAAACATATATCTAGGCACTTATGTGCCTTACAAAAAATGTCAAGATACTTGAAACATAAACTAAATTTCCATGTTTGGGAGTTACAAAATACCTTAATCTTCCTCCAACAAGCAACTCCAAACTTCTCTCATAAGGTTTCCATCTGTTGACCTGTAAAAGCATGACAACTAAAAGGGATGAGACATAATGTCTCAGTGAGTGCTTTGAGGACTCAAGGTTGACTCTCTATTCTAGAGATCCTTTTTCTTAACTCTTATGGCTTCTCATTTTCTTTTCTTGAGTACTCTAATCTCACAACTATTATTGCATCTCATTATTATTATTTCTATCTCCTTGGGTCATACCTTAACGTTCACTTAGGTTCCTAGAATTGATCATCTTGACCATTTTTAAGGCCATTAGTGTCGTATGTCACCTAAACATTATTCTCTTACTCTTGACCATTCACTTGAATCCAACTTCATTATTACCTTCAACGAAAATGTGTATACCCTTTTTTTTTTTTCTAAATTGATCAATTAGGGGTCACATCACCTCTCTATGAGACATGACATCTTTTTACAAGGCAATTACACATATCCCTAAGTTAGACTCATTCATACACATAACGTAAACAAATTCCAATCAAGGGGAAAAAAAGGAAAAAAAAAGCTAAACTTTACATGCTTAAAAAATAAGGCATATAATAACCAAAATTCATTACAAAATCTAATTTTAATAAAAGGCATCCCATACATATACATTAATAAGTATCAGTAACCATAATATCATAATTCAATCACCAAACATCACCATGTGATATCCAATGTAACGACCCACCTCGTCGCTACGATATCACTATCACTTAATCACGCAATTAACATGTTTTAGATGAAAACCCCTTTAGTTTTTCTTTTGATTGTGAAGACAGTAGTAAATTTTTTGTGAGCACATAAAAACCATCATCATCAAGTAAACACATAAATAAGTTACATACAAGACATATCAAATAGACATATACATATATAAAATGTAGTTTAGTTGTAGGTACAGTTGACCATGTCTAAAATGTATAAACTTTTCAAAGGAAACAGGAAATTACACAACGAAAGGTAAATTCTAAAAAAAAAAACAATTCATGGCCGGGGTCTGATCCATCGTCATCATGGCAACTCGGCGGCTCCAACCAAAAAGGGGTCATCTTCCCCTCACCTATTGTTGTCTGTCTGCTCACATGAACACGGTTCGTGATCATCATAGGTACCCAACTATACGGTACAACAAAGCAAAGGTGAGTTTATCATGTTAAACAACAAACAATAACATCAATTAGGGAAGGCAATCCAAACATCACAATATCAGCATAATGTCCAAGCATTTCATCATGCAATCAACACGGATAGTCATTCAACAACATTCCACAAGTCAACATGCCTAGCATGATGCATGCTCCATGCTCCTGACTCATCTCTCAGCATGCCATGTGGTACCGTCCCGGAAATACTCCATCCCTGTGGTCTTGATGATGCAGTAGCTTGTCAGGATCACTCTGTCGTGTACAGGCTGCTCCCCCCAGTGGTGATCAGCCTCGAGGTGTCAGAAGGAGTTCCTAACAGACGTGGCCCCAGTAGCCCGGTACCCTACAACCAATCATCCTATTTCCTTCATGTAAATGTCGTATGTCCCATGGGCACCATCAATGCATGGTCCAGCCAGGAACAAATCCGTCCTGGATAGGTTAATACGTCATGCAACCCCATGTACATACATACCATCAAAATTACAGGCTGCCCCAACATGGGCTCATCGATGCATTGACTGTGGTCCTTGCAAGGTTAACCACCCGATCCCGGCATCTCACGTGTCTATACATAGCCTATCACCACGGCACCATCAATGTATGACCCAGCCAGGAACAAACTCGTCCTGGATAGGATACTTGTCATATACCCCCGTGGGTATCTATGTATATCCACCCACATTCGATAACCATGGGCACCATCAATGTATGACCCAGCCAGGAACAATCCGTCTTGGATAGGATAACTCGTCATACACCCCTATGGTATCAATGCACACATCATTATCTCAAGTCATCACATAGGCAGACCTCAACTATTATCAACATAATCACATACGTTCGTTACTTACACGTTATTCACAAAAAACACATGAACTAGTGAGTCAGTATGAAGTATTAGGTGTCCGGATGGGCACTTTGATGTAAGAATCTGAACAAGGGCGGACGAGGGCGGACAAGGTCAGACGAGGGCGGACAAGGTCAGACTAGGGCGGTCGAGGGTGGACAAGGTCGGACGAGGGCGAACAAGGGTGGGGAAGGATGGACGAGGTTGGAAGAGGGCAGACAAAGGTGGACAAGGTTTACGAATGCCAAGTAGAACCAGGTAGGTGTTCTTAAGAAAGGACACTAGCTCAACCGAGAAGGAAACTGGTAGCTCTCTCTCTCTTAAGAAAGAAAAATGAGCTTATCTGAGTAGGGGAATTTAGTAGCTCTTTCTCAAAGAAAAGGAAACGAGCTCATCCGAGTAAGGGAACTCGGTAGCTCTTTCTCAAAGAAAGGGAATGAGTTCATCCGAGTAAGGGAACTCAATAGTTCTTTCTCAAAGAAAGGGAACGAGCTCATTCGAGTAGGGGAACTCGGTAGCTCTTAGGAAGAGAAAGTGAGCTTAACAGCTCTAAGGAAAACAACCCTGGGTAAGAAACCCGGTATGCTGACATTTGCCAACAATCGACTACTAAGAGTCACGTCCCGTCTGTATATATATGTACGCTGTGTAGTGAGCTCAGCCCGGCATACCCAACCCGGTATTCGGCACCTTCACAAACACTACTAAAAAGGTGTTTTGGGAGTTTATAGCATCAAAATACCAGCTTCACACGCATGCACAGAGAGTTCTTACTCATCAACTCTCCCCACAAGAACACCATCAAACTCTTCACACAAAAACACCAACCAACAAACATAAAACACATCACGTCCTGTTCATTAAAAGACATAGCTTTTCTGGAAGAAAAACAACACACACCAGGGACATGCAATTATCTTCATGTTTGGACTCCGCGGCCCTTAACCATGGTATCTAAAGCTGTCATCAACATAATAAACTCCCCTTACCTAACCAAGAGCTCGTCCTACAGTCTAGCGATGCTGAAACACCATCTTTTGAAGTGTGAGCATGTCCATTCTCTATCAAACCTCAAGAAAGATTTTCGCAGGCTTTTGCTCTGGTCACGAGGTTCCTCTTGACATAAGGGGGGGTTCATGGCAGTTATGGTGGTCCTCGAAGGCTGAAGGTGACACCAAGGGGTTAAGGAAGAGCGGTTTCTGGGCAAGTTTCTTGAGAGAAAGGAGAGAAAAGCTCAAGGAAGAAGAAAGAAAAGCACACCTCCACTGCGTAATCTGATGCTTATATACATGGCTGACAAGACATGTCCACTTAACGTATACGGTCAGCAACCATAGACCAGCAGAGTTGACTTATCACACCCATCATCAAACACGTATACCAAGGCAGAATAGTAACAAACTATAATTACCAAAATAAACCAAGTAATCAAGCAATACACACACGTAAAACGTACAGCTCAACAAACTCTAAAATTTCGGGGTATTACAACTCTCCCACCCTTTTAGAAATTTCGTCCCCGAAATTACCTGATACAAACAAAGTCGGGTAAGCTTCCCGCATTTGGTTCTCTTGCTCCCATGTTGCATCTTCTCCCGATACACCTCCCCAAATTACCTTGACCAGGGGAATTTCTTTTCCTCGTAAATGCTTTGTCTGTCGATCCTCAATCCTCAAAGGTAGTGTTTCATACGTCAGGTTTTCCTTTACTTGGATGTCATCTAATCCGACCACATGAGAAGGATCATAGACGTATTTATGAAGTTGAGACACATGGAATACATTATGAAGATTAGAAAGGGATGGGGGTAATGCAATTTGATATGCTACAGGGCCGACTCTTTTGAGAATTTGGAAAGGACCAACAAACCGGGGCGTGAGTTTCTGGGATTTTAATGCTCGACCAACCCCAGTCCATAGGGTAACCCTCAAGAATACATTATCGCCAACCTCAAATTCTAAGTCCTTCCTCCTCCTGTCATGATAACTCTTCTTCCTACTCTGGGCCATCCTCATCCTATCCCGGATCAACTTGACCTTCTCGGTCATTTGTTGCACCACCTCGGGTCCTAGCACAAGATTCTCGCCAGGTTCTAACCAACACAGGGGTGTCCTACACCTACGACCATACAGAGCTTCGTAGGGAGCCATGCCAATGGTAGAGTGAAAACTATTGTTATAAGTAAACTCTATCAATGGTAGGAAGCTATCCTAACTACCCTTCTGCCCTAAAACACACGCCCTCAAAAGGTCTTCTAGAGACTGAATGGTCCGTTCAATCTGACCATCAGTTTGAGGGTGATAAGCTGAGCTTAGCTGAAGTCTGTTCCTAGAGCCTTGTTGAAACAATCCCAAAATCTAGAAGTAAATCTAGGATCCTGGTCAGATACTCTGCTAGAGGGCACTCCGTGCAACCTGATAATCTCGCTAATATACATGGACGTCAATTTTTCTAAAGGAAACCGAATATTAATGGGGATAAAGTAGGCAGACTTAGTCAATCTATCCACAATAACCCAGATAGAATCTAACCCTACTCGGGTCCTAAGCAAACCCACAACAAAATCCATGGAGATACTATCCACTTCCACTGAGGTATTTCTAAAGGTTGCAACTTACCCGACGGCCTCTGGTGCTCTAACTTGGCTTTATGACAGACTAAGCACCCATACACAAACTCGCTAACCTCTTTCTTCATGTTTGGCCACCAAAACATAGTCTTAAGGTCTTGGTACATCTTGGTGGCACCGGGTGGATACTCAGGTTACTTCTATGCCCCTCCTCTAAGATCACTTTCCTAAGCCCAGATATGTTTGGAATACAGATTCTACCTTGAAGTCTCAAAACTCCATCTGATCCCACATGGAAACTACTATCATTCCCTGACACTATAGATTCCAACTGAGTTTTCAGAAAAGGATCGGACTCCTGCCCTTCTCTGATCTCTCCTAGCAGTCCGCTAGTTACCCGTAGAGCTCCTAGTCTCATGTTGATAGGGGTAAACTCACATACCAGACTAAGGTCTTTAAACTGTTCCAAGAGGCCCAACTCCCTAACCATTAACGCGGACGTATGCAAGGACTTCCTACTCAACACATCAGCCACAACATTGGCTTTGCCGGGAAGATAACTAAGCTCAAAATCATAATCCTTAAGAAACTCTAACCATCTCCTCTGACGCATGTTTAACTTTTTCTGGCTGAATAGATACTTAAGGCTCTTATGATCACTGAACACCACGAACTTGGAGCCAAAAAGTTAATGCCTCCATATCTTAAGAGCAAACACTACAACAGCCAATTCCAAATCATGGGTAAGGTGGTTCCTTTCATGCGTCTTGAGCTACCTGGAGGCATATGCCACAACTCGGGCACATTGCATCAACACCCCTCCTAAACTTGTCTTTGCTGCATCACAAAACACCTCAAAGGGTTCTCCTAGGGTAGGCAAAACTAACACGGGTGCGGTTGTTAGCTTTTCCCTAAGGGTTCAGAAGCTATGCTCACACTGGGCATCCCACACGAACACTTGACCCTTACAAGTCAACTTGGTCAAAGGTAAGGCTAGCTTGGAGAAACCTTCTACGAATCTCCGGTAATACCCCGCTAAGCCCAGAAAACTTCTAATCTCAAACACAGACTTAGGGCTCTCCCACTCGAGAACGGCTTCCACCTTAGAAGAATCTACAACTATACCTCTTTGGGATATCACGTGCCCTAGGAAACTCACCTTCTCCAACCAGAACTCACACTTAGACAACTTAGCATATAGTTGTTGATCCTTAAGGGTCTGCAGCACAATCCTTAAGTGCTCTTCATGCTCTTTTCTCGTCTTAGAATATACCAAGATATCATCTATGAAGACTACCACAAGGTAGGGATGAAAGATCCTATTCATGTAATCCATAAACATGTCGGGAGCATTAGTCACACCAAAAGGCATAACCAAATACTCATAATGATCATAGCGGGTCCTAAAAGTGGTCTTGGGGATATCCTCGGACTTCACCCGGATCTGATGGTAACCCGACCTAAGGTCTATCTTACTAAACACACAAGCCCCTACCATCTAATCCATAAGATCATCTATCCTAGGCAAGGGATACTTATTCCTAATCGTCACCTTATTCAGCTGGCGGTAGTCTACACACAACCTCATAGTCCCTTCCTTCTTCCTTACTAACAACACAGGTGCTCCCCATGGAGACACACTAGGCCGCACAAACTATTTATCCAACAGTTCTTCTAACTGTTTCTTAAGCTCGGCTAACTCTATAGGAGACATCCTATAAGGAGCTATAGATATGGGTCCAGCTCTGGACACCAAATCTATAGAGAACTCTACCTCTCTCTCAGGTGCTAACCTGGATACATCCTCAGGGAACACTTCTCGGAACTCTCTAACAACAGGGAGGTTGCCTAGAGAAACCTTAGTCTCCACTTCCAAGTTTGACAAGATCATGTATACTTGAGCATTTTCTTTCAATGATGACATAATCTGGTTGGCTGAGATAAACATCCCTTTCTCTCTCACCTCCGAGTTACTAAACCCGACCGTTTTATCAAAACAGTTCAACAAAACCTGGTTGAAAGATAACTCGTCCATACCCAAAATAATGTTGATCTGACTAAGAGGCAAACAAACTAGATCAACCCAGAATTTTCTCTCAGAAATTTCCACAAGGCAGTCCAGACATACCTCAGAAGTCAACACAGACCCACTAGCCGAGGTCTCAACCACAAGTTCGTTATTTAAAGAAGACACAGGAAGTTTAAGTTGTTCTACACACAACCGGGATATCAAAGAATGGGTTGCACCGAAATCAAAAAGTATGAGTAAAGGAATCCCATTTATGAAACATTTACCTTGGATTAGATCTCTGGAGTTCGAGGCTTCTGCACCACTAAGAGTGAAGACTCTTCCCGTGGTCCTTGGTTGTCCTGGTCGATTCTGCAGGCCTCCCCAATTCTGCTCTTTCTTGGGATGTGGGCAGTCCCTTTGGAAGTGACCCTTCTCCTTACAGTTATAGCAAGACGGCCCCACTTGTCTGCACTCTAAAACAATGTGCCCGGGCTTACCACACTTGAAACAAATGACCCAGGTTGGAAAGGTAGTGGGTCTGCTACCACTACCACTAGGAAACCCCACAACAGCTCTTTGGTAGTTGAGACGTTGACTATATGGCTTATAAGAAATGGTGTAAGGCTTCCCACGGTTTTACTGCCCGGTCTTCTTGTCCTTTATAGGGCCTGTATTCTAGTAGTAGGCTGCTCTGTCTCTGGAATCTTCATCCCATATTGATGAAAATGGCTGAACCCATAGCCATTAAGTTTTCCCAAATCTACCTTGCAATAGAACCCACTCTTCAAGCAAACTTCAAGAACACACAAGTTTCCAGCACTCCTTGAAATTGAGGCTGTTTTAGAAGCTTATAATTGCATAAATGGAAGATGGAAGAAAGGTTAGGGATGAAGGTGAAGACACCATGGAGAAGCTCTCCAATAAGTCTAGGAAGAATCACCACT
>CM023960.1:17145993-17334811 GCA_013407115.1 Glycine latifolia
AGTTTGCATATTTATTTTATGGATTTGTTTGAATATATTAATGATTTACTAACGTACTAACGTGTTCGGTGGTTTAGCCTTGCCTACTAAGAAATTTTTATTTCTCACTAGATTTGTTTCATGTTTTTTTTTAGATGGCAACAGTGGTCAATTTCCTTGATGACCTGAGTCGGTGATGGTGTAGAAATGAAGATATGAAGTAGACTTTTGTTTAGAAAAGAGTTGTACTTGTTTAATATTGACTTTTGTATCAAGGACTATGGCTACTTCTAATACATATGGCTACTTCTAATACATGTATCAGTTTGATAACTTCTATAATCTATACTTTTTAGAATTTAAACTAGTATAAGTTCAGTAAAAATGATTATTATCTAACGATTTCTTAAAAATTTAACTCTAATAAAAATACAATATCTAGGATAATTTTAAGTCGTTACAACAATCAAACCACCCACACTACAACAACCTACCCTTATACACTAAAATGGTTACTAAAACATCTTGAGACGTAGTTCTCAACACTCTAACATGTCATTCAAAGTCAAAACATAGGAGTGGTACTCAGAAAGATAACCTACTGGGCAAGAACCCTGGGTCACTTTAGTCAAGTAGATTTCTAACATGGAACTCACCCTCCCAAGTATCCCTTTTTCAATAAAAAATTTCCCAAAGGACATAGCTAACTCTTTTCCACATATAGGGATGGTTCCAAAATAAGATTATCATTCATCATCATCATCACCTCATCAACAATCCATTTCAATATTTCATTCAACAAATAACGATTTTGTTTCTTCATGTTCATATAAATGTCTCAACTTAACATAACCATTTGTAATTAAATTGAAATAAAATTTTGAAGTATGTGAAACAGACTAAAAAGGGGGTTGAATAGTGTGATGGATAAAAACTTTGACTTTCAAAAAATCTGAAGGCTTTTCTCAAAATGATATCAATGGACAATAGGTTTCATCCAAGGGGTTCGAAAGCACTTTGTGCTTAAAAACCAGTTCACAAAACTTGGACACAATAGTGTAGAAGTAAACTATAGAAAAAAATTAGTTATACAAAAGCAGTAAAGAAAACACAGAGGTTTTATATTGGTTCACCCAACTTTTGGGCTATGTTCAATTCTTCTTCAAAACTTGAAGGGTTCCACTAATCAAATATTTGATTCCAACCAAGTATTCTCTATGTCACTTTTGGCTACAACAAGTACTCTCTAGGCCACTCCTGGTAATACCCTTAATTTCCCCCTACGATTAAGACCCAAGTATTTTTCGTCACTAAGTCACTCCTAATTTTCACAAACAATAGATGTTTGATAGAAAATGTATTCTAATCACTCAAAGAGTGTTTGCACAATAAGTATGAATACAATGAAACTTGCTAGCATAGCAAAGCTAAGGTTTACTCAATTTGCTCAAGTTTCGTTTGTCCAACCAAAC
Source organism: Glycine latifolia (assembly GCA_013407115.1). NCBI lineage: Eukaryota > Viridiplantae > Streptophyta > Magnoliopsida > Fabales > Fabaceae > Glycine > Glycine latifolia. The sequence continues at coordinate 17,147,445 of CM023960.1, forward strand.
TGACAGCGTTACAACACTTTGTTCATTTTGAATTAGATGATTCTCTAATGATTCGACAACTTTATCATGAACATCTTCAAGCTTTATATAGACTTTAAAGCTTCGATCTGTTGAGAGATCTCAGCTAGCCATTGTCTAATAGCTTGGGTTCCTTACACGAGGTGTGTTATTGTGCATAGAGAAAGTGTGGGACTACAAACATCTTCTGCGGCATATCTTCAAAGAAGTATAACTTCCCATTGTCGCCTTGTGCTTAGAGCTGACTTACAATGTACAATTCAAATACAATGTTAACAACATATGACAAAAGGAATAAAGAATGTCAAGACACGACAATTTAAAAATTTCCTCTTGTGTGCTATGAAATGAATTGCTAACTGAACCATGGACATTACTTTCTCATGATTACTTTCAGTACTTGAGGATCGAATAATTCTTACATTGCCTTTGGACTATGAGCCAAGTGCTAAAGCACTTGCCCTCTTAGTACTAAACGTTAAGGCAATATCGTCCAATGATTGATACTTTAGTTATTGTCCAAAGCCTTTCTGCTCATGCTTTCTGCTTGTATCTCATAGAGATAGATAAACATATAGCTTTAGCATAAAAGATTAACACATAAAATTTATACTATGTTAACATCAAAACCTTAGAAACTTAATTGTTTGGTACAATCCAATGTGAATTGGACGTAGCTAGATTTAACAATGTCCCATTTATTGATGATGACAACTAGTATAAATTTTGATACCAAGACGTATAAGATGATGAGATTAAAATCAAGGTACCAAAAGTGTTTAGAGTGTAATGTAGTAGTAGTAATAGTAAAATTAATAATACGCCACAATTCCTTCTTTCAAAAGTACACAATCACATTATAATCTCATATATAAATAATGAAATATTTTAGCTCAGGTCGAGTAAGTGCACAACAAATTCTTCAAATAGATAAACCCCAAATGTGTCACTGAAACAATAAAGAAAATATTAATGCGAGAAAAAAATCTCAAATGTCTCATAAATACCAATTGAGACATAAAATGTTGGATATGGGGGGAGCAACAAGAAGATGAAGCTTGTGCCTTAGAAGAAAGTTTTGAGCTTTTCACATGCCTTAAAGATTTTAATTCAAATTAAGTGTATAAGAGGCCAATCTCTTGATCCTTGCATTGCATGAACATAATCATTAACGTTCTTACATGTTTTCATTAAAGTATCAAAGCTATTCATGTTTTAAAAGAAATCATTAAGTCATGGTTAATGCTATTTGAAAAATGTAATCTTACTGCTTTAATCAATTACACAATGTTTTAATCGATTATTTGCTTCGCCTTAAATTTGAAAAAGCCATGAAGAACATTTTAATCAATTTCATGACTCTTGTAATCGATTACATAGTAAAAACCAAAGCATGCCTCACTGCTTTAATCGATTACCACAAATTGTAATCGATTACACAAGCTTGTTTCACATTGAACTTCACTGCTTTAATCGATTACAGCTTAGTTTAATATATTATTCTGTTCGTTGTAAAACCCAGGATGAAGCTATGAACACTTTAATAGATTATATGATAATTTAATCGATTATTTGGCGCGTTGTAATCAATTACAGTCTGTTACACAAAGCTGTTATAAATAGAATGAAGGCTTGTCTGTTTTTCGAACTTGAACACTTTGAATTTTCTAAATATACACAAGTCTTCTCAAAGTTAGAAAGGGATTTTCTAGGTTAACTAAGTTCTTGTCCCACTCTTTAATCTTCATGGGCATTGAATGATTTCTTGGGCAAGAGTTTTCAAAGAAGTTTTGGAGAGCATGTTCTGAAATCTAATTCTACATTTCAACTCTGATTGGTAAACCATATGCATCTACATTCATTGGATCATCAGGTTGTTTCTCTCCATTTTTTGTATTTGTGGTTATTTGAAGCTATTGTGAAGACTTCTTTGAAGCTTGTGCTAGAGTAGGGTTCTCTAGGGGAAGAACTGAGTAGTGTTCTCTAGTTCTTGATCACTAGGAGTCTAATAGGGTTTTAGATTTCTATTCTTTATCTAGCTTTGATAAAGGGTGATTGTTGTAAAGCTTGTAAGAACTGAAATTTATAATAGTGGAACTCTAATCTAGTGTTGATTAGAAGAAACTGGATGTAGTTTCTCTTGAGAAGTGAACCAGTATAAATTCTTGTGTTGATTTTCTATTCCTTAATCTCTACTAGTTATCTTGTTCATTTGTTCTTGATATTATTATCATTACTCAACAAGTCATGTTTTAAGCAATTGATTTCTTGGGCTGAGTGGTTTGATTGATTAGAAGCATTATTGGTTTAAAAGTGATTAAGATCCTTCAACTCTGATTTTTAAATAAATTTTAAAATGCCAAGTTTAAACCAATTCACCCCTCCCCTCTTGGTTATTGTGGGTATCGTTTTCATAAAACCCTAGAAAAAGAACCCAAATGCAACCTTACCCAATTCATAGAGAAATGACAACCCAAATCACATACGAATTACTCATCGTGATTTTTTGGGAAAAATACTTACTGTGATTTTGGTACAGATAGAAGAATTTGTCCCAAATTTAAATTTCTCTTTAGTTATCACAAATAAATTGGAAAAAAATCGAGAAACTCTAAAATTCCTGACCAAAGAGAATTTAAAGAAAAAAATAAGAATGATGGATTTACAGAAATCAAATAGAGAAGCGTATTTTTTTTATGGAGACTCACCATGATTTGAGGCAAAGAGGGGGAGTGTCCCAAATGTGTATGTCTTCAGTTATCACCAACAAAACTTTACAACAAATCCAAAACAACTTAATCGATAGAAAAGAATATGACAAAATAAAAGAAAAGATGGACTTAGTGTGAAATCGAATGGAGAAGGAAATTTGATTGGGAAAACTAACAATGCAATAATTAATATATATTATTGTATCTAATAAAGCTGGTGACATTTCTCTTTAATTATCTAGCTACACTTTTCTTCAATTATAATATAGAGTGCAAGTTGAACTGCTGGCTGGCTAAGCTAGCTTTTCCAAATGCAAAATCCCCGAACCCCTTTAAGGGGTTAATTAGTGGATCCAAGGAAAAAGCATACCTGACCGGGGTCTTCAGGGAATATATATGTACAGTCCAAAATAGTAAGATGACACGTGGCCTTCATTGTGGGGTCACTATACACATGGACACCTTCCACGTCAGCATTGTCACATTAAATAGTGCTTATTCATCCTCCAAGTGTCAACCCGGACACATGTGTTCGCCCTCCTCGTTAGCCCTGCTACAGGAGCGCAGACACAGACCTGCTAAAGGAACATTAATGCCTACTGCTTATATCTTAATAGTAATAGCATATCAACTATGCCTGGATATTCAAATAGGTGCAACCACTTTATCTTATCATATCTTCACAAGTTATCTACAAGTTGTTGCTTATCTACAAGTAACAGTATATCAACAAGGTACATATTATCTTATATTTAAATTAGATAACTGTCTGCTATTATATGTTATTATCTTATCAACAGATTATCAACAAACAAAGGTCCAAAGCCCACACTCTACACTATAAATACAGCTGTATAGGTTCTCTCTAAACACATGATATGACATGACATCTCTGATCATACACTCCATACACAATACTTGAATGCATTACTCAAGTTACTCATTCTTTAGATCTTATACTGAGTTCCCATACTCAGCTATTCTCTAATAATTGATGTACTTACTAGAGCGTCGGAGTGCTTATCCTTTGTTTTGCAGGTTCCTCCTCTAAACAAAGCCTGCTCATTATCCGACGTGTAGAATTTGGAGTCCACATTGGCCACGCATACCTCACACGTGGAATTTCTAGATTTTGGTAAGAATATTTGGCGCCCACCGTGGGGCCCAGGTAAAACTTACCCTGCGGTCTCATACTCAGATCACTCGTCGGTACGCGTTCATGGTCAACACACGTTCCAGCGTTAGACGCAACACCCCTGTCGATGTGTCTAACCCCCCGCAGACTACCATGACGAACGCTAACACCATTTAGCAACTCCAAAACCGCATGGCGGAGATGGAATGCAAGCATCAGGAAGAAATCGAAAGGCTAAAAGCTGAATGTGATCATCACGAAGCTAGAGCGAGACATCCTGAGGGAGATGAACGCTCCCCTATCACTAGAGAAGAACAGACACAAGGCGAATCGCATCCTCAGCAACATGTCAACCCTCCGCCCATTCCTAGTTCAACACAGGGCTATCAAATAGAGAGGCATAACACGCGGTGATATCCTCTTGTTGACCGCATCAAGGAAGTCGACATTCTGTTCGACTGGAAACCTCTCCACTTAGAGAGGTACGATGACACCACCGACCCAGACGAACACCTCGATGCCTTTCTTTCACAAGCAAATCTTTACACAAACAATGACGCCATATTATGCCGATTGTTCCCTACATCTTTGAAGGGGCAGCATTAGCATGGTATGGTGGCCTTCCTGAACGTTCCAACGAAATAGTTTCGACACCCTTGTCAAAAAATTCAGCGCACAATACGCTACTAGCCGAACTCATAGGCTGACTTCCGCTGCGCTAGCAACATTGCGTCAAGCAGATAATGAACCCCTCCACAGGTTCATGGAACGATTTGGACAACTTAGCACTGTATTCCATGATGCTGGCCCTTCGACCTGGCAAGTTCGTAGATAGTCTATGCAAGAAACCTCCTTCTAGCATGGACGAAATACGCGAAAGAGCCAAAGGTTACATACAGATGGAAGAAATGTCAAAGTTCTGAAACGAAGTCCGGCAAGTTGGACAGAAGCACGAAAAACATGAAGTATCCATCAAAGTCGACCCTTAGAGGGCCAACAAGAAGCGAAGTCCGCACAAGCCGCAGCTTTTCCCGAAAAGACCCAGGTTTGAGAGATACACTCCTCTGACAGTCAATCAAGCCACGATCATGGAAGAAGCCTTCAACACGGAGGTACATGTGACATTGCTTGCTCCCTCAAAACAAGGAGGAAACCCTAACAGGTATTGTTGCTACCATCGCGACAGCGGCCATAACATGGAAGATTGTGTGGCATTAAAGGATAAGGTAGAAGAGCTTATCCAAGCGGGGCACTTATCACGGTCTGTAAAAGGACCTGATAACCCTCCAACAGCAAATATGCAGGAGGGACGACAAGGAGATCGATTCCGAAATAGAGATAATCACAGATGAGGAGATGGTGTAGAAGACAGAGGGAGGCAAAAACAATCACAGCCTAGACGCGAGCGTCAACCCCCTCTCCAACAAGAAGATGAGCCCTCTCAACATATTCGTGGTGTAATTCATACCATTGCAGGCGGCTTCTCATATGGAGGATCATCCAGTCAATCTCGCAAGAGACACCTACACTCCATCACAGACATTGACATAAACTATGTCGAGGCTCTCCCACTATGGAGTTTACCTCCTGTTACATTCACTGACGCCGATTTTAAGGGAATTAACCCTATCAACCAGGATGACCCCATGGTCGTTTCCCTCATAATCGACAATTTCAAAGTAACAAAAGTGCTCATAGATCAGGGAAGCTCCGCTGACGTCTTATATCTGAAAACTTTTCAGAAATTGGAGATCTCATCAAGCGCTATACAACCTTACCCAGAACCCCTACTGGGCTTCGTAGGAGAAAGGGTAGAAACTTTGGGATATGTCGACCTGATGACCACTTTTGGTCAAGGTTCACTTTCAAGGAGCTTTATAATCAGGTACAACATTGTGGATGCTGACAGATCATTCCTTGTTCTGATTAGTAGAAAAACTCTCAACGAGTTGGGAGCTATTGTCTCTACGCCTCATTTAAAAAGAAATTCCCCACCATGACAGGGGAGATTGTCACTATGAAAGCAGACCAAAAGCAGGCTAGACAATGTTACGTCGACAGCCTTAAAGTAGTACCATATCCCCCCAATAGGAGGTCAAACAGACATGGTACCACTTCAGGGGGTACTACCCAGGTCATGAACATAGACAGAGAGTCTATCCCCTATACGTTAACAGTCTATACAACTCACCTTGATGATACCTTCGATGTGGATTTGCGCAATGATAATATCGACAAAGGACTAAAACTGATCGAAGAACTAGTCAAGTTGCAACTCGAGCACAAACCCAGACAGTGCACGCAACTTAGCAAAGAGCTAACCAGCCTTGAGTATAGGCATCTAGCTTAGGTACTCCGCAAGAATGCATCTCTGTTCACTTGGTAACCATCCGATATGCCAGGTATTGATCCTAATGTCATATGCGACAAGCTGGCTATATGTCCACAGGCCAAACCAATAGCACAAAAGAAGCGGAATATGGGAGAAGAAAAGCGAAAGGTAGTAAAAGAAGAAGTAGACAAACTGCTTAAAGCCAACTTTATCAGAGAAGTCAGGTATTCTACCTAGCTTGCCAACATTGTCATGGTCAAGAAAGCTAGTGGCAAGTGGCGCATGTGCACAGATTTCACAGACCTCAATAAGGCATGCCCTAAGGACATATCCACTACCCAGCATCGACCGACTGGTCGATGTGGCGTCTAGATTTCACATCTTAAGCTTCTTGGATGCATATTCTAGTTACAATCAGATTAGGATGCACGCCCAAGATGAAGAAAAAATGGTCTTCATCACTAAAGATGCCAACTACTGTTACAGAGTCATGTCCTTTGGTCTAAAAATCGCAAGGGCTACGTACAACCGACTGATGGACCGTGTCTTCAGAAAGCAAATCGGACAAAACGTCGAGGTCTATGTGGACGACATGGTTGTCAAGTCCCAGAGTGTAGCCCAACATGTAGCAGATATGGAAGAGGTATTTGAAGAGGTTAGGAAGTATGACAAGCATCTTAACCCTGAAAAGTGCACATTCGAGGTGGGCGGTGGCAAGTTTCTTGGCTTCATGATCACACATCGAGGTATTGAAGCCAACCCGGACAAATGCTCAGCCATATTATAGATGCATAGCCCAGCCAATGTCAATGAAGTTCAGAAGCTGAACGAAAGATTAGCGGCATTATCCAGATTCCTTCCGAAACTCGCCAAGAAAGAAAAGCCCTTCTACAAGCTGCTCACTAAAACAACACCATTCCTTTGGGATGACAACTGCGAGCAGGCTTTCGAGGCATTCAAGAAGACAATTGCTGCATCACCTGTCTTGAGTCGACCTCGACAAGGGGTACCATTGCTCTTATACTTCTCTGTGGCAAACGAAGCTGTCAGCTCAGCACTCATCCAAGAAGAAGGAAAGCATCACCTCCTTATCTACTTCACTAGCTGCATGCTACAGGATGCCGAGAAACGCTATCAGATGATCGAAAAGATAGCCTTGGCACTAATCACCTTCACCAGACACCTTCGGCCTTATTTCCAAAGTCACCAAGTGATAGTTAAGACTAACTATCCCATCAAACAGGTACTGCAAAAACTAGAACTGGCAAGCAGGGGACAGTCAAACTGTCAGAATTTGACATTCGATATGAACCACGAGGTCATATGAAGGCACAGTTCATGGCAGACTTCCTAGCAGAATTTGCTGGAAAAGACAAGTCCACTCCAGACTGGTGGAACCTTTACGTAGATGGAGCATCTAACGTACAAGGAAGCAAAGTAGGCATCATACTTGAAGGACCTGGTAACATCTTGCTGGAACAAGCTCTTAAGCTTAACTTCAAAGCCTCCAATAACCAAGCCGAGTACAAGGCACTCATAGCAGGACTCAAACTCGCAACAGAAGCCTGGGCTCGATGTCTGAGATGCTATTCCGACTCATAGCTTGTTTAGGGACAGATAGCAGACAAATACCAAACTAAGGAAGCCATACTTTTTGGCAAGCGTACCAATTGTCGTTGTAAGTTACAAAATTATAAAGATCGTCTCCACAGGGACTTGAGCTTACTCAGTTAATCCAAATAGAATTTAATAGTTCAATAGTTATGTACAAATAGGTTGAGTGTAGTTTCATTTGTTTTAAGAAAACAACTAAAAATTATGATTACGAAAAGTTACGAAAAGTTACGGAAAAGCGTAGGATTGGATTTCATCATTCATATCCTTTTATCCCCAATTAATATTACCATACAATAATCCTTATCTATCCTTATTGATGCACACTATGTTAACCTTGAATCGATTCCTCGCAATCAAGTTCTAAGAATATTTACCTAATATCGATGTCTCGCATACGAAATAAATATCCCAGCATTAAGAATTATAATTGCGTGCTTTATGCAATCAAAACGGTACGCCCTATTCCTAGCGATTCGTAACGTAATGAGTAAATTTATTCAGTTCAAACCCTAAGAGTACTTCCCAGTCAAACTTAGAATCAAATTTCATGAAACTAGTGATCAAGTAGAATCAAGTATTAAGAACGGAATAAAATTACCAATAATAAATAGAAAAGACTTATGCATAAATAAATATTAAAAGAGATACTTAAAAGTAGAAGATTACATCCAATCCATAAGAGAAACTAACCAAACATGGAGAGAACCTCCTTAAGAGAAGAATTGATGAAGGGCCCCATCACCGCTTCTTTCCGGCAGAGTCTCCACACTAAATCTCACTTCTCTCACTTCCCTAACCTACCTAATACTACTATTTACTACAAAAACTAAAGAAAAAGCTTAAAAGAAGCAAAGAGGAGAGAAAAATGGAGTTGAGAGAGTTTGAGAGGGATGGATTTGGCCTTGGGGGGTGTTTGGCTATTTATAGAGGGAGGTCTGGCCGCCTTTGGTCGCTTGGGCGAGCGTTTTAGGCTGTTTTTGGTCACTTGGGCGAGTTAGGCCCACTTGCATATCTTTTTACACGTTTCCAGCTGTCCCAAGTGGCCCAAATTGGTGTTTAACTCGCCCAAGCGAGTTTCCCATGTGTATTTCACTCGCTTAAGCGAGTTAATGGTACCTAGGCCATTCTTTTTGGGCCTTTTGCTTTCTGCACCTCCCTGTTTGCTTTCTTCAGCCAGATCTGCTTACTTTTTGTTTACGGAAGCCCCAGAAATTCACGGAATCTATCAAAATTTAAAACATGTTGGATTAGTCTTCCGAAATATGACGAATGAAATTTATGCAAGCATTAGGAGATATTTAACTAGGTTTAAGGTAATTTTATAATAAAAACTTATGAAATCAAACGATAAGTGCCCGCATTTAAAACATGATTTTAACTAATTTAGGGCACTTATCAGTAGATGGAGCATCTAACGTACAAGGAAGCAAAGCAGGCATCATACTTGAAGGACCTGGCAACATCTTGCTGGAACAAGCTCTTAAGCTTAACTTCAAAGCCTCCAATAACCAAGCCGAGTACAAGGCACTCATAGCAGGACTCAAACTCGCAAAAGAAGCCTGGGCTCGATGTCTGAGATGCTATTCCGACTCATAGATTGTTTAGGGACAGATAGCAGACAAATACCAAACTAAGGAAGCCATACTCCTCCAGTATTACCATTTGGCCAAAACACTCATCGACAGTTTCGAGTGTTTTGAGATGTATCACATACCACGAGAGAGTAACACCAGGGCTGACTTGCTATCCAAACTGGCTTGTATTAAAAAGATCAGGCACCTCAAAACAATCATCCAAGAAACGCTCAAGAAACCCAGCATTAACACCCAAGCGGTAATGGCTGTTGTGTTAGAAGAGCTCAATTGGATGACCCCCTATAGAGACTTTCTCATAAGGGGAACACTCCCAACAGATGAAAATGAGGCCTGACGTCTAAAGCGGAAGGCCAGCTATTATGTCATCATTGACGGTAAGTTATTCAAAAGAGGGCTGATAGCGCCTCTACTCAAGTGCTTGGACAGCTCACAGGCAGACTACGTTCTGAGAGAACTCCATGAAGGGATTTGCAGACTCCATACAGGGGGATGCTCCCTAGCCACCAAAGTATTACGAGCAGGACACTACTGGCTGACTCTCAGGACTGATGCCTTCAAGTTTACACGAAAATGCAGAAGGTGTCAGGAGTTTACGGACATCCCACGGATTCCCTCTGACAACCTTCATACCATCTCCTCTCTATGGCCCTTCGCTATGTGGGGCATGGACATCTTAGGACCTTTCCCTAAAGCTCCAGGGATGATCAAGTTCTTATTGGTGGCAATCAACTACTTCACCAAGTGGATCAAAGATAAGCCATTACGAGAGATATCAGCCAGTGAAGTCGAAACCTTCACTTGGAAGCATCTGATATGCAAATACGGTCTACCCTATGCTATCGTTACTGACAATGGTACGTAGTTCAAGGCACAGATCTACGAAGACTTCCTCACACGACTAGGTATCAAACACCTGGTCACCTCTGTTGAACACCCCCAGACCAACGGTCAGGTGGAAGCAGCAAATAGAGTCATTCTCCGAGCCCTTCACATTAGTCTTGACAAGTCCAAAGGTCTTTGGAGGGAGGAACTACCCAGCATACTTTGGGCATATCATTGCACACCTCAAAGCACTACAAAGGAAACTCTTTTTCGCCTAACATATGGCACTGACACCATGATCCCCGTTGAGCTAGGGGAACCTTTAACCAGAAGGATGCTTTTTCAGGAACAATGTAATGAGGACAACATGAGAGTTAAACTAGAAACCAGTAAAGAATTTTGATACATAGCTAGAATCAAGGAAGAGGTGGCCAAGCTTCACATGACAAGAAGATATACCTCCAAAGTTTAACCTCAAACTTTCCAGCCAGGCGACCTAGTCTGGCGCGTCCGGGGTGAAGCCAGAAAGGATCCCCGTGCAGGCAAGCTTGGACCAAACTGGGAAGACCCATTTAGAGTTGTCACCAACCTGGACAATGGCACCTACAAATTACAGCAACTCAGTGGTAAAGACATTCCAAGAACATGGAATGCTACCCACTTGAAGTTCTACTTTAGCTAAGGAGCTCAAGGCCGGATGGTGTACTCTTTTTCCTATTCAAGTCCTTTTTTCCCATTGGGTTTTTCACTTGAAAGGTTTTAACGAGGCCCATCCGAGGAATAAATAGAGGGAATATGTACATTAAAAGCTATATTAATAAAACATATACCCCTTATCTTTTAAATCTACTTACATCAATATTTCAGGATTTTGACTAAACTCAGGAATTATCACCTGATTATTTTCCCAGGTCCAGCTTTGCCGAAAACCCAGGACCATGTCCTGGTACTTGTCAAGGTTCGCCCTTGGCAAGCCTTACTAAAATCCAGGGCGGACGCATCCTGGTAACCTCTAAAGGTTCAGAAAATTCTAAGGCTTCCCCTAGGAGGACCTTTAACAAGACCCAATGTCTGTCCTTGGAAGAAGGTTCATAATTCCATCTAATTGGTTGACCTTATTAAGTCCAAGATCCGTCTTGGCACGAAGACCCAAGGTCAATCCTTGGTAGAAGGTTCATAATTCCATCTAATTGGTTGACCTTATTAAAGCCCAAGATCAGTCTTGGCATGAAGACCCAAGGTCCGTCTTTAAGAAGGTTCATAATTCCATCTAATTAGTTGACCTTATTGAGTCCAAGATCCGTCTTGGCACGAAGACCCAAGGTTCGTTCTTGGAAAAAGGTTCATAATTTCATCTAATTGGTTGACCTTATAAAGCCCAAGATCCGTCTTGGCATGAAGACCCAAGGTCTGTCCTTGGAAGAAGGTTTATAATTCCATCTAATTGGTTGACCTTACTAAGCCCAAGATCCGTCTTGCCAACCCAAGAATCTGTTCTTGGTCATTTACAGGTCCGTAAAACCAAACTACGGTAAACCGTCAAGGTTCGTAAATCCTAAAGCTTTGGTTGACCTCCCAAAAATCCAAGGCGGATGCGCCACTGGTATGCTCTCAACAGCACCTGGACCTAAGACTAGTTCTTCAGACCACAAACCCAAGATCATATCTTAGTAAATCTTGATAAAACCTGACATGTACAACTCCACTAGTATCAGCTTTGACAAACATAAGATACAACTATGTCTACTCTCGACATATGTTATCATTGTCACATTTCTTCCTTGCAGGAATACAAGTTCTCAAGAACATAACGTCCAAGATACATACTTGGCACACAAAGATCAGAGTCCGTCCTTGGTCTCCCAAAACCCAAGAAAACTTTCTTGGTGCTATTACAGACTATGGAACCTCGACATGGCAAACCATAGTTATCATCAAATTTTGGCAAGGTATATCCTTGACCAACATAGTTATCAACAACTCTGGATAACTTACAACTTTCAAAGCTTAAGGACCATCCGTGGTCAACCTCGTATTCACCCTATTATCCATTACGGAAACTTGAGGTATTTAAAGCTTTACTCTGATGATTTCAACGCTCACAAATTCTATTCATGCAGGAATATGAGCCATACAAAAACCAAGGAAGCATCTTGGTATATCAAATTCCAAGGCTCCCTTGGCACGCTAAACCCAAGAAACATTCTTGGTACTAACTCCTATGGAATCTTAGCACCATAGGATCATCTATTTTGCAAGAATAGTTGCTTGAGAACCTTGACAATCCAGGCTAGAAACTTAGCCATTTGCAGAAGCAAGAGTTCGACACAAATGTCCATGGTCAACCCTCGACATTTCTAAACCTAAGATACACTCTTAGCATACATTAGCAATAGGAACCTCGACAAGCAAAGATAAAGACTTAGCTATTTTTGCGTAAACAGGAACCCAGCATTACTTCATGATAGCATGAGTTCATGACATATAGAATCCAATAGGCATTCTTGGTACATCAATCACTTGATAATGAAAATACAATGAACACACTGCAAATGAACCAAGAAGGGGGTGAATTGGTTCAAACTGGATATTTAAAACTTTTTGAAACAATTTGCAGAATTAAACACTTTGGATCATATCACTAGTTCACCTTTTTCAAATCCAGAAAATGTTTCTTTGATAATAACTCTTGATTTCACAAAGACATGTAATGAAACATACAAAATTTAAACAATAGACAAAGCAATTATACTGGTTCACTTCTCAACCTTGGAGGCTATATCCAGTTGCTTCCAACCCACACTAGGTTAGAGTAATTACTTATATCAAAGAATCTTTTACAAGCAATCCACAAATGACTTTCTTTATCAACACTAGACAAAGATCTTGATTCTAAACCCCTATTAGAATACAAATCACCAAGATGCTGAGAACCCTACTCAGAATCTCAAACCTAGAGAACCCTACTCTAGTTGCTTGAAAAGAAACTAATGATATATCACAAAAACAACAAAAAATGTTAGAACATCTAAGAAGATAGGTTCAAGATAAACACAACCTGTGATCTTTCATGTATGAATGAATGAAATGAAATGAGATTACCACACACACTCCAGGTTGTAAGAAATCTATAAGTCAGAAGCACTATCTTGAAAACCTTCTTTTCTTTAACACATTTTCTCAAAACTCATAATTCTTGATCCTTACAAGAAATGATTTTTCACTCAACAAATTAGACTTTGAAACTCTCGGAAAGCTCTTTAACTCTTGGGTATATCACTCATGTATGTAGAACAATTCGTTCAATGTGTATATATAGGTAGCAGACCCAAACAACTTTTTATAAAACAGAATTAACTGACAATAATCGATTAATCCGTTAGTGTAATCGATTAAATTGCCATAAGTAATCGATTAAAATACTAGATAATCGATTAAACTGTTCTTCAGCTTTCTGGAAATGGTTTCATGAACAAAATAATCGATTAAACCATACCGTAATCAATTAAACCAGAACAACATCAATGCAAATGAATTAATATGATCGATTACATAGTGAGATAATCGATTATTCCAATGATGCATGGTTTTTCATAAAGCACTGTGTAATCGATTACAAGAAGCCTGTAATCGATTAAACTGTTCTTCAAGGCTTTTCCAGAATCATATGAATGTCTTTAATCGATTATATTGCTTGTGTAATCAATTAAAGCAGTAAGTATTGCTTTCTTTAAAAACTTAGCCATTGAGAACTTCATTTCTTATAAAACCATTTGATTTCTTTAAGTCTGAAAATCATGTATGTATGATCATGAGAAAGCACATGCTAATGAATGATCACAAGGCAATTTACTTGACCCATTAAGACAAATTACAAATGTCATCAAATGATTGGGCATGTAAAAAGCTAAAACACCATAAAGTCTTCAATCCTTGCTACATTCTCCTTGCAACTTCCTTTAATATCAACAGATAATTCAGCAAGCAATATTGATACATCAAATCACTCGAAAAGGACAAGACATTACTGCAATAGAACGTCTTAAGTTGGTTTGATGACAAATATTATTCAAGTGACTTGCTAAGCGTAAAGGTAGCATGCAACGTAAAGAAGATTGACGAAGATGGAGAAATAAGGAATACTTTCATTAAAGTAGTAAAAACATTACATGGCCATCCAATGGCCAAAAGTACAAAAGACAAAAAGAGCATAAAGTAGCCTATACATCAGCTGCATCTCTAGCAGTTTCCTCAGCGGAACCAAGTTCCTCCTCATCGACCAAGGCGCCATCCTTCACATCCTTGAAATGATCAAACTGACCCAAGTAAAGGTTTTTCACAAAGAGACCAACTTGGCGCACGGCCTTGGAGAAGCCTTTCTCGTGCTGCTCCACTGCTTCCGGCTTGTACACCTTCAGCTCCTCATCAAGCTCCTTGTTGACCGCCATTTCAACATTAAGCTCGACGTTAGCTTCCTTCAATCTCTCCTCTAGACTCGCCACCTTCTCAGCAAGCTCCATCTCAGCAGCAAGTCCATCCTCAGCATCCTTCAACTTCGCCTCCAGCTCAACCACCTTCTTCGACAACTCCTCCTTTTCGGCCAAAGCCTTATCAGCCTTGGCAGCAGTTGCTCTGCCATGTGCGACCGACTCATCACCATCAAGCCTAGTCTGCAACAACTTGGACAAAGCTTCACCAGTCTTGGTGGATAGCTGATGGTTACACTAATCGCCTCAGCAAGGGCCACCACTGCGGTGTTCAACCTGTTGCGCTCCAAGCGCCAAGCACCACGAACAACAACCCTCAGCTTGTTGTACTCCTGCTCTAAAGAGGCAGCCTTGTTCATGGCCTCCTAATGCACTTGTCGATATTCTTTGTTGATGGCAAGGCCCCTCTAAAGAAAGAGCTCAGCAGCGTCAAGCGAACGATGAGTACTGGCCGACCTAATCAAGTTCCTGTCAAAAAAGGTCGACAGTCCTCGATCAAGCATGTGCCCAACACTCCACAAAGAGTCAACCTCCCTTGGAGCACTCAAAAATTCAAGGGAGGTGACAGGACGAGCAGCAGGAGGAGGCATTACAGATGGAGGAGGCAAAGAAGAAGAAGGAGTAACAAGTGTAAGAGAAGCAGGACGAGAGGTGGGAGGAGTCAGAGCAGCAACCACTGGGGACACATTGACAATAGCGGCAGTTAGAGGTGGAACCACGACAGCAGGAGAAATGGCAGGAGAAGCAGTGGCAGCAGGGCGAGCAACCCAGACAGGAGGAGGTAAGGTTGGCAGAAGCCCGACATTCTCCCTAGTGCACGCAGGCCACGAGAAGGATGGGCGGCCCGAGACTTCTTGCGACCAGACGTCCCAGCACCGTCACCCCTCTTCCTCTTTGCTAACTCAAAAGGGGAAGGGCTGGGGAACGCAACAGCTACCTCAGTAGGGCCAACCCGGACAGTGGGCCGACCCTCTTCTTCAGTTGGGGGGAATTGGGGGGTGGCACAACATCACCACCTACATTGTGCACCAATGGCCTTCATACACCAGAAAAATAGAGAAGTTATAAGGAAGGAAGATTACCGTCCAGTGCAGCAGAGGGGTCATCGGCCGGAGGCAATGACAAAATAGCGTTCGCGTCCAAAAAGGCCAGCAACAGCTCCAAGGTTGTCATGTCAGACCTCTCCACAAGGATCAATATGACCTCATCAAAAAACCTGAACCTGGTAGGATCAGCCTACCAGTAGAAGGGAAAGCGAGCTTCCCCATCCCTGTTGTGCATCAATGGCAACCAATCAGCCATGACACCACTTTCGCAGACCTTGAAAAATCAGTCCTTGAAGTGATAGAAGACGTTGGTGTCTACCTCGAACAGCTTTTTCGGTGCAAGGAGACCCAAGCGACCTTCCTGGACAGCTTGGTCTGAAAGAAAAAGTAGAAGAAAGGAACAGTGGCACGCATGTGCAGATGAGAGCACAAAATCTCAAAGGCCCACATCACTGCCCAACTGTTAGGATGAAGTTGGGAGGGGGCAACATTCAAGTACTCCAGTAGAGCACCTTGAAATGGAGAGAAAGGAAGGACAAGACCCAACACCTCAAAGAGGCATCAGTACATGAAGAAGAAGGGCAGAGCACCTGGCGCCACCCTCAAGCAGGGAAAATCATCTTCCCCGCAAGGCTCGACGATGACCTTGTCGGCGTTCGAAGGAGCCTTCATTTGCAATGTCGAGCAAAGAACATTTACAGAAACAGTGGAAGCTATAGAGGAACGGTATTTAAACACATCCTTCTTTACCCACTCATAGCCACACATGGTTGAAACAGTCGGCGACGACCCAATACCAGAGCTGCGACGCACACGCGAGGAAACTCTTACGCCCCCAGGGCTACTTTGCCTCATCCTCCTCGAAGAAGAAGCAAGGATGATGCTGAGCGGCAAAGGTTCATCCACCCTTGCCTATTGACGAGGACAAGAAGTGCCCTCACCAGCTCGACGTGAACTCGCCCTCTTCTCAGAGGAAGAAGACAATCCGTCTGAAACTCCTCCATGGGTGTTTTCCTCCGAAGAGTCACCCATGGAGATGACTTCATGCATAATGTGTTGCTCTACTGAGCCACCAGAGTCACTACCACCCATGCCTAAGGCAGAATTAGAAATGGGTGAGACAGACATTTTTGTTACCTTGAGAGAAAATGGAAGCAAGAAGAAGAAGACTCAGAGAAAGTAAAAACACAGGAATGGTGGTGAAAATCGCAGAAATCTCCTCTATTTAAAGGCACAGTGAACGTCGACAATTATTGGCGGGATTTTGAAACGTCCCCTAGAAGCTCGCGTCACGATTGACCGTATTTACCCATTACCACATGATCTCTCCAAAACGTATCCACTCTTCGAGTGACACGTGTGCATGGGTAATGGTGCGTGGGTGGTACACGACTGTTAGCATTTATGAAGACATAACGCATGTTTTCAATGATCACATCAAATGATTATTTTGGCAGAGTTCATCAGCCTTGACGCTTCATTTACTTACTATGTTTAGACCTATCATTATCCTCAACGCTTCACTTACCTGCCAAGATCAATCTTATTTACTAAAAGACAAAATAGTCCGCCTTGGACAGCTCAGCATTCACAACCCAGACTACCTTGTCCAGGTTCAGCTATCAATACAATTTGAGCTATCACTTCTATAGAGCCCAAGAGCTTTTCTTGGCATAAACCCAAGGTCCACCCTTGGTACTTTACAAAACCCAAGGTCCACCCTTGGTACTTTACAAAATCCAAGATTCGCCCTTGGTCCGAGGTCCGTCTTTGGTAAGTCAAAGGTTAGTAAATCCAAACTACGCCAAAACCATCATGATTCATAAGTCTAAAGTTTTGGTCAACCTCAACAAAGCTATTGACCTCGACACACAACACCACTCGTCCACCCTCGGGGGCTGATAGCACTCGTTATACTACTATAATACTGGACATTCTGCATCAACACTCTTTCATCCTCTTTCGCCCATAAATTGGCTCAGAGGTTGAGGGGCTTATGTACAGTCCAAAATAGTAAGATGACACATAGCCTTCATTGTGGGGTCACTGTACACGTGGACACCTTCCACGTCAGCATTGCCACATTAAATAGTGCATATTCATCCTCCAAGTGTTAACCCGGACACACGTGTCTGAAAATGATATGAATACTTCACACTTAACCAAGAGGGGGGTGAATTGGTTAGACCTTGGTAAATCAAAATTCTTTAATTCAAATCAGAGTTTCTAAAAGGATCTTTATCACATTTCAAAACCAAGAAACCTTATTCAATCAATCAACTCAGCCCCTTAGGATTCAATAGATCAAAACTGGTCTTTCAATATAAGCAAATGAATCAAGAAACAATTAATATGAGGAGAATAGATTCAGAAACAACACACAAGCAATTTATACTGGTTCACTTCAAACACTATGAAGCTACATCCAGTTTCTTCCACTCAACACTAGAGTGAAGTTCCACTATTTAATTTCTTACAAGCAATCACAAAGTCTCCATTTATCAACCCTAGATAAAGCACAGAAATCTAAAACCCTATTAGATTACAAGAGACAAGAACCTGAGAACACTACTCAGTTCTTCCACCTAGAGAACCCTTTCTCTAGTTGCAAGCAAGAATTCAATTACAATAGCGAAATACAAAACAAATTTACAGAACAAAATTTACAATCAGATTAAGGAGAGAAACAACCTGATGATCCAAGGTATGAAATGCAAATGAATTTACCAGAACAGGTTGAATCTTTAAAACACAAGAGACATAGCTTTCCTTAATCTTGAAATAGTTGCATGCTTCAAGAAAGACTAATTTTCACATCATCAATGCAACATGAAGCATGACTGAATCAAACCCTCAGAAAAGAAATTGTGAAAGCTCAGAAGACTGTTTTTGCTCAGAAATTTCGAATGGGTATATTCCACAAAGGTTACAAAAACAGCTGAGCAAGGGTTCAATTTATAACAGACTTTTTTAATCGCAAGTAATCGATTAAAACACACTAATAATCGATTAAAATGATTGTGTAATCGATTACATTTATATTATAATCGATTAAAATGTTCATAGCTTTTCTGGGTTTGAATCATGAGCAATATAATCGATTATCTCGATCTGTAATCGATTATTCCAGTCTAAGCATATTTTTCTCAAAGCTTGTTTAATCGATTACAGTACCTGGTAATCGATTAAACCAGTTCTAGTATGTTTTCAAAAAGCTTAGATAATCGATTACGAACCCTGGTAATCGATTAAGCCAGTGCAGTACAGTTTTTCCAAAATCGAAATATAATCGATTACGAACACATGTAATCGATTAAGGCAGTGCAATGTATAAAACAGATATAAGCATGTAATCGATTACGGCTTTAAAAGAATCGATTAAACCAGTTCAACTATGCAGTTCATTTAAAACATAGGTCAAATAATCGATTAAAACGCCATGGTAATCGATTAAAGTGTTCCTGAAATGTTTCTAGTTTCAACGAAGAACAAAATAATCGATTATACGCTTGCTGTAATCGATTATTACAGTGAAAAACACTTTTACTTAAAAACTTTGAATTGTTTAAAGTTCTTGGTTGATTTGATAATACTTATTGATTTTAGTTGACTTAATTAGTTGATTATGCAATGAATGAATGCCATGCACTTGGATCACCATGATTGCTTTTCTCTTACACAATTTTAATACTCAAATTGTCTTCAAGTTGTCCTTTGTATGTTGAAAGCTCAAAATCAATTTCTCCTTAAGCAGCTCCCCCTAAATCCAACAGTGTCCGCCCTCCTCGTCAGCCCTGCTACAGGAGCGCGGACACAAACCTGCTAAAGGAACATTAATGCCTACTGCTCATATCTTAATAGTAACAACATATCAACTATGTCTGGATATTCAAATAGATGCAACCACCTTATCTTATCATATCTTCACAAGTTATCTACAAGCAAAAGTATATCAATAAGGTACACATTATCTTATATTTAAATTAGATAATTGTTTGCTATTATCTGTTATTATCTTATCAACAGATTATCAACAAACAAAGGCCCAAAGCTCACACTCTACACTATAAATACAGCTATACAGGTTCTCTCTAAACACATGACATGACATGACATGACATCTCTGATCATACACTCCATACACAATACTTGAATGCATTACTCAAGTTACTCATTCTCTAGATCTTATACTGAGTTCCCGCACTCAGCTATTCTCTAACAATTGATGTACTTACTAGACCATTGGAGTGCTTTTCCTTTGTTTTGCAGGTTCCTCCTCTAAACAAAGCTTGCTCATTATCCGACGTGTAGAATTTGGAGTCCACATTGGCCATACCTACCTCACATGGAATTTCCAGATTTTGGTAAGAATAATATATATATTAGCATTTGTTTTCTATAGAAAGAATAGAAGACATATAAAGAAAGAGAAGCAAAGCAATCCATTGTTTTGATCTTATAAAATAAAGGAAGAATAAAAAAACTGTTTTACATACATATTCGTTTAAAAAATAAAAGTTGGAGGACCCATGCCTTTGGTGTATATTTATTAATTGGAAAATGAAATTTGAAAATATTCTTCAATACGAAAGCATTTTGGGGACCAAATTCAAAGGTAATTTTATCAATTGTCAGTTGGTTTTAGTAAAGTTTCACGAAATGTGTATAACTCGTATCAAACCCAGAAATAAAAGAAAATGATTACAAATTAATTTGTAGAATCTCTCTAAATTAATATGTATAATTATACCTCTGATGATGGATCTGGTGGAGGAGGCCTCGCATCGATGTTATTGTTAGAGAAATCCAACATACTATTGCTAAAACTAGTTACATATGATTTAGGGGAAGAAGCAGGCACTATTTGAGACCATGTTGGCTTTGCTGCTTGAAAATCTTCGTTTCCATGGTCGTACGCACAGCTATTCATCGAGCTTTCTTTCTTAACATCAACAATAGGAGCACTTGGAGCCTGGCTTAGCATTTGTTGCTCCCAATCCTCCAACTTCTTAGACTGAACCTGGCACAGACCCCTTTCTCTTCTTCGGACACCATCCCACTCCTATTTCCCAAAACCACATGCAACGAAAAAAAATCCAAATCAGTTAGATTTGAGCCTTCAAATAATCAATGATTAAGCATACAACAAATATAATTAAGAACACTTTCTCCAACGAGATTCCGAGCTCCATTGCGAACCTCTCTCAGCTTCAGTTGATAAACCCTTCCTACAACCAGTTCTCTAGCGAAATTCCAGTGAGCCTCAGGTTTGAGCGGTGCGACCTAGGCAGTTGAACACGAGAGGAGAGGAAGGGGCGCGACATAGCAGGCAAGTGAACACAAGAGGAAAATGGAAAGGTGTGACCTAGGTATGAGAAAAGGAACGAGCCAGCGCGAGTTTAAAATGAAAAAACAGGCCCACGATAGTTACTTTTTAAAACCATTTTTGAAATTATGTTTTAAAAACAGTTTTACAAGAACCGTCTTTGAAAAATTACGATTATTTACACAAATACCATCGTATTTTTTAAGAAGACGATTTTTTAGAACCATCTTTAATATAGTGTTGTAGAATCACTTTTTTATAGTAGTGTCAACTGCTTTAAAAATAAAAAAGTTAATAATAATTTTCTCTAAAAATGTATAACTTTGAGACACCTTTTAATTTAGCAAGCTTAACCATATCACAAACATACATAGCAAAAAAAAATTTCAAATTTACACAAATTTTCTTAGAATTTTCTTTGGTTTTCAACTTTTGACAAAATAACATATATCTATCAGAGATATTGTCAACCAAAATCCATTGAACTTCACATATCAATAACGATATTCATAGGATATTATTTAATACCAAATAACCACCAAACAAGAAGGCCTGCCCCAAAAAAGGAAAAATATTTGTGGTTTTTCGCTAATTAAATATGTTAGCAACGTACTTCTACTTAGTTGTTTGGAATCTGAAGGAGGGAATAAAATAAGGGGTGAGTCACACAAACCATGTAAAGGCACAGTAAGTAGACTAGCTAGCTAGAAGGAGAAACACACTAACCCACAATCTTTTATGTATATTAATTTTTTTCATATTCAACAACAAATAAGTTAAAAATAAATTTATCCTTATGTTATTCAAATAGTTTCAATATATAATATGTGCAATTTATTCAAATAATTTTCAAATAACTATTTAAAAAGAAATACTTTTACGTGGATGCATTGTCTTAAACATAGGTTGTTAGGAGAAAGATAGTC
Organism: Glycine latifolia; assembly: GCA_013407115.1. Lineage (NCBI taxonomy): Eukaryota > Viridiplantae > Streptophyta > Magnoliopsida > Fabales > Fabaceae > Glycine > Glycine latifolia. The sequence goes on from CM023960.1 coordinate 17,169,460, forward strand.
CTCAGGTAGAATTTCAGTTAAATCTTATTAAAATTAGTAAAAGGGTCTTCTCCCATTGGCACTACAAACAACCATAAGTTATATTAGTTATACAGCACTATAACACAAACTTTGATTTTGTCACATTTGTCACTAATAATTGCAATGAGACCATTTACGTATATTGTAAAAGCACAGGAGAGAAAGGGTATTCATTTGTGTGGCCAATTGAGATTTTTCGGCGGTCATATTAAAATATTTAATGTCTCTCCAACTTTGTGCATCCATATACACTTACGTAATTATGCACAAGCATTACATCAAAAGAGTGTTTAGGCAAAGTTACACTAACCAACATTGTGTAACTAATGAGCTAATGTTACTCTTAATGATATCACTACAGAAAGAAAAAAACTAAAATGAAGAAATAATATTAATTAGAATCAGATCAATGCGCATTAGTTCATCTGTGTTGAATCCAATCACAGTAAAATCAAATCACAATAAATATGAAATTCTTTTGCAAAATAATAATAAAGAATGTTTTATGAATTTAAAACTTACGGTGACTTACTGAAAATTAACTATTAGATGAGTTGGATGAATATCACCAACTCGCTCAAAATTCCAATCTGCTAGCTTGGACGTCTCTTTGAAAAATCAAGAGAAAGCAATAAAAACATAGGAAACACAATTTCTGTTAAATAATGTAAATGCTTTCAAATTTGCAAAATGCTTATTTCTTCATTACTCTTGAATTCTTCATCATTTCATTCAGACATCAATTCTCTATTAATCATGATTTGCACAAAATGATTATTTCAGAAAATTATATTACCACCAATAGCAGTAGAAGGAAAAATAAGGAAATATCAATACAAATAGTTTGTGTCTCATATACCTGTGAATTTAATGTCTGTACTTCTGTACTATTCTTTGTCCCTAATTTTTCAATGGCCTCCTGCATTATGTCACCAACGCTTGGATTTGGTAAATGGATCTTCAACAATTCCATTTTGCACTGCACCTCTAACCGTTATGGGATCTAGAGAAGATTATCACATGGAAGCTAGAGAACAAACCTAACAAACTACTCATTCACAATAAATGTTGTGTCATCCAGCTAAATAACTTACTCAACCATTAGGTGCATACACAACATGTTCTGCACAACATACTTTGACCATGGAATTCTTAAATATCTATGTTTCTTTTATTTAATGAAATAAAGTGTTTATATTCGCATGTAACTGATCTAAACAAAACATATTCTTATGGACCAAATTCTCTAAAACCTTAGGTAGAGTTAGAAATTGAAGAATTGATTGCATAATTTGCATCTGACACGTTTTTGGGTTTGAATCGCAAAAAAAAACAATACCAACTTGATGATAACGCAGTGAAATTTAATTTAATTATAAAACTAAAAAATCACATGATTTTTTTTATTTCCAAAAAATATATACCTTCAAAATTTATAATTATAATAACCATAACCACAATCAAATGAAAATCTTCCTGATTTATGATTTTAATGTGAAAACACACAATAATCAAGAGGGGGTGAATTAGTTAAAATTTGACCTTTTAAAAACTTTAGAAAATCAGAGTTATAAGATTTTTATCACAATTAAACCAAGAATGTTTCAATCAATCAAACCATTCAGCCCAAGAAAGCAATAACAAAAACTTCACTTGTTGAGTAATAAAGAATTCACCAAGAATCACATATTAAGATAGCAAGAAGAGATTAAAGAAAGTAATCAACACAAGGACTTATACCGGTTCACCTCTCAACAAGAGAAGCTACATCTAATTCTTCTAATCAAAACTAGATTAGAATTCTACTATTCACAAATTTCAATTCGTACAAGCTTTACAACAGTCACCCTTTATCAAACCTAGATAAAGAACAGAAGTCTAAAACCCTATTAGACTCCTAGTGATCAAGACATAGAGAACCTTTCTTTACTCTTCCCTCTAGAGAAACTCACTCTAGAAAAAGCTTTAAGAACCCTTTGTAATAGTTACAATCAACCAAAAATTCTAAAACAAATTTACAAGCAAAGTTAAGGGAGAGAGACAACATGATGATCCAATGAATATGAATGAATATGATTTACCAATTAGAGTTAAAATGAAAAACAAGTTTCAGAACTTCCTCTCCAAATGCTTCTTTGAAATCTTACCCAAGAAATCTTTCAATACACCATGAAAATTTGAATATGTGGGACAAGAACTTTAGAACTCAGAATATCATTTCTCTCTTTCAGAAGGCTTTTGAAAACTTTGAAAATTTCGTAGAGTAATGTGTTGTAAGTTTCAGAAAACCCATTAGCTATTTATAAAAAATAGTTGTAACGGAATGTAATCGATTAAATCATCAAAGTAATCGATTAAAACTACCAATGTAATCGATTGTAAACAAATTTAATCGATTATTATGTTCTTCAGTTTTTTGTAAAGGATATATGAACAAAGTAATCGATTATTTCGACCTGTAATCGATTACCACAGGGATTCTTCTTTTCATAAATGAACTAAGTAATCGATTACAGATAAGTGGTAATCGATTATCACATTCAGGTCATGTTTTGTGTTTATATTGAGTAATCGATTACTTAATGCTTGTAATCGATTAAAATGTTCTTCAAGGCTCAAGTAATAGATTACCAATATGTGGTAATCGATTAACACGGTCCAAAATAGTTTTTCCAAAAACTTGAAACTATGAGCACTTGTCTTTGATGCAATCATGAAATCTTAGACCTTTTTCACAAACCATGTGCTTTTGTAAAATCATGAATGCAAATCAATGAGTGATGTTTATGAAATGCAATGGATCATAAGATGATTCTCTCCTACATCAAGCAATTACAAATGTCTTCAATTGAATGGCGTGTTAAAAGCTAATAGACTCATCCATCTTCAGCATATATCTTGATCTTTCTTCATGCTCCCCCTATATCTAACACCCACTACCCTTGCTTCCTCCTAAATAAACATTCCAACCCATAGAAATATAGGAATTATTAATAATAAAAGAAACTATCATAAAAAAAAAGAATAAAAAAAACATTGATTTGGACCATATACGAAGATTCATCTGAATAACACAAAATTCCAACCGAAACAGCCCCAATCTAGTTCACATTTTGCGCCTCATCAAATATCTCCACCAGATCCACACCAGATTTCACGACACCAGTATCAGCGTGTGCATCACATCGGTCAAATGCAGCGTCTGGAACGTGCGTCAGCGTCACCGCAATCACCGCCCTAAGGTTTTTCACTCTGCACAGTGCCCTCTATTCTCTATGCGGTGTGCCTTCATCACTTACACGGGATCCAGATGCGGTCACAGCCAGATTTGGATCCCATGCAGCCCAACTACCACATGGTTCATGATGGTTGCCATCGTTGTTCGATTCACCGTCAGAGGAACGTCATGCAGAGCCGCGATTTTCGAACCACTCTGAAACGGTGTGGTGTAGAGGCTTGTCGAGAAGAGGAAGAAGAAGAGATAGATAGGCCAGATTAACATAGAAAAAGAGGGGATTCTTAGTGTTAGAGACCTAAATGCGATTCTTCTTATAAGAATCAGAGATGTTGATGTTGTTCACTCCGTTTGTTATGCCTTCCATAGTTCACTCGCACAACCAAAAATGCTAAGGATTTGTTAATGAGCGATTGCAAAGTGACTACGCTGGGGAAGGATTGTGAAGGTGCATGTGACGGTCGCGATGGTAAGGAAAAGCAAAAAAAAGAGACTTTTTGAGCGAGAGGGCACAAAGAAAGGTTGTATGCGGAGAAGGGTATAGAGTGAGCGTGAGAATGAGGAAATGAGGAAACTACTGCCGTTGGTATCTGGTTAAAATTGGAATCTTTGTACATGACTAAATCTCTCTCAAATAAAATATATCTAAAAGAAAAATTGTTTGGCTTTAGAATGGAATCCAATAAATCTTTAGATGATAATTTAAATAAGTTTAAGAGAATAAATATTAGTCTTGCTAACATTGATGAAAACATTACTGATGAAAATCAAGCTATTATACTTCTAAATGCTTTGCTTAATTCCCTTAAGGATGTGAAAGTTGCAATTAAATATAAAATAAAGTCTCTGTCACTAGAAGATGTAATAGAGGCCCTAAAGTCTAAAGAACTAGAAATGGAAGTCAATAAGAAAGGGCTAGTCTCAAGGAAAAGGAAATAACAATACTGAGAATAAGAACAAGTCATCTATTAAGGGAAAGGTAACTTGTTGGTTGCGTCATAAGAAAGGACACATTAAGAAGAATTGTTCAGAAAAAGGAAAAGGTGAAAATAATGGGAATAAGACAAATTATGTTAATTTAACTAGTGGTTTTGAGGATAGTGCGGTTCTAGTTGTTCTAATACTTCCTGTGAGAGAGAGTGGGTGATGGATTCAAGTAATACGTATCATATGACACCATTAAAAGATTGGTTAATTTGTTTCAAATCTATTAAAGGTGGAAAGGTGATGATGGTAAATAATCAAACTTGCCAAGTGGCAGGTATTGGAGCTATTAGATTTAAAATGGGGGATGGGACTATTAAAGTTCTCAAGGATGTGAGATGTGTTCCTAACCTTAGAAGAAACTTAATATCTCTATGAATGTTAGACAAAAGTGGATACATCTTTAGGAGTGTTCAAGGAACCCTTGAAGTTGTTAATGGAACATCCTGAAATTTTGATAACTGAAAATATATGCTTGAAATGTTGTGTGAATTATCCTTATGCAACTACTTGATGTGAATGTTAGGTTATATGAAGTTTGTTTGGTCTATGTTTGAATTATTTGTGTAAAATGTTTATTAGAGATAATTAGGGATATTACAAAAATGTTGAAAGGAATGACCATATTATCATTTTCCTTTATGTGAGAATTACCATAATACCCTTGAAGTATAAATTACAAAAATACCCTTTAAGTAAAATTGCAATAATACCCTTAGATATTTTGGTTAGATATTTTGAAGTGAAAATTACAATAATACCCCTGGAGTAAGTGACAAATTACCAAAATACCCTTAGATATTTTGTTTTAAATATTTTTTGTGGAAACTTGAAGAAGTTACAGAAATGCCCCTAGGATGACAAATTACCAAAATGTCCTTAGTAACAGACAAACATCACAAGAAAACTAGGAGTACCTAGATTGGTGAAAATTTACGATTAGGTAAACCTGAAGATAAGTTTCTAAATTCTACTACTCAATATAATAAATGCAAGAAAATAAACCTTATGGTAAAAATGAAGGAAGATCGCATAACTATTAAAACTATCATGAGCTATAGTTTCAGACCATGTGATGATATGATGAAGAAAATTATCACATAAGAAACACATGTGATGGTAGTGTGATACAAGAATGATTGGAAAATTAATAGGTAATGACACCTTAGTAGCTATCACATTTTATTGGAAAGCACATGAAGTACAAGTGGTATAAACACTCAACTTAGGTGCAACCACTTGCATATGTACGTGAGATTTTTTTTAAAGCAAAATCAATAGGAATGGAGGAGTAGTCGTGTGTGTGTAAGTGGTGCATCCATGCATAAAACAAACAAAAACAAGCATTTTCAAGAAGCATTCAATGTGGAACTCAGCATTTATGAAGAGGAACCTTTGCTTTTTGCCTAATAAGCATGCATTTAATGCATAGGATTAAAATATCTTTATGGCATGATGACTTGGTTACATTAGAACCAAACCAAGGACTAACTAGCTTTCCATTCCAACTAAATTTTCTTCTATAAATACCTACTTGCTATAAAAATATGCACATATATGTTAGCTTCCTCTAAATCTCACGTTCACTTTTCTCTCTTCTACACTTTGCTTTTATTTTCTTTTCTCTTCTTCTCACTCAAACTGTAGCCCCTTTCACCAACTTTACCTATCATTTCTTCATCCAACATATTCTATTAGAAGATAGTAATTTTACTCCTCAAGCTCTTGAAGCATTCCCGCCAAATACTTTGAGCTCTGCTTTGGACCAAAGCATGTGAACTTGAGAGGTCTCAAAACAACGCTACAAAGAGCTATTAAAGGGATATAGATAGGTAAGGGAAGTTTATTATTTGGTTATAGTTTTTGATACCATAGTTGGGGGTCAGGTAACCCAATTATGGAGATATATGCCCATCTCTGTTGTGTGCCGATTTTCAAGAAAAACTGTGTTTTTAACTAATGGAATGCGATGAATTTGCTTGTTGATGGATAAAACTGTGAATAATGTTGTTGTTGTTGTAATGATTGGATTTTGGGGAAAAATCTTAATTACAGAGGAGACTCTGCCCAAAATTTTATAATGCGTTCTCCTATTTAATTCTTTATTAAATTTTTAAATGGGCATGAGTTTGTTTTGTATATTATAGTTCTCCTCTTTAACTTAGAATTTTCCTAAAATACAGGTCTCGTGGTAATATGGATTGTGAATGAATGATGTAACACCCTGAAATTTCGATAACTAAAAATAGATATTTGATGTATTTCTTGTGTTATTTGATTAGTTTATATTAGTTGAATTGTTGTGTAAATTATCATTATGCAATTGCTTAGTGTGGATGTCAAGTTATGTGGAGTTTGTTTGAGTTGCGTTGAATTGTGTGATTTTGAGTTTGACCCGAAACCTATTTTATTAAAATTATCATTTTGAATTGGTTAACCATTGCATCGTCTTCCAATTATAAAGGTAGGTTTCTAACCTACATGTGTAACTTTTGACCGTTGGGATTGGCACAATAACATCTGAAGAATGAGAAATTAATTTTTCACAAAAGCAGAAATTTTAAAATCGGGTCAGCTCGCCCAAGTGAATTTTTGCAGGCATTTTGGCTCGCCTGAGCGAGTCAAGTCGGTTATAAATATTACTAGCAGAGTAAATGAAGAAAAAATGGCCTTCTTCCTCTCCCAAACTACCAACCAACCTCCCACTATCATCCTCCACCAGCCACGGCCACCGGTGACCGCCATGAGCCGCCATTTCTTGCCATTGAACCACCGCATTGAGAGAAACACTTTAACCGAAGTGAAATCTTCAAAACTTAACCTGAGGATTCAATAGAGAATGGAGTCTCCAATCCACCTTTCTTGGTTTCTTTGAGGTAACGATGGTTTCCTTGTCTTCTTTTAGCTAGTATGAAGTCTTTCTTGATATCTCTTGTGATTCGGGTACTGTTATTGGTTGTTTCTATACTTCTTTTGAAAACTCTTCGAAAATGAGATATTGTAAAAGTCTCTTTTTTATGAAATTGATCCCATTTCTGTGATCCTTGTTGAACCCCGGTCACATTGGTGTGATTGGAATTTCAAAATGATGTCTTTTGATGTGAACTCCTAAAACACCCTTTTAGCCCCTTTTTTATTTGAGTGGGTATTTGACCCCAAATGTTAATTTTGACCTTGCCTTTTAAATCTATACTAAATTATCTTTGATTTGATATATAGAGCTCTACGTTCGGACAAGCACGCATATTCGAAGGATCGCGAAACAACACCGCTAGGCTGTAACAGGGAGAACTCCTAATTTGGTAAGGAGAGTTTATTATTTAGTTATAGTTTTGGTACCATAGTTGGTAGCCAGGGAGTCCAACTATGAAGATAACTGCATGTCCCTGTTGTGTGCTGGTTTTCAAGAAAAACTATGTTTTTAACTAATGGGATGCGGTGTATTTATGATTGATATGTGTTTGTTCCTGTGTATGCTCGTTTTTAAGAAAAACTATGTTTTTAACTAATGGGATGCAAGGAATTGGCTTGTTGATGGATAAAACTGTGAATGTTGATATTGTTGTGAAAATGATTGGATTTTTGGGAAAAGTCTTAATTACAGAGGAGACTCTGCCCAAAATTTTATAATATGTTTTCCTATTTAATTCTTTATTAAATTTTAAATGGGCATAAGAGTTTTTTTCTATATTGTAGTTCTCCTCTTTAATTTAGAATTTTCCTAAAATATCAATCTTGTGGTTTGATGAATTGTGAATGTATGAAATTTGTGTTGTCTGAAGACCTGAGGAAAGTGAATCTCAGGCATATGATATATAGATGTGAAATGCGATTGTCTGTGATGTTAATGATGATGTTGAAATAAAATTATGTTAATGATTATATTAATATGAGATGATATTGATGATTATGATGATGATATTGAAATGAGATAATGTTGATGTGGTTGATAATGTTGAAATGAGATAATGTTGACGTGGTTGATGATGTTGAATATTGATGTTCATGATGATGATATTGAAATAAAATGATGTTGATAATAACATTGTTGATGTTGATAATGACATTGATGAGAGATAGTGTTGATGTGGACAATGTCATTGTGTGGTGTGGATACACATGGATACCCATGGGAAGTGCATGACAGGTTACCCTTACGAGAAAGGATTTGTTCCTAGCCAGGTCATGCATTGATGGTGTCATGGTTGTATGATGTGTATCTCCATGTGGGATGCAGTGACCGGTTAGTTACCCTTGCGAGGAAAGATTTGTTCCTAGTCACGGTCAGTGCATCGATGAGCTCATATTGGTGTGTTATGAATGTACTTACCCTTGCGATGAGGGATTTGTTCCTAGCCGAGTATGCCTTGATGATGCCCATGTTTCATACTTTATATTGCATAATGGAAATAGAATGAAGGCACTTGCATACTTGTGGGTTTCTGTGGGCTGAATATGCAGGTACTAAGGGGTCATCAGGTTCGGAATTCCCTAGTGATGCTGGCTGATCACCGGGGGGGAATGGCTAGTGCACGATAGGGTGGCCCTGATAGGCGGTGAATCATTTTTCATGTGAGAGGCTATTTCCAGGATATGGTACCACATTGCATGCTGATAAATGAGTTAGGTGCATGCATCATTCTATGCATGATTGTTCGAGTTGTGAAATGTATTGGATGATTAGTTTGTTGAGTGTGTATTGGAATCATGGATTTTTTTGTTAGTGATTGTGGTGGGTAATGTTGTTTCCTTCCCCATTTTGCTGCTATCTGATGTTTATTGGTTTTATATAATAAACTCACTCTTGCATTTGTTGTACCGTGTGGTTGGTATTTGTGATGATTGCGAACCTTCGTCCGTGTGAGCAGATGAGCAGTATTAGGTGACTTTGGAGGGAGATTCTTTTTGGTTGGAGCCGACGTGATGACGTTGGAGTTCTTTTTGGGAAAGAGTTGTGTTTTGTTAATCAACCCTTTCTTAGTTAGTTCCTTGAATTCTTTTGTTAGATATGTAAGATTCTAGGTGTAATTACATGTAAAACCAAAGACATGTGAATGATATGTACTGGTATAATATATATATATATATATATATGATAATTGTATTAGTGCAAAAATTTACTACCATTTTCATAATCAAATTAATGGAGTTTCATAAAAAATTAAAAAATTGCACGATTAGAGTTAGTGATATCGTAGCGACGAGACAGGTCGTTACAAATGAGGTGATGTTGAAATGAGATAATGTTGATGTGATTGATGATGTTAAATATTGATGTTTATGATGATGATATTGAAATAAAATGATGTTGATGTTGTTGATGACATTGAGATGACATGATTTTGATGTTGATAATGACATTCATGAGAGATAATGTTGATGTGACAATGTCATTATATGTTGTGGATACACATGGATACACATGGGGGTGCATGACTGGATATCTTTGCGAGGAAGGATTTGTTCCTATCCATGATCATGCATTGATGGTGTCCATGGTTGTATGTTGTGTATGTACATGTAGGGTGCAATGACCAGATGGTTATCCTTGCGAGGAAGGGTTGGTCCCTAGCCACTGTCAGTGCATCAATGAGCCCATATTTGTATGTTGTGTATGTACATGGGGGGTGCATGACTGGATATCCTTGCGAGAAAGGATTGGTTCCTATCCATGGTCATGCATTCATGGTGCCCATGTTTCATACTTCATAATTTCATGCATGGAAATAGAATGGGGGCGGTAAGTACCGGGGGTACTAGGGGCATATCACTTTGTTTGGAACTCCCTTGAGACTCAGGACTGATCACTATGGGGAGGGAGCGACCTATGCATGATAGGGTGACCTTGACAAGCTACTGCATTATTTTCCTAAGAGAGGCTATTTCTATGAGGATGGTACCACATTGCATGGTGAGAGTGGAGTCAGGTTCATGCATCATTTTGAGCATAATTGATTTGAATAGTGAATGACTAGTTTGTTGAGTGTGTATGAAACTGATTGATTACTGAGAATGATTGTGGTTGTTATTTTTGCTTTCTTTCTAATTATTGCTATCTAGAACTTATTGATTTTGTATAATAAACTCACCCTTGCAATTGTGTACCTGTGATGATCACGAACCTTTGTTCATGGGAGCAGGTGATCAGCAATAGGTGATATTGGAAAGATATTTCTTTTGTTGGAGCCGCCAAGCCAACATGACAACATTGGAATTTATTTTGGGAGAGAGTTGTGTTTTGTTATCAACTCTTTCTTAGTTGGTTCCTTGTTTCTCTTTGATCAGACACGTAATCTCAAGCTTATATTTATATGTAAAAACTAAATTATGTTTTGATATATGAATGATATGTATATGTTTAATATATTTATATATATGTGTATTTATTTATGTATGTGTGCATTTTTTATGAATGTATTATTGCGAAAAAATTACCCTAATTTTCATAATCAAATTAATGGAGTTTTCATTTAATAATTGAAAATTACACGTTTAGAGTTGTGATAACTTAGCGATGAGGTGAGTTGTTACAGTTAAAGGATCTTCAATTCTTATGAAAGGGATGTTAGATAATGGTCTGTATTTTCTAGATGGGGAAGCAGTTGGATTTGAGTCCTATAGTGTCAGTAGAAAGTCAAATGAGTCTTCTCTTTGGCATAAAAGACTTGGTTTGGTAATCAAGGATTACAAGAGTTATATAAACAACAAATTTTATCTTTAAAAACTTTTACTCCTGTTGATTTCTATGAAACTTGTATCTTTGGAAAATCTCACAGACTGAGCTTTCAAATAGGAAAGAATAAAACTAAAAATACCTAGGAATACATACACTCTAATTTGTAGGGATCTCCTAACATTCCTAGTTCTCTTTCAGGTTGCCACTATTTTCTTTCTATGATAGACTCTCATTCCAAACGTGTGTGGACTTATTTTTTGAAGCAAAAGGATCAAGCATTTGATTGTTTTAAGGACTAGAAAGTTCAAGTGGAAACTGAGACAAGAAAGAAGGTTAAAGCATTAAGAACTGATAATGGTTTGGAGTTTTGTAATAATAAATTTAATGATTTTTGCAAACATTTTGGTATTCTAAGACATAGAACTTGTGTTGAGACACCTCAGCAAAATGGCATAGCTGAAAGAATGAATAAAATTATTTTAAATAAAGTTAGATGCATGCTACCTGATTCTGGTCTTAGAAAATCTTTTTGGGTAGAAGCAGTTGCTATTGTCTATCATGTTATAAATAGGTCTCCTTCATTTGCTATTAATTTCAAAACTCCCTTAGAAATGTGGTATGGTAAGCCTCCTAACTTGAGTTATCTCAAACCCTTTGGCTGTTTAGCTTATGTTCACACTAAACATGATAAGTTAGCTACTAGGGCTCTTAAATTTGTCTTTGTAGTGTATAGGCTCTGGTTAATATCTGAAAATAAATGCATTGTTAGTAGAAATGTTGTTTTTGATGAACTAACATTCTATAAAGATATTGTGCAAGTATTAGACAGGTTCAAGAACTTAAAAATGTCCAATTTGAGGTGGAGAAGACAAGTGGTATTGATGATTCAGAACAAGTTTAGAATCATGATGAAATTGAAGATCAAGGAGACACACTTGATCAACTTGCTAATGATCCTCAAACAACTATTGAAGAAAATCAAGAGGACTCCAACCTCAATGATCATCTTCTAACCAGAGATAGAGCTAGGAGGAATATTAAACCGTCTAGCATATTTTCTCATGTTGATATTGTTGCTTTTGTATTGCTGGTTGCTGAAATGGTTGAACAAGAAGAACCAAGAACCTACAAAGAGGCAATGAACAAAACTTCTCTAGAAAAGTGGCTAAGGGCAATGGAGGAAGAGATATCCTCATTAAAGAAGAATCAAACTTGGGTTTTGGTGGACAGACCCAAAGACAAAAAAATCATTGGATGCAAGTGGGTTTTCAAGTTGAAGACTGAAATCCTAGGTTTTGAGAAGGCTAGGTATAAGGTTAAATTAGTAGCAAAAGGCTACTCACAGTAGACTATAATGAAATATTTTCTCCTATAGTAAAACACACCTTAATTAGACTCATTTTATCTGTTGTAGCTATTCTTGATTTAGAATTTTTTACAACTGCTTTTTTGCATGGAAGTTTTTAATGAACAAATCTATATGGAGCAACCAGAAGGCTTCAAACATAAATGCTCCAAGGACAAAGTTTGTTTGTTCCCTTATGGATTAAAACAGGCACTTAGGCAGTGGTACAAAAGGTTTGATGACTTTGTTCTATCACATGGATTTATAAGATGTAAATATGATCACTGTGTCTACTATAAGAAAGACAATGAAAATAAATATATATATCTGTTAATCTATATGGATGACATGTTAATAGCTTCATATGATATTAAATGCATTAACAAATTAAAGGAAATGTTATTGAAAGAATTTGACATAAAGATTCTTGGTCTTGCCAAGAGAATCTTAAGCATGGATATAGTGAGAAATAGGATAGAAAAAACCTTATCTATATCTCAATCTTTATATGTCTAGAAGGTTGTTAAACTTCTTTCTATGCATCTTTATAAATATGTTAGTGTACATTTAGCTGCTCATTTTCAATTAAAATCTATATGTGATGATTTAATTGAAGATGAAGCTATTTATATGAAAATTGTACCATATTGTAATGCAGTTGGAAGTCTAATGTATGCAATGATTAGCACTAGGCCTGATATTGCTTATGGGGTTATTGTTGTGAGCATATTTATGAGTAAAACCCTCAAAAGAAAATTGGAATACTGTAAAATGGATATTAATGTATCTTAATGATACTTCTGATTTCTGTTTAAATTTTACTGGAAAAGAATCTAATGATTTTGTTGTAAAATGCTATTGTCACTCTGATTATGCTGCAGATTTAAACAGGAGGAGATCCTTAACATGTTTCATTTTTACTATTGGTGGAAATGTAGTTAGTTGGAAATCAAATCTTCAGCATGTAATAGCTCTATCTACTACTGAAGCAGAGTATATAGCCTTAACTGAGACATTAAAAGAGGCATTATGGTTAAAAGGGATGATTTCTGAACTTGGACTAGGGGAAGAAATTCCGCAAATTATGTGTGATTCTCAAAGTGTTATTCATTTATCAAAGAATGGTGCTTTCCATGAAGGAACAAAACACGTTGATGTCATACTACACTTTATAAGAGACATTATTGTTGGTAATAAGGTGAAGGTAGAGAAAATATGCATTGTGTGCAATCCAGCAGATATTTTGACGTGCAATCCAACAGATATTTTGACTGAGGTTGTACCTTTCAACAAATTCAGGGATGCCCTGGAGTTGTTAAAAGTTCAGCAATAGAAGTTTAAAACTCTTTCCTATCTTATTTGAAGTTTTTTTTTGTTTCTTTTAAATTTTCTTAGAAATACTAACATGATTTCTTGTTTCTGTAGGTCCTGACATGTTTCTTTATTTGTTTTGTGATGACAACCAAGACATGAATGCTTGGATTAGATCGTTTCCAGATGCCAAATTACAGACACCAATGAAATAGATAGTAGTAGAAGGTGGTAATGAATAACGCCACGATTCTTATTGGAACAATAAGTTGAGGATGATTCACCATAAAGGAAAGCTTCCTTGATAAGAATCAATTTGGGTTCAACCAAGAACCAAGAAGAGGCTAAGCTCTCAATTCAAGCAAATACTTAATTTTATTCATTCAAAAGTTCTTCAAAAATAGTGATGCCTGAGTACTTATAGAGTTAAACCTCTAATAAAACCTAAAAACACATAGTGTGGGTCTATTTTAGTCCACATTGAGGCCCATTACACAAATAAGAAATTACTAAATTATGACAATACAAAAATTATGACATGGAGAGATGGTTAGTATGAAACTTCATAGCATGAGATATTGGACTTGACTCCAGTATGTAGCTACATTTTCAACGAAAAGAAAAAAGACGAATGAGTTCGAGTAAACCTTTATGTCTTTCTTTCTCTCACTGTGGGTGTAGCAGCTGGAAATGATATATCCAATTAGGGATCTTGGAATGGGTTTAAGCGATTGTTGGTAGATGCGGCCTTCATGCATTTTGTCAAAAGTTACAAAACCTACGAAAATTAAGAAATCTACGAAAGGAATTGCGCTAAGCGCGATATTTTCGCTAAGCAAGCTCTTCTACAATCTTCAAGGTGCTCCAATTTAGCTCATTGTGTCTTCCTCCATCCTTGCCCTTGTTAAATAGTTCATCCGTTATTCTCTTGACCATCTCTTTTTGTAGACGCTTGGTTTTGGACCTTGTCATTGGAACCTTCAATTCGTGGAGTGCTTCTAGAACTTCATGCTCTTTGGATAGTCCTCTATCATTTTGTGTATGTTTGTTCTTTGTCTTTCCTATATCTTTGTCCCCTGCTCCGGCATTGGACTTGTAGTCCCTATTACTTTGCATGCACTATGTTTCCTTGTGCTCCAAGGTAGAGTTATATTGAGTATGTGGAGACCAAAAAAAGAATACGAATGGCCCAAATACCATACAGTGCATTTTGCCTTCTGTTTTCATTAATATATAAGGCTTTGCACTGAAGGTATTTACACACTTTTCATTTTTGACTTTTCGATTTCTTTATTCTCTCTCTTGAAGCTTCTGTGCCTTTCTCTCTCGTTCCCGATGTGATCTAGCTCTGTTAGGGTTTAATGTCTTTGATTAACACCTTGAGCTCTATTTGTTGAACGGTGTAGACGATGGTAGTGTAGGTCTCTGTTCTTGTTTGTCTTGCATTGCAGGTGGAGGTTCACTTATATGTCTGGTTATCTTGGAGTCCTTTAGGTGTATTCTTGCAAGGAACCAGTGGAGAGGAACTCGGTGAAAGTTTGAGGTTGTCTAGCCAAACACTAGTGTAAAGGGTTATTTCTGGTTCCCTGTAAATCTTCATTTTCTTTCTGCAATCTTGTGGCCTTGTGTACATTGTTATGAGATGTTGGCCATGTAACTTTGAGTGGTATACTCTTGTAAGTCTTATATTGTTTATTGCAAGTGAAAGGGATTATAGCTCCCTTGTTCCCTTGGATGTAGGTAACCAGGTTTTCCCCTAGTTACTAAACCAAGTTAATGCTCGTGTGTTTCTTTCTTCTATTGTGTTTCCGCTAATTTCAATTTAAGATTATGCACGTAATCTCTAAATACACTAATCTAAGAAGATTGTCTACTAACTTAGAAGATTAGGATAAGATTTTCAATTTTAGCAAAAGCAGTTTCTACCATTTTTGTCAAAACTCTACTTTATTCTTTTATAGTTAGTTTTGGAAAAGTGCAAGAAGCCATATAAGGCATGGTTGAGCTCATGGAGAGCACCTCAAGGGCTATACAAGCTACCAATTAGTCATATTAATGGTCATTGAAAGTGCTTAAATTAAGAAGGATTAGGCCTTGCAATCCCATTGGTCCAAGCATTTCATCTACAATAAGTGTTGTTTTTTTAACATCCAAAGCCTAGGCTAGTCCTCTTATTTTGCTAAAGCTTTTGGAGAAAAGGGAGACCATATTATTCTTCTTCTTCCAAGTTTTATCAAGTGTTCTTGAACCCTTGTTCCATCAAGCTTAGGTAAGTGACCTCTATTTTCAACTCTAAGCTTGATTTTCACTTCATTTTCTTGCTATATTCTCACTTGTAGTTTCAAAACCTTATTTTGCACTCTTAAAGGTTGGAAACTTGAATCTAAACTCCCTCATTCTTCCTTCTAAATTTTGTGGAGACTACCAGAGGTAAGGGGGTCTCTCCAACTCTTGAATCATATGCTTGTTGTTGAGTTTCCATGAACATGTTATTGCTTTGAAATTTTTGAGCTTGCTGTCATGTCTTGAATCTGCGTGCCAAGTTTTTTTCCTTGATTTTTTATGCCAAAAATGAGTTCTTTGCATGTTAAAACATAGAGTTAGCCTCATATCTCACTTAAATTGGAGTTTCCTAGCAAAAGTTACAAATAAAACAAGTTTAAGGACTTTTAATAAAATGAAAAATTAGTCACAAATTTGGACTGTATTACAATAGTATGAACTATTTTTATTAAAGTTTTGACCTCAAAAATGAGTTGCTTAGGTTTGAAAATGTAGGGTAGCATATAAGATTTACATAAATTCGACTCCTAGAGCATCGAGAGCACTAAAAATAAGTTAGGAGCAAAACTTTGAAAAATCGAGCGACAAAGTGATTTTCGATAATAGATAGCTTAATTTTGAAATTCATTCCTCCGTATAAATTATCTTAGAATTATTTATTTTCTAGAACTGCTAATTTATTTACTATTATATTGTTGAGATAAATGCAAGATCCAAGTACTGATGCATGCTCAATTACTGAAATATGTGTCTATATTTTATTAATTATTGAATAATAAGACCGATAAAGTGTGAACTCCGACAATTATATATGTGATATGCAAATTTATTTATAATATATATATATATATATATATATATATATATACACACACACACACACACATACACACACACACACACACACCATATATTGATAATTTTAATGAGAAAGATATAACTACTAAAGCAAGGCCTATACAAATGAACCAACAATATCTAGAATATTGTAAAAAAGAAATAAATGAATATTTAGAAAAGGGATTAATTAGACCATCAAAATCTCCTTGGAATTGTTCAGGCTTTTATGTAATGAAAGCCTCTAAAGTAGAAAGAGGAGCTCCAAGATTAGTAATTAATTATAAACCACCTTAATAAGGTTTTAAAATGGATTAGATACCCATTACCTAATAAAATAGATTTAATTAAAAGATTAAATAATTCCTCTATTTTCTCCAAATTTGATATGAAGTCAGACTATTATCAAATTTCGGTGAGGGAGGAAGATAAATATAAATCTGCTTTTGTGGTACCTTTTGGGCATTATGAATGGAACGTAATGCCTCAAGGTTTAAAAAATGCTCCTAGTGAATATCAAAATATAATGAATGATATATTTTATAAATATTCAAACTTTACTATAGTATATTTAGATGATATATTAGTATATTCTAGAAACACTAATCTGGTTGTTTTAGAAAGAAATATAAAAATATTTGAAACAAAGATAAGATTTTTAGAATATGAAATATATCAAGGAACTATAATCCCAATACAAAGGTCAATAGAATTGGATAGCGATTCGTGCGAGTTCATATATAGTTTGTATAATTCATGATTGTGCATGATTAAACAAGTCAACAAGTTAATTTTGTTTTTGATGAAAATAAATAAGTAAATTGACACTTAATTAAACTTTTTCTATTATACATATAATATTATTAACACGAAAAAATGACTAAGCAGACACAATATAGATTTAAAACAAAATTTGACACCGTTACGTAGATACACAGGGACTTAGTAAGACCGTGTTCATGTTCTACGATAAACAAACGTACACAACAAATATTTAATAAATTTCAATGAATGGATAGATAAATAAATTTTCTGCAAGAACATTTAATTAACATTTACATCTAAAACTACTCATTTTAAATATATCAATTCAATGGTTGTTATTTATATATACTTTATCTAGTACTTCTATTGAAATGTAACTATATACTCAAAATTCACACATATACCTAGGAAATTACTTTTTGGTTTTCATTCAGATATAAAAACCTAAGAACTACTCAATATGGAAAAGGGGAACATGAAGAAAGAAGATTGCATCATTACTACATTTATTTGCACACTTACTATGAATACTAATACCTCCACCTTAAAGTTGCAAGTGTTTGTCCTCTTTGGGTTACATGTTCAAGATACATTTGAGCAAAGATCCAACAAAGAATTTTGTGGATAAGGTGCCAATACCGTACTCTCCATCGCTTCCAAATCATAAGTGGACCAAAAGCAATTCCTAGGCCAGAAACCAATCCCAGTTCGACACTAATAAAGTTCCAATCAACTGTACAAGATAATCTTTCACATTCTGGTTGTGGCAGCACCCCTGCCTCTTTAACATATGATTTTTCAGTCAATGGAGGCCCATATAGTCCATCATTACCTTCAAAGGAAGAAGCTTGAAATGACTGAAGTTGGGTACCTGATGGAATCTGCCCCACTAAATGATTGAAGGAGAGATTCAAATATGAAAGAAATGACAAACTTGCAAGTTGGATAGGAATTTCTCCCCTCAGAGAGTTTTCTGAAAGATCCAAGGACTCGAGATATCTCAAGTTATCAATCGACGATGGGATTTCACCGGTCAAAGCATTGCTTGATAAGTTGAGGACATACAGTGCTTTGAAATGCATTAGCTCCTTTGGAATAGGTCCTTCAAAGTGGTTGGACGAGAAATCAATAGATGTGAAGATTGCCAAAATTTTAACCAAATTCATTTGCCGACCTTTGCTGATAACTGTCACGCTGTCTTGATAATAATTTTGATCACCAAATGGAAGAAACTGAAATCGGATGTTGTTTACCTTGGATTCAGCATGATTTTCATCAGACATCATTGCCTCCCACTTTGTGAAACTGTTTCCAGGTATCTTGCCACTGAAGTTGTTAATGGCTAGATCAATTATTTGAAGCATGTGCCAAGTGCCATTGGTGTTTGGGCATCCAATGTGACCATATAATTTATTTTCTCTCAGGACTAAGACACGGAGTGTGGATATGTTTTTCAACAAGCACGGAAAAACATCAGTAATTTCATTTTTTTCCAAGGTCGAATACTTCTAATGATGTGCAATTAGCAAGTGATTTTGGAATCTTTCCATCTAATTTATTGTGATGAAGATCCAGAGTCCTTAAGGCACAGGAAGCTGAAAATATATCTGGAATATGGCCTGTGAGATTGTTATTTCTCAGATTCAATACCCCAAGGGTATCACTCATATTGGTCATTAAACACGAGGGAATTGTTCCAGAAATGTTATTATTGGAAAGATCAAGCACTCGAAGAGTTGATACATTACAGAGGGAATCAGGGATACTGCCATTCAAAGTATTGTTTGAAAGAGAGAGAAAAAATGTGAATGATAGGTAATTACCAATATCTTGTGGGATTGATGAGCTAAATTTGTTGCTTGAGTAATCCAAATACGTAACATATCCAGGAAATATAGGTATTGGTCCATGAAGTTGATTGTCATGGAGGTCGACATCAAGCAAGGAAGAAGGGAGATTCTTCAAAGGACCTTCCAAATAAGTCAACAAATTGTGAGAAATATTAAGGCTCTCAAGAATTTGTAATTTCCAAATCCAGTTGGGCACTATTCCTTGAATATGGTTATCTGAAAGATCTAGAGAGGTTAATCTGGACATGTTTCTCAAGAAGCCTGGGAAAGCTTTCAAGTTGCAGGATGCCAATATTAGAGTGCTGATGTTGGGAAAGGAAGACAGGTCAACATTTGCAACATTGATGTTGACTGATAAGTTGTTGTATGAAAGGTCTATTGTATTTAAATTTCTGAGCTCAAAAAGCTTATTTAGATGTAGTGACCCATTGAACTTGTTTGAAGAAAGTTGGAGGATAGTGAGTGTACTGAGCTGGAAGATAGATGATGGAAAAGGCCCTGATAGCTTATTGCTACTTAAATCAAGGTTGTTTAATTTAGAAGAAGTCACATTCATGAATTCATCTAGTTGACCAAACTGATTGTGGGAAAGCACAACCCTTAGCAGCCGTGGGAGTGTAAAAAGGGATGAAGGAATGCTCCCATTGATTGAGTTATAACCCAAGTCAATGCTGACAAGACTGTTCAGTCCTTCAAAGTGAGAAGATGGTGGAATTGCACCACTCAAACCATTATTAGAAAGGTCCAAGTGGGTAAGTTTTTTGGCCATAGAAAATGATGGCATTTGACCTTTGAAGTTGTTGTATGACAAATCCAGGTAACTGAGTTCTGTGAGGTTTGACAGTGAATTGGGAAGTGTTCCGTTAAATCCACAAAAGGAAAAATCCAATTCAGATAAGTTCTTCATGTTACCAATAGAGTGTGGACATGCTCCAGAAAAGCTTGTGTTACTTACTCTTAAGGTCTGAAGAGATCCACTCTGTAGGAAGTCTGGAAAGAAACCATCGAGATTGTTGTTGAATGATATGTCAATAACTGACAATGTTCCAATCCTGAAGATCCCCTGTGGAAATGTTCCATGCAACCCACAATAAACAAAACTTAGGATGGTCAAATTTTTCAAATGGGCAAATTTTTCTGGCACTGGGGATGATAAATTGTTCAGATCAAGAACAATGACTGAGAGATTCTCAAGTGTTGCCAGGGAAGGATCCAGGGGTCCTGAGAGATTGCAGTCTGACATGCGAAGTTCTTGCAGGTCATGTAGTGACAACAAAGCACTGCACCATTCATGTCCTGCAGCTGAGATACTTACACCATCCAGATACAATTGCCTAATACTGGAGAGATTTTGGACAAGCTGTGGAAGATTTGGGTTCTCAAGTTTCAGTGTTTGCCCAGTTAAATAGGAAAGAGAAGAGATATCAAGAGTAACCAACCTTGTCAGCTGAGAAATCTCTATTGGAATCTGACCCACAAAGCCAGAATATGACAAATTCAGACACGTCAACCTTCCCAACTTGTTAAATCCTGATGGAATAACAGAATTGAAATTATTATAAGCCATATTCAATTTCTGGAGATGTTGAAGACTGAAAACCGCACTTGAGTCATCAAATCCACCACTGATCAATTCTCCACTCAGGTCAAGGCCAATGACACGTCCTTCGTTGTCACAGAATACTCCTATCCACCTGCAACAATCATCACTTGGATTCCACGACTTCAGCTTCCTGCTGCTTTTTGAGCTGAACGTGACGTTGCTCTTGAGTTGGAGCAGTAAAGACCTTTGGTCATCAAGACAAAGGCCAGAAACCACAAAGGCGTGGTTAAAGAGGCACAACCAATAGAATGGAATCATCAGAAGTGCTAAGAGTATTTCAATTCTCATTGTAGATATTGATAATTAGAAGTGTCGACACCTTCGCTCAATGAAGTTTGAATTGTAGAAAAAATGAAGGTTGTGTTTAAAAGTTCACATTTTTTGTTGGAAAGTCTTCATTCAGTGTTGTCTTTCTCTAGGGGCCACCAGATATTCGCATTCGGCAAGAACATCGAAGTTTCGCCTTTGAATTTTCATCTATGCAAATTGCACCATTTATTTTTCTTGTCGGGTTTGAATTTTAGTACTATTAAATTCTAACTCCCAGTTGAGATGATCGAACAACAGATACAAGAATAGGACTCTCAAATTATTATAGTATCTAATGCAGAGGAGGAAAAGTTTAGAATTTCATCCAATTGACAATAAACAGGATTGTAGGAATATCTTTTGCACTAGAGGAAGTGTGAAAGGAGATGAATGGATGATTCCACGAAATGAAATATTTTGTAAGTAAATTTAGGAGACCCTCATAATGAAAGAGTGAAATTGACTTGGTGAAGTTGACTCAGCAGTGAAGATCGTTGTGTAAGATAGGTCAATCATGGGGCAATGGATCCTATGCAGTGATCATTACTACTGCATGAGATTTTAACTCTTCAGTAAATTTTACTAATATAATATACTTTATATTCCTATTGTAAAGAGAAGTTTAATAAAATAAAGTTTTTTTTTTTCTTTCACTTGAGATAATCCCTGCTCCAATGGTTAGTGTTCTAAACTTGAAAATATTCTCTGCAAACCTTCCAATCACTCAATATTACTTTGCTTTAAGAAACCATTTTTTTTATCAGTCAAAAAGAAAAAACGGAGAAACCATTTTACTTTTGAAACCATTTTAGAAGTTGTTCGAAAACTACAGAATAATTCTTCTGCAACTTCGAAGAGCCTTCCGTATGTAAAAAAATTAGGCATTTTATTATGTCAAATTGAACATTGTTATGAGTAGACATGATGCTGCTGAGTAGGGACAAATGGAAAAGCTACAAAGTATAGCCCGGTCAACACACTTATATTTTTTTTTCTGAATATGGAGAAAATCTCACAGCATTTAACATAAGGAGCATTTTATTTTGACCAAGCATTTAATTTAAGTTTAAATATATTTTTATTTTTAATAAATATTTAATTTTTGTATTTATTTTTAATAAATTTTTACTTTGCGTTGAATCTCTAATAAAATAATAATTTTTTTATCTTTGATATTTTCTTTCAATCTTTGATAAATTAACGAATTTTGTTTTAATACAAATTAATCAACATCATCAACATGAGCAACACCTTTAATCCAAATTAATTGGGGGCGCTGTTAGATGAACCAAAGATAGATAAGAGAAAAAAGGGAACGAAGGGGGGGGGGGGAAGATGAACAGAAAAATGACTAAAAATGAATCATCTAGAACACAGAGATAACGAGTTTAATCATTCACTAAACTTATAACTTTTCTTCATTCCGTCCTAAGACATATTGTCTGCAAATATATATTATACTCCATTAAGTCTTGTTTAACTACCTTTCCCCGAGTAAGTTTCAATTTACCTCTACCTCTCTTTGTGTCTAGCTCTTGATAACAAACTTTTGTTCTTACGGAAGCATCAAGTGACCGTTTCATTATGTGTCCAAAATCACCTTAATCTATGATCCCTTATTTTTTAAACTCGATATAATTTTTTTTTGCAGTTTTACAATAAAACACTTATTTACATGTACTTTTACATCGATTTTCCTAAAACCCATTAAAGAAAATGAAGTTTCAACTTTAATTTTCCTTAAAACTATTCTATGACGATTATATGAAAAATTGATGTTGTAATTACATTTTCTATTACAATTTTTAGGAACCAATGTAGTTTTAATTTTTTTAAATATACATTTTGTTTTATAGTTAACCCAACTTGTAATTTAATAAAAAAAAATAGACCCAAGCACTCCAGACCAAACAAAGTTGCATGAGGATTTAGGAGCACTTTTATATGATTACATGAACCAGGTTCTAAATGCAGGTAAAAATCACAATAAAAAATTCATTAATCCAAACACATGCATGCACAAACAAAATAAACAAATCAAGGAAAAGATAGAAGACTCATTGGTTTAAAAACTCAGGTAAATGCCATTCTTTCTAAATGCTTTAATGATAGTAATATTTTCCCAAGAACAATATATTTAATTAAACAATTAGACATTCCTTATGAAATGAAAGAATGATTGAAAATTTAATCTCATACCAGAGGTGAACTCTTGGACATCATTCCTTTATTTTATTTTTTTAGCAAGGATATAAATAACACCTATACAAGATACACACAAACTACAACCAAGTGTTGTAAGTTCCAAAAGGAAATGGCCTCATTACTACAAAAAAGGGTTTTTACGACATTAAATGTCGTCGTAAAAAATGTGATGACAATGCTATAAATAATTACAAATTTTCAAAGACAGTTTTGTGAAAAATGTCTTTGAAGTCAAGGTTTCAAAGATAGTTTGAGCAAAAACATCTTTGAATGCAAGATTTCAAAGTCGGTTTTCCCAAAATTGTCTTTGAAAGCAATATATCAAAGTCGATTTTCAAAAAATGTCTTTGAATGCGCTTAAATAATTTCCTTGGCATCCACGCAAAGTGTCACTCCCTCTCCACCTTAGTCTCTCACTGTGTCGTTCTTGCACCCTAAATCGTCTTCATCTCATGCCATCTCAGTCCCTCACCTTCTACTGTCGCCATTGCCTTCGTCTGTCATGTCCTTTGTTGTCAGAGTGGTTTGTCGTGGTCCCCTTCTATCTGTCATTAGTGTCTCTCGTTCGACCCTTTTTCCGTGGTAAGAACATCCTAAAACTCTTTATGTTCTTCCATTCTCTCCGCCTACTAGCAAAACAACATTCTCCAACACTCCAAAGCACTTTTCCACTCCATGCTGCCCCACAACTTCATTTTGCTGCTGTGCCGGAGAAGAATGACACATCGTACAATGTCATGATCTTGGGGCTCACTAGGTGCAGGTGCATGAAGGACACGCATAGGCTCTTTAAAGTGATGTCATGTTCAACGTCGTGTCATACATCATTATGGTGGATTGGTACACGAGGGTGGAGGGATGGATTGGGTCGTGAGGGTGCTCTTCAAAGCGATGCCCAGTAACACTGGAAATTTTAATAGTTATTATATGAAAGACCATTTGATTTGTTTGAAGAGTATAACTGGATCATATATATGTTGAAATTTGCAAATAGGGAATCCTCTTCTTGAGTTTAATACTGATTTCAACTCCAGGTCTGAGTACTTTTGGTCTCACAGATGATATCAGATTCAACATACGAATTCTTAACTAGAGTTTGCAACTATTCCTCAATTAGGAGACAAATCCAAAATGCGAATCTTAGAGGCGTTTGTGAGAAAGCAAATAAGGTATTGGATACTGAGATTAGCAACTATGTAGATGAATATGATGTCACTCTCGATGTTTGTTTGTCATCAACAAATCATAGGCTTATGTGCTAAATCAATTGGTGAGTTTTATCTACTTTTTGCATATGCTAGTTGATTCTCACTCTCAATATTATTCTCACATTTCTTTTGCTTAATTGATTTCATCTCTGGTTCATCAAGAGACACAGAAGATATATCTTTGTATTGGTGATAAAATAACCACACGCCTGAATAGAAAACAAGTCCAAGAAGCTCTACAACCTGTAGTTTTATTGCTTCAAAGATGGCACATTCTTGAGTCTTTTAGAGACACTTATATTCATGTACACAAAAATAGGAAAAGTAATTAAGGTGTTAGATTTTCATTATATATCTATTAGATTCCATTATTTTGTTGCTTAAAACACTAAAACATTTCCATTATATATCTTTTCTTCAATTTTCGTAAATATGGTAAATAATTTGCATGATCATTAAGCAACACAAGAAAGTTGATTTTGACAAAATATATAAAACTAATATATATGTATATTCCATCTTATTTTGGGGTCCTTTGCCCACCAATCTTCAATCTAGTTTCCCTGCTCTACATTTTCATTCCTCAAGCACAATTTGTTGCCTTTTATTTTTGAGACTTACATCTCCTGCTAATGATATCTTCCTTATGTCATAGAGTTTTGCATTATGACTATTAGAATCTAGAAATACCAACAATTCCTATTCTAGGGTCACTTGTTTACTTTGGTATAAGGGTCCTAGTATACACATAATAAGTGCATTTTTTAAATCACTGGAATTTAAAACCATATTAGGTACGAAATTATTGACCCTGAATGGTGTTTAATACGTAGGTTTGAGCCTAGATTGACCCTGAATGGTATAAGGCTCAAACCTACGTATTAAATTATTGACCCTGAATGGTTTCCTTTGCCATAACTTAACAATATTAAAATATACGAAGTTCAAGTTGCAATTTTACAACAATGGCAATATTTCAATCAATGATGGAACATAAGGACTTCAAATTTGGTCTTAACGGACATTAACAAAGAAGCAGCAAGTAATACCTGAATGATGAAAAGGTCCCTAAACATTCCTGAGCAATTAACAAAGACATCAATCCTAGGCTCCCAAGCTCTTCAAGACTAACATGTTCCACCAAGTTTAGCCTACTAAAGGTATTAGTCTCTGGTTTCACACCAATCATTAAACAAGTCATGAGCATTCACCATATTTTCACACCAATAATATTTCACACCCAGTGGAGGTTACAGAGGACTGAGGTGACCATTCATTCGGACATGGCGTCCAAGGAGATGGAGGAGTATCAGAAACTACTAAGGCAGTTGGAACTGACGTTTGAGGAGGAGAGTGACTATTCTCCCAAGGACACATCTTGGTTAGTTATATACTTCTAGTGAAAAAAATGGTTTGCTCTAGTCTTAGTTTCTTTACTTATGATGTATTTTGAGAAATATTTTTTCCACATACATGTATTTTGTTGTAGCAGGGATGAAAATTGTAGTTTATTTATTATCACACTATTATAGGCTTATAAAAGTTCATCTCATAAAAATAATCGTTTTTTAACTGTCGATTCGCAACACCTGACACAAACCTCTTCCTTTATCCTGGGGTACAAGCCATGTATGCAAACATATAACCCTCCTCCTTCTTTCACCTTATTTTCATTTATCTTATTTTCTTTTTTTTTTGTCTTATTTTCCCTTTTTCTTCCCCTCCCCGTTCCTCTTTATTTTTTTTCAACTTCATCGTATTTATCATGGGTTCATTTACCACTAACCCCAATTAACTTGGGTTTAAGGTGCTGTTGATCACACTATTACGGGCTATATATGTATATTTCTTTGTGACGCTACAAGTTTTATTTTATTTATGTATGGAAACTGAATTACTCTACATTTGCATTTATTTCAATTTGATGCAACTATTCAGCATTTTCTAACTATCACATTTTGTTTTTTAAAAAAATTATTGTAAGATGTTTTTATTATTTATAAGTAGTGGTAAAAAAAGAAGCCGCTTATATTTCCACAATAAATTAAAGCATTTTCAAGCAATATTTTTAGTTTAAAATGTGAGGTGTCATAGATTCAATCACAATAGACTATACATTGACCAACTTTTGTCAATTTGGGTTATAAATTTCTTTTGAAAAAGATTTGTAAATGTATTAAGACATCCAAATACAATTATATTGTTTTGTTAATTTATTGTAATTAGTATAGTTATATTTAAGATAGGAGCTTTGATAAAGCTCCTTTTTGAATATTGTAACTATATCTTTTTGGTTATGTAGTTTAATGTCAATCCTAATTGTGTTACATACATTTATAAAGACAATTACTAACAATATTTTAAAAACAATCAATAATATATTTCTCCTAAATATAACATTTTAAATAATTGCTTATTTCACGTATATGTCATTTATTAATTACTAGTTTTGATTATAAAAAAGAAACTATCAAAAAGACCCTTTTAGCACATGGACAACATTGGGGTTTATTGTTACGAAATTCCTGAAACGTCCTCTTCCGTGCGCGAGCAACCCTTGTCAAAAAGTCACGGTTTTGCTTCTTCACATTGCTCACTCTCACTCACTATATATACACTCTCACTTACACTAATTCTTTCTTTGTCTATGAATTCCTTTCGTTTCTGCGTCTTTACATACCTTTTAGTCCAACAATGACTCTCATGACTCCTCCACCAATGGATGTAACCGATTCTTTCTTTCCTTTCTTTTCTGCTTCAATTCAATTCGATTGCATTAACCGTACACCGTTCTTGCATTTGATCGTTTTTTCTTTTTTGTGATTTTTCTATTGCGCGATTTCTAGGGTTTTTGATGTTCGATTTGGTTGTGTTGTGTTGTGTGCAGCAGCAACAGCAGCAGCAGGAGCACGATGAGATGCTGGTTCCTCGCTCTGACTTGCCAGAAGGTCCTCAACCTATGGAAGGTAATTGTTGAATTTCGGTAATGCTTGTTGTTGGAGACTCAGTGAATGATCGTGTAAACTTCTATTGAATTTGTTTATTTTATTATTATGTTTAAAGTTTATCGGAGGTGGCTGGTGCAATTTTTTTCATGAATGTTTGGAAATAGGAATTGGAATGAAAATCTCAAAATAAAGTGAAATATTTTGTAATTATAATTGAAAACCAAAACTATATTTTGTTTTTGAACCGAGTAGGTCCTCAGATAGTGGGGCTGGTGCCTGGCACCAATTGAGGTACAAGCTTGTTGTATGATAGTTAGGAATTAGAGGCCATGAGGGAAAATGATTGAAAGCTAGAGAGCCTGTGAGAAAGGAATTCTCAGAATATCATATTTGATTAAACATGAGGAATGAGTACAGCATTGCTCTTATTTATAGTGAATGGTTAAACACTAGAGTGAGCAACTGATTACCAACTAATTAGCCCATCTTAAATAATAAACTAACTAATTCAACAACTATTACATTATTAATATCTCTGTTTTGCATGGAGGTTATTGAGAGATCGACTGCCTACCAAACAGAATCTGATCCGTAGAAATATTCCTATTGGAGATCATAGCTGCCCTTTCTGCTCTAATTGTGTTGAGGATGCATCACATGTTTTCTTTAGCTGCCATAAGATTCTGCCGCTGTGGTGGGAATCTATGGGTTGGATTAATGTGGTAGGGGTGTCCCCGGTTAACCCTCTCGATCATTTCCGTCAACACAGATATTGCAACCTTGCTGGTCTTAAAATTCAGAGATGGTATACTTGGTGGATAGCCTTGACATGGAGCATTTGGTTCCATCGCAACAGGATCATGTTTCATAACGAAAGCTTTAATGGGCCTAAGCTGATGGAGGACGCTTTATTTTTTTGCTGGTCTTGGCTAGCACACTTGGAGAAAGGATTTGATATCCCTTTCTACATCTGGTCTAGCCATATTAGAGAGGGTTTTTGTCATTAGGGAAGGGTGTTTTGTGGCCAACATGTGGGCTGTTTTGGGTTGACCTTTGGCACCCTAATTCAAGTTTTCATCTTGTATTAGGTTGCCAAAGTTCTTTTAGTCCTTCCGATTAGCTTTTTCCTTTACAGTACCTCTTGTACTTCTGTTTCATATATATATTATATTATATTTGCTGATCAAAAAAATTAATATCTCTGTTAACTTGTTTATAGGGTTGGTTGTGTTGAATGAGTGAATGCAATAGAAATGCAAGCAATGGAGGGATGGTCATGTTCTTGTCTTTTGTTCATTTTGTTGGGATTAATATTGTGTGTTGTCAAGAAGCATTGGAGTTTCTATGGTTATTGGGGCCTGGGTTGAAGCTTTATTTGAAGTGGTGCTTCATTTTGATCTTTGAATTTTGGGATTCTTACTTTGGTTTTTCCACGTGGTGTGTGAAAGCGACAATGATTTTATTTTATTCTTTGGTGAAGATGATTTAACTCTGTTCTGATTTTTATATTTTATATTTGGCATAACTGAGTAATGGTTAGGTTTATTTTTATTGTTTTGCTTCTTGGTTTTTTACCCTTTCAATTTCAACAGCAGCCCAAGCAGAAATCATGAGTACAGTGGATGCTCCAACAGTGGATGCTCCAACAGTCGATGATACACCAGCTGCAAGATTCACTTGGACCATTGACAATTTTTCTAGTATTACCAAAAAATTATTTTCTGACATTTTCTGTATTGGGGGCTATAAGTGGTATGTCCATTTCTACCCCTATACATCAATGCCTATGTTAATTACTTATGTGTATGGGTACCAACTGCCAAGTATCCTAACTAACATTAATTTAAATGATCAGGCGGATACTTATATTTCCAAAGGGGAATGGTGGTGACCATCTGTCAATGTATGTGGATGTTGCAGATTCAGCTACATTGCCCTATGGTTGGAGTAGATATGCCCACTTCAACTTGACTGTTGTTAATCAAATTCATAGTAAATATTCAATAAGAAAAGGTAATTTCTTTGCAGCTGTTATTCATTAAAAGCTTTTCTCTTTACGAAGTTGAATAAGTAACAAAGGAATTATATTCTTTTTATATGGGTTGTTATATGTTTGAGAGAAGTAGAGAACCAATATAATGGTTCTGTTTGTGGACATTAAATAATTTAAGCTTGGAACTGATGACCCGATATGATAGGAACCCAACCCTCAAGGTCCCTAAACCTCTTCAGGTTTACACCTGAAAGCCCAAGAATAACTAGGCCCATAATTCACTGTATGCTAGAAGGTAGTGTGGGGAGTGGGGAGTTAGTTACAGAAAAATAATAAGAGTAATCTGTTATATAGGAAGAGGAGAGAGGAAAAGGGTATTGGGAATGTTTAATGGAATTTAGGCGCTAGAGACCCATCTCTATGCTTGAGAGCTTCTGCTCTTTCTGCTCTTTCTGCTCTTTCTTCTTCTCTGATTCACATTGCAGTAAAAAATACTTTTACTGATAGCGGTAGCCTAGGTTGCAAACTCGAGAGTTTATGTAAACTCATGGAGGCTCCATAAACTCATAAGAGTTTACTTAATATAAAAAACTATATTAAAATGTAAATAAATAACAAAATAATGCAACATTCCAACTCCATTATAAAGCAAAATAACTATGTTTGCTAGTACATTGTTACTAGGTTATTATAATAATTAAAAATAATAATAAATTATTATAACAAGTTAAAAACCCACCCATTTAAAAATATGCCAAAGAAATGTTGGACAGTCACAATTTGAAAACATTGGTCATTGGTATCAATCTTGTGAATGAGTTTACAAGGTTCTTTCGAGAAGACTAAACAAAATTATAAGTGCTAAAATATCTTATGAATAACATACAAATATATTATACTTCTAGACTTCCAGTTAATTCTTACATTTAAGCTATTTGTTAACTTGCGTATATATTTTGGATTTAGGCCCAAGGTCCACCGAATTAGAAAAGAGACAGACACCCTAAACCCTAAAGACCTGACCCAACACCATCTTAGTTAGCTAGTGCCGCCCAAGTGAAAATGAAGCTGACTTTTTTTTTTTTTTTGATCAGCAAAGATAAAATATATTATAAAAGAAGTAAAGGAACAGTACAAGAAGTACTGCTGGAAATACAAACTAGCTGAAAACACAGCAGAACTGAGATGGCTTTACAGGAAGCCAAGGAGGTCTGCCTGATCACTAGAACAAAGAAACACAAAAGACTAAACCCTCCCCATAGACCCAAAACTATCTCTCAAGTTGCTGGACCAGTGATGGAAGGGGATATCAAATCCTGATTCCATATTCCTAAGCCAGGACCAACAAAAGAAAATAGCATTCTCCAACAATTTCTGCCCATCGAAAGCTTCATTGTGGAAGAGAATCCGGTTTCTATGATGCCAAATACCAAATTACCCTAAACCCTAAAGACCTGACCCAACACCATCTTAGTTAGCTAGTGCCGCCCAAGTGAAAATGAAGGTGACTTTGTCATAGAGTTTCTAGACTAAGAGAATTGAGAGAGAAAGAGAGAGAAAATGAAGAAGTAAAATATCATTTTATTGATTCAATGAACTTCAGGTTTACTAACAGTATATATAGACAATTCTGTTAGTCTAACAGAATTGGCTAACAACTAACTAACTACTTACAACTGACTAGCTTCTACTAGAAGTAACTAACTAGCTTCCACTAGAAGCTAGAGGAGACTGCAGTTGAATAACTGCTGCTCCTTATAATACTCTAATACCCCCCCTCGAACTCAATGAGGTTGAGACTTCAGAGGAGGTTCAAGGACATTGAGTTTGGATCTCAAAAAAAGAAATCTGGTTGGAGATAGAGCTTTGGTCAAGGCATCTGCCCACTGATCAATGGAAGGAATGTGGTAGACTTGCAGCTTCTTAGCTAGAGCTTTCTCCTGATCAAAGAAAATATCGATGCCCATGTGCTTTGTCCTGGAGTGAAGAACAGGGTTATGAGCGATGGCAACAGCACTTAGATTGTCACAGAAGATTGCTGGTGTAGTGAAAGGAACAGATAGTTCAGTCAGCAGAGTTTGAACCCACACTACTTCAGCTGTGGCTTGTGCTAGGCTTCGATGCTCAGCCTCAGTACTTGATCTTGCAACAACCTGTTGTTTCTTAGACCACCAAGATATAAGATTAGGACCAAAATAAATAGCAGCTCCTGAAGTAGATCTGCGATCTTCAGGGTCAGACGCCCATTCTGCATCACAAAGGGCCTTAATGGGAATGGGAATTCTAGGAGTAGCAGCTTTGAGAAGTAGGCCATGGTGTAAAGAGCCTTTGAGATACCTGAGAATTCTTTTCACTACTGTCCAGTGAGATTCAAGAGGGTTGGCCATGAATTGACAGACTTTGTTTACAGCAAGACTTAGTTCAGGTCTGGTTATAGTGGAGTATTGAAGAGCTCCAACTACTGATTTATAAAGAATAGGATCTGAGAAGAGGTCTGCTCCTGTTTTAGTAAGCTTGTATCCAGAAACCATTGGGGAAGCAATAGATAGAGCCTCAGCCATTTTAGTTTTCTGTAGGAGATCTATTATATATTTGCCTTGAGTTAGAAGAATAGAGACATCAGTTAGGGTCTTGACTTCAATTCCCAAAAAATAATCCAGTTTCCCAAGTTGTTTAAGGGAAAAATTAGAGTGAAGTTTGGCAGTGAACTGCTGGACTAAATTGACAGAACTGCCAGTGATTATAATATCATCAACATACACCAAAAGATAGATGATATGAGAGGTATCTTTGAAGACAAAAAGAGATGGATCACACTTGCTTGCAGAAAAGCTAAGATGCAAGAGTTTAGATTTTAGTCTATCAAACCACTGTATTGGTGCTTGTTTAAGCCCATATAGAGCCTTATTCAATTTACAAACAAGAGAAAGATTGGGATTTTCAAATCCAGGGGGATGCTGCATATAGATGGTTTCCTCTAGAAAGCCATATAAGAAGGCCATTACTAACATCAAGTTGAAAAAGTTCCCACTTATTGGTTAGGGCCAAGGTGAGAATCAACCTTACTGTAACAGGTTTGATAACAGGGGAAAAGGTTTCATTGAAATCAGAACCAGCCACTTGATGAAATCCTTTTGTACTAGTCTAGCTTTCTATTTATTAACAGTCCCATCTGCATTTTCTTTGACCTTGAACACTGATTTGCAACCCACTGCTTTCCTATTGGGTGGAAGAGAAACCAAATCCCATGTCTTGTTATTCATCAATGCCTCATATTCTTGTTTCATTGCATTAAACCATTTTGAATCAGCCAAAGCCTGCTTCACAGATTTGGGTTCACAGTGAGCAATTACAAGGTTGGATTATGTCTTGGTAAATGAATTCCAGACTTTGATCTGGTCTGCATAGGATGAGAATTAACTGTAGGAACTGTCTCCAATGCTGCACTGTGAGATACTTCGGAGGGAGACAAATCTGATAACCGAGGAGAATTGTCTTGCACAGAAGTGGATCCAGCATCAATAGTAGGACTAGACTCAGCATGGACAGAAGGACTAGGGCCGGAATTTGAATCAGTTGTAGGATTAATAGAAGTAGGACTGGCAACAGAATTGCTAGAGGGGGAAAGAGAAGAAATAGGTTGAGGAACAATAGGGATAAAGGGAATGAAAGAGATGGGGTTATTAGGATGTGAATCAGTGTTAGAGGAAGACAATCTGAATAAGGAAATTTGACTTCATTGAAAACAACATCCTTAGAGATAAAGAGTTTGCCAGTAGGAGAAAGACATTTGTAACCCTTATGAGATGTGGAGTACCCAAGAAAAACACACTCACGAGACCTAAATTCAAGCTTGTGACGATTGTAAGGTCTAAGGAAAAGGAAACAGGAGCAACCAAAGTATCATTGACTATAACCATTTCCTTGACTGGAATACTGATTTTGACTAAAATTGTTAGTCTGAGTATTTCCTTGATTTGAAAGATCATGGAGAGTGAGTGAAGGATTAGGTTGATAGCCTTGATCAAACCTATAGTGACAAACAGATGCAGTATGACCATACTTGTAACATACTTGACACTGGAAATTTGCAAAGCATCCCCATGGGCACGACTGCCACCACCACCCCCACCACGACGGTCGTCACGATTATAATTTCCACGACCAGATGAATCATACTGCTGTGAGGACTTGTTCGGTGCTGCATAAGAGTCAGAATCAAACAATGAAGAGGAGTTAGGGTTCACCTGAGTAAGTTTGATCGAAGGCAATTCAGAAGTGTCTTCGAAAGTTCAGCAGTCGAGCTTCGTGAGCTAGCAATAATGCTTC
Source organism: Glycine latifolia (assembly GCA_013407115.1). NCBI lineage: Eukaryota > Viridiplantae > Streptophyta > Magnoliopsida > Fabales > Fabaceae > Glycine > Glycine latifolia. The sequence continues at coordinate 17,203,362 of CM023960.1, forward strand.
AACTTCTTCAATAGGTAACGGTTGAGATTTAGTCTCTATAACTGAGATTACTGAATGAATGTCTTGCGGAAGTCCTTCAAGTATAGCATCAATGTGTTCTTGAAGAGAAACTGGACTTTTGACAGAAGCAAGTGCATCGGAAATGGCTTTGATACTAAGTAGAAGCTTGCGCATGGACTTTTCTTCAAGAATCGTTGCCCGCAACTCAGTTCTAAGTTGCCTTACTCTGGGTCGTGTCTGTTTTTGGAAATAAGCATGGATCCGTTCCCAAACCTCGTAAGAATGAATGCATCCAATGATCCGAGATAAGATCGATGTGGATAGAGTCGATTGCAACCAGGCAAGAAGAACCTGGTCTTGTTGTTCCCACGCCTTGTATGCAGGATTCTCAATTCCTGCATCGCGATCTAATTCAATATGGAATCATAAGGGAATTTGCGGATTCGCGACAATCCTTTGAAGTTTGTGCGACTTGATGACAAGTTCAATTTGCTGTCGCCAAAAAAGAAAATTCGAATCATCAAGCTTCTATGAGATCGAATTTGGAAAAGCGGAAGCCGAAGAAGAGATAGAGTTTATCGCCATTGATGATCAACTAAGTTCTAGATACCTTCATAGAGTTTCTAGACTAAAAGAATTAAGAGAGAAAGAGAGAGAAAATGAAGAAGTAAAATATCATTTTATTGACTCAATGAATGTCAGGTTTACAAACAGTATATATAGACAATTCTGTTAGTCTCTAACAGAATTGGCTAACAACTAACTAACTACTTGCAAGTGACTAGCTTCTACTAGAAGTAACTAACTAGCTTCCACTAGAAGCTAGAGGAGACTGTAGTTGAATAACTGCTGCTCCTGATAATACTCTAATACTTTGTAAGGCTGTGGCAGAATGCAAATGGAAGAACAGGACGACGGTGGTGGCATGAGGAAGTAGAGTCGCAGCCCCAAAATGGCCCAGAAGCAGTCACAATCGCCGCCACTCCAACTGCGATTCGAAAACACAATACAATAGAGTCTATGTTGTGCCTCATTACCTGCGGTGCCCAGCTCTATCATGATAAAGGCCACTCTAACCCCTATGGTTTTGGGCAGCTCTATCATGATAGAGGCCACTCTAACCCCTATGGTTTTGGGCATTCTTAATGTCTGACTGAGCTCGCTGAATTGACTCTAAACTCGTGATTTTACACGAGTTTGAGTGAGTTTGCATGAGTCTATGTGCGAGTTAACCAGGTTTGGGGGTGTGGGAATGTAAACTCGTATGAGTTGACTCGCGATTTTGATAACCATATAGCTATCATGATACCTGATCCGATGAACCAGAACAAAGTTTCACTGGAGAACAAAGAAAAAGAGAAAGAGAATGAGTTCGCTTGAAACCAGAGTCTGGGTTGCCGAAAATGATGGCTGGGAAAGGGGAGAGTGGGTTCAGCTGTTCAAGAAGAGAAGAACGAAAACGTAAGAGAAAGAAGAGAGCATTGGTGACTTTTCTCTTCTAAAAAGCCCTATAGGCTGTGAAAAAACAAAAAGCCCTTAGCCTGCCCTTTGCAATGTGCAAATTTTAGGGCTTTTGGGGCCACCTTCCTTGGTGTGGGCTGTAACACGTGTCAGGTGTGATCGTTATGACTGCACCATCAATCTTTGACGTGTGCTGGCTGGAGAATCGTGGAGACCCTCTGCTCTGCCTTGCACTGTTGCTTTAGAGCTCACATCATAGGTGTGATTACACTTGGGTTTTTCTATTTGGACCCTTAACAATGAAGATGTACACAACTCAGCAGCATTTTAGTGTCTTCAAATTTCACATGCCTACTCTTGTGGTTTTTAATTTCTTTTTGTGAGGACCTTCTTTTTTGTTAGGACCTTTTAAAACTTCAGTAAACACTTGTGCAAGTTGTGCTGGACCTGAGTTCTAGTTTGTTAAGCCCACATTTCAATTCCATCATTATCATATGACTATTCTTCATGTACCCATTACAGAAACTGAACTATTATTTTCAGTCATCGCCTCCACAATTCCTCCTTTCATGTCTGACAACTTAGTCGCTCAGTTAACGTTCTATTACTTTTTTAGTTCTTTCTTTTTCTTTAATCTCTTTTTAATTTTCCATTTTTTTACCTTTGTTTCTTCCAAAATTTTAAGTTTTGTTTTTCTTATTTTTTTCCCTTCCCATTCCCTTTTTATATAATTAATTGCTCTTTACAAATTTCTCCTATGTTTTTGTAATTTTTTTCTGTAATTGCTGTTACTCTAATTTTCTCATTCTCTCTTATGTATCTATGTATGTATGTATGTATGGATGGATGGATGTGTAACTTCCTCTATTTGTCGGTGACACTATTTTCTATATGATATAGTGGATCTTTTCGATTTTCCAAACTCACTTATTGTTTCTTTACCAGATTTCCCTCTGATATTCATGGAAGTTAGACAGTTTATGTTAGATTTTGTCTCTTTGGTTCTCTACTTTAATTTTAACTTGTTTTTGTTTTTGATATTATCTTATCATCCTCTCTAGGTGCATATCTTCTTGCTCCCCCCCCCCCAAACATCTTTTTTATTCAGAAAAATAAATTTGGTTGCCTTTTCTTATTCCAGATTCACAACATCAGTTCAATGCACGTGAGAGTGACTGGGGTTTCATTAATTTCATGCCACTTGCTGAATTGTATGATCCTGCTAGAGGTTATCTTGTGAATGATACATGCGTAGTTGAGGCTGACATCTCTGTGCGTAAAGATATGGATTGGTCACATGATTCGAAAAAGGAAACTGGTTATGTTGGACTGAAAAACCAAGGAGCTACATGTTATATGAATTCTCTGCTTCAAACATTGTTCCACATTTCTTATTTCCGAAAGGTTAGCCAGTAGCATATAAACTTTGTAAGGTCTTATTTTTTTAAAAAGGAAACAGCTCATGTATAAAATTGTTTGTTCAGGCTGTGTACCATATGCCCACGACTGAAAATGATATGCCATCAGGGAGCATTCCTCTGGCATTACAAAGTTTGTTTTACAAATTGCAGTATAGTGACACTAGTGTGGCAACTAAAGAGTTAACAAAGTCTTTTGGATGGGATACATATGATTCGTTCATGCAGCATGATGTCCAAGAGCTTAATAGGGTTCTTTGTGAAAAGCTAGAAGACAAAATGAAGGTACTCTTTTTTCATGATAGCTTTGTATTGTCTTCTTAAAATAGCGTTTACTCTAGATACTTGTGTATTTTTATGATTTCTTGGAAGATTATTTGTTGGGGTTTCATCTTGGCCAGGGAACTGTTGTGGAAGGCACTATACAGCAATTGTTTGAAGGACACCATATGAACTATATTGAATGCATCAATGTGGATTATAAATCAACAAGAAAAGAATCATTTTATGGTATGATTTTTGTGTTTAGGATTGTTTACTACATCGTTTCATATCTTGGACCTTAATGAATATTGGATATTTGATTATAGATCTTCAGCTTGATGTCAAAGGCTGTAAGGACGTGTATGCTTCTTTTGATAAGTATGTGGAAGTGGAACGACTTGAGGGTGATAACAAGTATCATGCTGAGAACTATGGTTTACAGGTAAAACCTGAACATGTGTTTTTGCTTTTTATTGTCAGGCTACACTTCAGTATGTGCATTAACTTTTGTTAATTGTTTGATATCCCTTTTGTTGGTTGTTGTTGTTGTTAATTATTTTAGAATGGTTGTTTTCCTAGAATGTGCTTATGATTACACTTTCAGGATGCTAGGAAGGGTGTGTTGTTCATTGATTTCCCACCTGTTCTTCAGCTTCAGTTAAAGCGGTTTGAGTATGATTTTACGCGAGACACTATGGTAAAGGTTAGTACTAAATTCAAGAACCAATAAAATATCCTTTGCATTGTGAATTTCTCTTACATTTCAACTATTTTTTTCCCACATATTTTATTCCGATCAGAAAGGAAGGATTTTCTTTTTTTTTCTTTGCTGGTTGCCTTTATCCTTTTTTCTTCTATGCAGTTAAAGACACTTTGCTTATTATTAAACATACAATACACTGCATTTAATGCTAATTTTATAAATTTCTAAGAGTAAATGTCGTTTTGGGGTTGCCTTTGATTTTTATTAAGTAATCTTTGTTTTTCTCCCTATTCTTATTGTGGGGGTTGTCTCTTGCTCTGATCCAGGAATTTTTGTTCTATATTGTTGAAATAGGAGCATTTAATGTTTCCAAGTAGTTGAGTTAGTGTTTAGCTTAGTTCATTGTACCTTAGGAAGTTGTGACGTTTTAATTGTTCTCTTGAAAATATTAGTAGTTATTTATTATCTTTGTAACCATTCTTATTATAAAGAAATTAATCTGCTGAGTGCAGAATACACGGAAGCACATTCAGAAAATTTTCTTTCTTGTTTTCTCTCATATATCCTGTTGTATACCTTGTTTAGAACTTAAAAAGCGAGATGATTTACTTGAAATTTGAAACATACAATATAGTTGTTTTCTGTCTATGTATATTTTTTCTGTCTTGCATTGATTGTTTTTTTGCCATTAGACATATACTTTTATGATAATTTTTTTTCTTGGTTTATTATTCCATTCGTAATATTTTCTTTTACTTTTTGACACCTCTTTTTGGCATGGCCATTTACTTGATTGGCATCAGATCAATGACCGCTATGAGTTCCCCTTGCAACTAGATCTTGATAGGGATAATGGAAAATATCTATCTCCTGAAGCAGACAGAAGTATTCGCAATTTTTATACACTACACAGGTATCTTAAATAATGTATCTACTGTGTCACCAACCTTTTCTACGCAATACCTGATATGGAACTGCATGATGCAATGCTGCATCATGAAAAACTACAGTTATGCTTCTGCTTGAATTGGTGAAAATTGGAAGGTAGAGCATTTGGAAAGAAAAGCCGCTTCAAACTCCCACAAATATTTAGATGTTTGAAAGTGGAGCACAACTCACTTTCACTCTACCCCACAAGGTTTTACCAAATCCTAAACAAGACAGTGTAACAATGACTCAATGAGTGAAAATCAAAACCTTTTTGTCCTATACTTTCCATTTTGCTTATTTCCCAACAATTTAAGCAACTATAGCCTAAATCAAATAATTCATTAGTATCAGAATTCTGGATTAGGCTTGAAAAGACTGCAGCTATTATATGTTGAAGTGGGAAATGGGAAATGGGAGAGTGAAAGAAAATGTTGAGATGATATATATATATATATATATATATATATATATATATATATATATATATTATATCAACCTACCTACTGACTACTATATCAAAAGGATATAAAGTGATTTAACATTATACATTTTATTTCCTGTCTTTTTTCTGTTCTCCCAAACAAAAGAAGAAGTAATTTTTTTCTTTTTTTTGATCGGCAAAGATATATATTATATATATGAAACAAGGAGTAATTTTTTTCTTTATCTTCTTTTCTTATACTCTCTTTCCTTTCCTTCTTCTCATCCAAACAAAGCATAAGTGTGTACCTAGCACTAGCAGTGTTAAAGAAAAAGGGTTGAGAGAATTAAATTTAAAGATGCATGCCATCCTGTGTTGGTGAAGTGGGGTGTTTTGTTTCCTTATCTATCAACCTTTTTAGATGAAGTGAGAAAAGGAAAAAGAGAGCTGCAAGAAACTTTGTTTATTATTCTCAGAAAATGTAAGTTAGGTTAAGACTGTTACAAGGAGGGTATTTATAACCCTTGAATTAGCTATAACAGAAGCTAACTAACTCCTAACTGGAAACTGTAAGTCTGTAACCACTAACAGAAACTAACAGCTGAACTGACAGCTGTACAGAGGGTGCTGTTAGCAACAGCTACCAGCCTTTACAATTACAATTTTACACCTATCACAAACTGTTTGCACAGTTTGTATAATACATATTCTAATATCCCCCTTCAAACTCAAGGGGAAGAGTTTTCAGAAGAAATACTTTTCACATTGGGTTTGCTCTTGAGAACATCAAATCTGGCTGAAGAAAGTGGCTTAGTAAGAACATCAGTCCACTGATCAAGGGCAGGAATATATACAACAGACAGCTGCTTAGCTAAAATTTTCCCTTGAACAAAAAACATCTATTTCCATATGTTTGGTGCGACTATGGAATATAGGACTGTGAGCAATCGAAACAACACTCTGATTGTCACAAAAAATGATAGGAGCAGTGAAGGAGACTTGTAATTCAGTGAGCAGAGCATGAACCCAGGTTAGGTCAGCAGAGGTTTGAGCTAAACTCCTGTACTCAGCTTCAGTGCTAGACCTGGCTGTGACTTTTTGCTTGCAAGACCACCAAGAAATCACATTTGGGTCTAGAAAAACAGCAGCTCCAGATGTGGAATGTCTGTCATCAACATCAGACGCCCAATCAGCATCCCAAAAGGCACGGAGAACCAATGGCTGATTGATATTAGTAGGTCGAAACAGAAGCCCATCAGATAAAGTTCCCTTGAGATACCTTAAGATTCTTTTGACCACTGCCCAATGGGAGTCAAGAGGAGCAGCAATAAATTGGCAAACTTTGTTAACAGCAAAACTGAGTTCTGGTCTAGTGAGTGTAGCATATTGTAAGGCACCCACCACTGACCTGAATAAAGTGGGATCATGAAAAGCATCAGCACCATGCCAAGACAGCTTACAGTTAGAGAGCATGGGGGAAGAGATAGAATGAGCCTCTGCCATGTGAGTTTTATGCAGCAAATCACGAATGTATTTGCTTTGATTCATAAGGATGGAGTTATTAGACAGATACTTCACTTCAATACCCAAGAAATAATCCAAATGTGCAAGCTGCTTAAGTGAAAAAGCCTTATTGAGTCTAGTTGTCAGCTGCTGGATGAGGACAGTAGTGCTGCCAGTAATGATGATATCATTTACATAAACCAGAAAATAAACAGTTTGTGACTGATGCTTGTAAATAAAAAGAGAAGAGTCACATTTGCTTCCCACAAACCCAAACTGAAGTAGAGTAGATTTTAATCTATCAAACCACTGCCTTGGAGCTTGCTTTAACCCATAAAGAGCTTTGTTAAGCTTGCAGACCAGGGATTTATTTGCATCTTCAAAACCTGGTGGCTGTGTCATGTATACAGATTCTTCAAGACACCCATTAAGGAAAGCATTGTTCACATCAAGCTGAAATAACTCCCACACATGTAATAGAGCAAGAGTGAGAACTATTTGAATAGTAACAGGGTTGATTACAGGTGAGAATGTCTCATGAAAATCAAAACCCTGTACTTGATGAAAGTCCTTTGCTGCTAATCTGGCTTTAAACTTATTGACAGAACCATCAGCATTTTCTTTTACTCTAAAAACCCATTTGCATCCAACAGCCTCTCTGTTAGCAGGTAGGGCAACTAGATTCCAGGTTTTATTTTGTAAAAGAGCATCATACTCTTGTTTCATGGCAGCATGCCAAGCTGAATCTGCCAAGGCCTGTTTCACAGATTTCGGTTCAGAATGAACAAGGAAAAGTGAAGGGTGTAGTCTGGGATTATGAAGGCCAGATTTGGACCTTGTTTGCATGGGATGTGTATTAATAGGAATAGAATTAGGTACTGAACCAGACTCAGAGGAGGACTCAGTCACAGCAATAATTTCTGAGAAAACATTTGGGATAGCAGTAGGATCAGCAGTAGTAATAGGTTGAGAAACAGGAGAGGAGACAGTAGGATTTTACACAGAAATGGGAGAAAACCCAGGAGGAACAAGAGGGGTAGAACTAGAGTGAGAGGAAGAAGTTTGAGGTTGTAAAGGTATAGGTAATACAGCAGGTGTAGACAGATTTGGAGTTAGACTGAAATAGGAATTCAAATATTTTTCAGAATTAGAATATGAGGAAAACAGATCAGAATAAGGAAATCTCAGCTCATTGATCAACACATCCTTTGAAATATAAATTCTACCAGAAGTGGACAAACATTTATAACCTTTTTGAGAGTTGGAATATCCTAAAAAAAAACACTCTTGAGATCTAAAGTTAAATTTGTGAGTATTATAAGGTTTTAAGAGAGGAAGCGGAAGCCATGAACGACAAAGATGAAAACAGAATCACAGGCGATGACGATGATGTAGTTTCGCAAAAGGGAACAAAACCTAGTCGTGACATACCCATGAACAGAACTGAAGACAATCGCAATCGAAACAGGAACAAGATCGCAATAGAAATGGAAGCAATCGCAATCGAAACAGGAACAAGATCGCAATAGAACTGGAAGCAATCGCGATCCAAACAGAGACCAAATCGCTGTCCAAACAGGAACAAAATCGCGATAGAACTGGAAGCAATTGCGATCCAAACAGAGACCCAATCGCGATTCAGAACGCAGAACCAGAATCATATGAGCGAACAAACACTTGAGACAGAACGAAGGGTTAGAACAAAAGATCAAAGAGATCACTGCACGATCAGTGCAAAAAATTGGCTCTTCATACCATTTTAGATGAAGTGAGAAAAGGAAAAAGAGAACTGCAAGAAACTTTGTTTATTATTCTCAGAAAATGTAAGTTAGTTGAAGACTGTTACAAGGAGGGTATTTATAACCCTTGAATTAGCTATAACAGAAACTAACTAACTCCTAACTGGAAACTGTAACCACTAATAGAGACTAACAGCCGTACTGACAACTGTACTGAGGGGTGCTGTTAGCAACAGCTACCAACCTTTGCAATTACAATTTTACACCTATCACAAACTTTTTGCACAGTTTGTATAATACATATTCTAATAAACCTACCTACCAATTACCCAGACTAAATTTATAATTGATCTATTTGCATTATTTGGTGGAGAAGAGGCTTTATGGAAGGTGAGGTCGCATCTGCTGTCAGATTTTTGGAGGATATTCAGCATTTCCAGCATAGAGGTCAGCAGCAAGATGCTTGGGTGTGGGCGGAGGGTGAAATCGGAGAGTACTCTGTCAAATCAGCATATAAATTTTTGTGTAGGGGCCAGCCTCCAGTAAGCCAAGTGTTCAAGGAGTTGTGGAAGATTAAAGTCCCTAGTAAAGTATCTTGCTTTGCTTGGAGACTCTTTGGAGATAGACTTCCTATGAAGAGGAATTTAACTAGAAGGAATGTGGGTATTGAGGATCCTTCATGCCCTTTTTGTAGGTCTGTTACTGAAGATGCAGCCCACTTGTTCTTCAACTGTGATAAAATTAGGCCTTTGTGGTGGGAATCGCTATCTTGGTTAGATGTTCAAACTGTTATACCTATTAAACCGATCGAACATTTCAGCCAACACTCTTTTTATTCTCGTATCGGGATTAGCTCGCTGAGATGGCTGACATGGTGGCTGGCGCTGACTTGGGCTATTTGGGGTCACAGAAATAGTATTATTTTCCAAAACGGGGGGTTTGATAGCCAGAGGCTGTTTGATGATGCCCTCTTCTTTTGCTGGTGGTGGTGTAAAAATTTGGATAAAGGCTTTCACTTGCTGTTTCATGTATGGTCATCTAATACTAGGGATATGTTTCGTGTATAGGGAAGGTTATTATCATACTTGTGTGGGGGGCTTTGTCCATCCTCGCTATGGTATTCTAATTCAGGCCTTCTATGTATTAGGCTGCCATAGCTATGGTTTTTGCTAGCATGGACTTGTTTTTGTTTTTATACTTGTATCTTTTGCCCTAATATTAATATTATACTTTATCTTTGCCGATCAAAAAAAAAAAAAAAAAATGAGTATTGCATTATTTCATGAGGTGGGGTAGCCATGAACTGTGCAGCAGTTTGCTGTTACTAATAGTTTTGCCTCAAATTGTTAATATCCATGTGGACCTTGTGTGCTCTATTTGTTTGCAGTGTTTTGGTTCACAGTAGTGGGGTGCATGGCGGACACTACTATGCTTACATTAGACCAACACTATCAAATCAATGGTACACTCTTTTTAAATCTCAGTAATGTTCATCTCACTATTCATTGTTATTAGAATGTGGGTTTAGACCTAATTCAACCCCAAAAGCTAACTCATAGGGTGAGGGTTGTCCCTCACTTATATACTCTATATTGGCCTTATTTCTAGCTAATTTGGGACTTGGGTTTTTCCCAATAATTGTGCACTTGATTATTTGTCATGAAACAATTAATGTGATGAAATTGATTATTGAGGACAATATTGGCCACTATGAAACAGGAAAAAATCAGAGTAATATCTATTGATGTGCTACGGGGCTAGTGATGCTAGAAAAGAAAACATGGCTAGTTAATCACTCAATCAATTATTGCCATCAAATTTATTGTATTGTAGTTTTATCATGTTTATTATAATCAATAGATAGAAGGTTTGGAGGTACAGAGGATAAGGCTTTGAAATTGATAAAAAAACTATTTCCGGAGATACGGAGGTTTTTTAAGATTATTTAGATGATTTGTTGGGTATCATTAATCAATATTTTATTTATCTGTGATATGGTAGTATCAGAGGGCATTGTTATTTGATTTTCCCTTGTATTTTGTTCATTCTGTATTTCTGTTTTAATTAATCTCTGGATAATATTCGAATGTCAGTCACAGTTGTGGATACTGCACTATTTAAATAGTCTCTTTTGTAATGACATTTTTTTCTCCTGAACCAAATTAAGATCACACAGTTCCAACATCTGTGTTTATGGCTTAGAAATATAATGCTGTGTAAAACTGTCCTTGTACCTTGATTAGTTGGTAAAAGTTTCGTCAACTGTGTTTATGGTTTTGGGATGCCTGTGTGAAAGTGTCCGTATATCCCGACCACACACTTTGATGTATTTATGTTCTTATATTTTAATATCCCCATATTGTCGCTGATTTAAAATTTGAAAAGGAAAGCATAACTTGCTTGTTTTGGTGATCCAATATTCCAAAATGTCTAAGCTGTTAGGCAATACTTGCTTCAGGTTTAAATTTGACGATGAACGAGTAACAAAAGAAGATCCAAAGAGGGCTTTAGAAGAACAGTATGGTGGTGAAGAAGAGGTAATACTCAGTAAGCATTTGTTGGGCTTGTTTCTTATATTTTTTCTTGATAGTTGACTTGGTGGAACTTTCTTTTTTTGACATCATCATGCCCTTTTTTGTTTGCTTCATTTTTTTTTATTTTGTTAACAGTTACCTCGTATAAATCCTGGCTTCAACCACTCTCCTTTTAAATTTACAAAACACTCGAATGCATATATGCTTGTCTATGTACGTGAGAGTGACAAGGATAAAATGATTTGTAATGTGGACGAGAAGGACATTGCTGAACACCTTAAAGTAAGATGTTTGATTTATTGATGTCATATTCTTTTTTGGCTTAATTGAACTTTTGTTCCCTTAATATTGACAATTCATAAATCTGCCCCCCTCATCTATTTTCTTTTTTGTTAGTTTAATCCCTTACTATTTTAATTTAACATCCAATATTTAATAGAAATGTTGACGTGACAGTGCAGTAGAGTGCTGTGTTAGCACGTATGTGCTGATGTGATAGCATAATAGTGTCATGTAAGCATTTTTGTTAAATATTGGGTGTCGTGTTAATGGATGAACCAAAATTGCACTATTAAAGTTGTGGAGAATCAAATTTGCGAAAAAAGAGAATGGAAGGACCAAGTTTGTGAAATGACAATAGTAGAGGGACTCAAAGTGCAATTAAGCCTATTTTTTTAAAATATATTTTCAATGTAAACATGCTTCCCTTTAAATTTCAACTGTACATTTTAGATGAGATTAAAGAAAGAACAAGACGAAAAGGAGCTGAAGAGGAAGGAGAAGGCTGAGGCTCACTTGTACACCACTATAAAGGTTACAACTCTATCTTTCTTTTACTTCTCAGTTATTTTTGGCCCCGTTAAATACATTGTATGATATTGGTATGCATAATTGATAAGTTGAGATTCAATATTAAGTTATTGATTCATTGGTCCCAGGTTGCTCGTGATGAAGATCTACGTGAACAGATTGGAAATAATATACTCTTTGATCTTGTGGATTATGATAAAGTACGGAGTTTTCGTGTTCAAATACAAATGCCTTTTATGGTTTTCAAGGTACGAGCTTTGGTTTTATCATGTAGTTACCAATTGGCATACTATCTTTAATTTGTTTGACTATATGTGTTTCAATTCTTTTCATTTGGCACTCTTGTTTTGCATTGAGGTAATGGTATAATAAAACTGGACCAGAATATGAGAAAATTGAATAGTCATTATTGCAAGCTATCAATCCATGTACTATTGTTAGTTGGGTGGTAAAAGGAAAAGAAGGGAAGGAGGGAGAGGTCGTGGGTTCGAATCCCTCCACTAACAAAAACACTAACATTTAACAACTAACATTGGCTGATAAAATAAAATAAAAAATCCATGTACTATTGTTAGGATAGAACAATGAGACTTGAAACACAATTTTTATTTCTGAATGATCTCTGAAATGGGAGGGTTTCCTCAGCAAGAAACAGACCCAACACTACTGAGACTGAAAAATAAAGATGGGAAATTGACCACTGCTCCTTAAGACATCGGGAAATTAGAAAATAAGAAAATATGACCATGGACTGAGAGATTATCCCTCTGCTCGACCTTCAACTGAAACCTTTTTCCAAGATTGAGAACAGCTACAATCTTCAGCCACTGGATACTGCATTTATTGCTGATAATCTGATTTCCTAGCAAAACAAGTTGTTGCAAGTGCTTAAATAGAACATTGAGTTATGACCCCTAGCCACTTGTAAACTAATTTGGTTCAAATAGTTGCTCATGCTCAAAGAACTAAGGTTTAGGGAAGTTGCATAGATGACACTGATTTGTTATAAATTTGGAAGCCCTCCATGTTCCCTCAAACTCAATATCTTAATAGAGACATTAGCACTGAATTCGTCAATTCAAATGATCAACTGGTGGATGTCCTCACAGTAGGCCTCACATTTGTTATATATATAAAAAGCTTGAGGAATGTGATTTATATGCTCCAACTTGAGGGGGATTGTTAGAAATTACAGAAATATTGTAATTAAAGATTTTATGAGTTGTATTTTTTTGTTTTTGATCAGCAAAGATAATTATATATATATATATATATATGTATGTATGTATTAGATATAAGACACAGTACAAGAAGTACTGCAGAGCATACATCCTAGCAGGAGCAAAAGGAGAACCTAGGTGGCTTAAATCATGAAAAGCAGGAAAAAAGCCAACTGAGTTCTGACTTAAGACTAGGTCAACAAAAGGAATAAAATACATCTTAAACCCTCCCCTGAAAACCAAAACTGTCCTTCATGTTACTAGACCAGTAATGAAAAGGAATATCAAATCCCATCTCCAAATTTTTGAGCCAGGAGCAGCAAAAGAATATAGTATCCTCCAGATTTTGAGTTGTATGTAATTATGTAACTTAGGGTAATGTAATTTATTGCATTTATGACTCATTAAAAATAAGAGCTTCCACTGGGTAAATTACACATGGATTTCATCACATGTCTCTCGTTTTTTCTAACATTTTTGTTTCCCTTTCTGCCTCAGCTAACCATGTGACTATGACCGTTTGACAAAAGTTTAGGAGTGACATATATAATAGTTGAATGTGTTCTATACTGTTGGCTCCACACTTGATTCTTAAATATATCTCTTCTATGTTCATTATGTACTTTCTCATCTAAGTGATATTGTTGATTGACCTATTTAGCTTCTGATATGCTATAAACGTATTTTGAATTTACCTCTTATTTTTCTAACAATTTTTTTTATCAGGAAGAAATTGCCAAAGAGTTCGGTATACCCATCCAGTATCAGCGTTTTTGGTTGTGGGCAAAGCGCCAAAATGGCACATATAGGCCAAATAGAGCACTGACACCTCAGGAAGAAGCACAATCAGTAAGTACATGAAAGAACTTCCAATGCACTGTCTTTCATAAATAGCAGGGTTTTGACATGTCTTAATAAGCTTGATATTAAGTATAATAACTTCATTAACCTTAATTTTTCTTGTGATTTTGAAGACCAATGGGTCTGTTTTCTTCGATCTTGTGGTTGCTTATGTTAATGAACCCATGTCCCCAACATGCCTTGTGTTTGCAAACATGAAACGTAAATATTTTTTTCTGATATCTGATAATATAGAATAGGATAGTCTCATTATCAATAAATAGTGTGCTAAAGCTGTGGAGTGACCTTCCACTGCTGCAGGACTTCTGTTGCCATGTTTTTCAGCTGTGGCAGTAGCAACTGTTATCTTGGCAAATTTTCAATATCATAGCTGTTACCTTAATCAGAAAATCCCATCTTTACCCACCTGTTTGTTTTTCTTTTTGATGATTTTTTATTTTCCTTATTTTTGCATCAGAAACTTTTAGGGTTTGTATTATTATTCAAAACAAGCGATGTGACCTCTATTTCGTTTTTGGCTATTGACCCAGCTTCCCATGTCATTGTTGGGCCAACCCCAGCATTTTCCAACACACCTACTGCTCCCTGCCTCTCTGGAATTCAGATCTCTGTTCTCCCTTTGGTCTCTGTTCATGCATCAAAGCACACATAATTTAGTCTCTGTCCATGCATCACAACCCATTTCGTTTGGTTTCTGACTCTGTTTGTATCCATTGCTTGCAAGTCTGTTTTATTTATTTTTTATTGCGTCCTTCATGCTCTACTGTTCATAATTTATGCATATTTTTATAACTTTTCCCAGTTTCTGCTTTGGTCTTTGTTAAGTGTTAACATATGTAATGTGGTCTACTCACCAAAAAAAAGTCTAATGTTTTTTACCTGTTAATTCCATTTTTCGATTTCATTCCTTTGTTCTTATTCTATTAATTATGATAATGTCGTTTGTTTTGAGCATTTATATATGCATAGTATAAATTGGTTATCTCGTATCTAAATTCTTCAGTATAATGGCCATTGTGCTATCCACTATCCCAAAATAGCTTTATTGTCACTCCAGACTGCTCTGTGAAAAACTATTCAGTGTTATTATGTTTTGACCTATTCTGTAGTTCATTACTTTTTTTTAAATAAATATGATGGAGCTTTGGACTATGATTCTTGGGATGTAGTATTATGAATGTAAACTACTTATCATATAAGCCAGATGCTTTTCTATCTTTTTGAAGTTCCAACCAGTTGTATTCTTTCTTTCCAAATTTCATTTGAATATGACATAATAATTGTGTTCAATAACAGTAGATAATAAAAATGATGTCTAATACTAATAAAAAATGAACGCAAGATAGTGAGTGGAAGTTTCATTTTTTAAGTGCTTTCTCTTATATCCTGTATATTTTTGTGATTATTTTTCTAATAATGATTTGTGTGATATGTTTGTGCTGTGGCAATTGTAGGTTGGACTGCTAAGAGAAGTTTCCACTAAAGCAAATAATGCAGAGCTGAAGTTATTTTTGGAACTAGAAATGGGGCAGGTAATAATTTACTCAGTAATTTAATCTTCCTGGATAGTATCGTTGTGACCAATAAAACATATATTTTTCCCTCCCCTTCTAAGTGAGTCACAACTGACATGGATTTGTTACTTATAACTTGCTCAATGAATCAGGATTTGCGGCCTATTCCTCCTCCTGAGAAGTCAAAAGAGAATCTCTTGCTTTTCTTTAAACTTTATGAACCTTCAAATGAGAAGCTTCGGTACTTGCTCTGCCTATTACTTATCTGAGGTGAATCTGCGTTTTACTAACAAAATGTATTTTCCTCTGTTTTCTCAGGTATGTTGGGCGGCTTTTTGTGAAGAGTAGTGGGAAGCCAGAGGATATATTGGTAAAACTAAATGAAATGGCTGGATATGCTCCTGATCAAGATATAGACATGTTTGAGGTTAGTCAATCTGCATCTCATGTACAATTATGTTCCATTTTTGCAATAAATAAAGTGCAATAATGCTTACATTCTGTTATGCATGCTCAGGAGATAAAATTTGTGCCTAATGTCATGTGTGAACGGGTTGATAAGAAATCCACATTCTTTGGGAGTCAGGTATACATTATGAGTGACTATCATTATATTGGGTTTTCATTGCTTTCGAGTATGTTTTTAGTACTTTATATTTCTTATTCCGACTTCAGGAACTTATTACATTGTTTTAAGTTTATAATAACAAATAAATATTCCCACCTATGGTTGTGACGTTTGCTTGTGCTGTTATAATTTGAGCAGCTTGAGGATGGTGATATTATTTGCTTCCAAAAGTCTACCCAATCTGGAAGTGGAGAGCGATATCGCTATCCAGATGTTCCTTCTTTCTTGGAATATGTGCACAACCGTTTGGTATGAACTGTTTAAATTGGTTATAATTTCTTGTTGGGTGTTGACTGCTATGTAAATTTGAACTGTTTTGTCCTTAATTTCAATATCTCCTGCTATAAGAAGGAATCATACTGCATCAATTATGAAATATGAGTTCTTATCCTTGGGTTCTCCTGATGTGTTAATTTGCCTTGAAAAGTTAGTTTCTCATCCAAGTGGTCATAATGTTATTAGTCCCCTTTGCATATATAATTTAATCATCTGTAACTAAATATGTAATATAAAAATATAAGTAATATGTACACAATAAAATATAATTGTATTAATTACTAAATTATGAGATTGCATATTTTATCAGGTAAGATAAATTGATATTAAGTTTTAAAATTTGTAACAACACCCTTTTAATTAAATAATTTTTTTTGATAAAATTATATTTATTATATAAGTTAATATGTAGTTGTAAATTATATTCATTAAAGTTTATTTAATTTTGATTAGCTATATTTATTTGTGTATGTAATCATGTTAGTTTATGCAAATAGAAAAAAAAAAGAATTGTAATTTATGTAAATAGCAAAACAAGAGTAAAAGAATTGTAATGAAAATAAAAGAAACAGGAAAAAGATGGATGGGTAAACCTCTTCCTCAAGAAGCTAATTGAGGAAAGCATTGTTGACATCAAGATGGAGTGATCACTTATAAGTGAGAGCAAGGGTCAAAATGGTGTGAACAGTAACTGGTTTAATAACTGGTTTAGCTGAACTGTTGAAATCCTTTTGCCAAAAGTTAGGCCTTGTATCTATTTACTGTACCATCAGGGTTTTCTTTTATTTGAAATATCCATTTATTGTCAATTTGGCTGTCTGCCAAGAAGTAAGGGAACAAGGTGCCAGATGTTAAATAAAGTATGGAGAAAAAATTCTGGGCATTAGGGTTCGTTCCCTGGTCTGATACCATGTTGAATTTCGGAGGTATAGAGAGAATTATAACTTAAACTAACAGAATATTAACTGAATTAATTATGAATTGATTGAACCATTACAGGAGGTTGAGTCATCCATATATAGATGATGTAGGACAGCTAACTAACTATGCCCAAGGCTCAAACAGTTGATACTAGAACAATCAGTATTCAGTACAAAATATTAAAGTTCCTAGTAAAGTGTCCTGCTTTGCGTGGAGACTATTTGGGGACAGACTTCCTACGAAGTTGAATTTAAAAAGAAGGAACGTGGATATTGCTGATTTGTCCTGCCCTTTCTGCAGATCCTCTGAAGAGGATGCAGCTCACTTGTTTTTCAGGTGTGATAAAATCCGGCTGTTATGGTGGGAAACTATGTCTTGGCTATCTATTCGAAGTGCTCCACCCCTACATCCATTGGATCATTTCAGCCAACATTCTCTATATTTCCACATTGGTTTATGCTCGCAGAGATGGCAGATTTGGTGGTTAGCTTTGACATGGTCTGTTTGGGGGCACAGAAACCGTATCATTTTCCAAAATGGGAGCTTCAACAGCCAAAAGCTGATGGATGATGCTCTTTTCTTCTGTTGGTTGTGGTGTAAAAACCTGGAGAAAGGCTTTCATATGCCTTTTCATGTTTGGTCTTGCAATCTTAGGGATATTTTTTGTTATAGGGTTTAAATTACCACCCACCTGTTTTGGGGGTTTGAAGTCCATCCTGTCTATGGCAATTTTATTCATGCCTTCTATGAATAAGGTTGCCATAGGTAGGTTTTGATCTTATGGACTGTTTTGTTTTTTCTCTCTCTTGTACCTATCCTTTCTTTCATATATAATATATATATATTTTTGCCGACCAAAAAAGAAAAGTATTCAGTACAAAATAGAGAAGGTATATGTTATACAACTAACTGTAATACATTAGAACCATGTGTAGGAATTCTTTTTAATGATTAAGCTATAAGGTGAAGGCTCATGGTAGTTTTATATCTTAAACACTCGCTGATAAGATGTGTCTAGACTCTACTGGAAAAGCCTTTTTGGTGTTCAAGTTGAAGTTTGTGTTTTCCTAATAAAATCACATGTTTTGTTGATATTCAGCTTGTGGTTTATTTTGGGGAAGCCACTGATGGTTGTTTCTGTGCATATTGGATGTTGTTGTGTTGAATTCCTAATAAATGGGTTGTTTTGATCTTTCCTCATTTTTTTTCCAATTATGAAAGGCATAAAAAGCAAACAAATTCTTAGTTTAATTGATTTCATTAGACTTCCACGTGTAAAAATTTAAACATTCAACATAGTGTCACAGTCTCAGTTGCGACTAAAGAGTCCTGTTTTGTGGACATTATTTCTGTATGGTCAAGTGATTTGACCTATTCTTGTGATTCAATTATTGCCCTTTTATTATCTTAATATATTATCCTTTTTGGCCTTGAAAAAAAAAAGTATTTTGACCTATTCAATTAGTTACTTTGCTTTGATATGCAGGTTGTTCGCTTTAGGACTTTGGAGAAACCAAAGGAGGATGAATTTAGTCTGGAGCTGTTAGTTTCTTTTAAAGCTACTATTCTCTTTCTATTATAATTTTATGATTAAAGTATATCTGATAGTTCAATTTTGCTCGTTGATCATCTAGGACAAAGCTTGACACCTATGACAATGTTGTAGAAGAAGTTGCTAAACATATTGGTTTGAATGATCCTTCTAAAATCAGACTCACATCTCATAACTGCTACTCCCAGCAACCTAAACCACAGTCTATCAAGTACCGAGGAATGGAACATTTGTCAGACATGCTGATTCATTCTAATAATCAGGTCTGTTGTTTTACAGTGCAAAGTTTTTGCAATTGATTTTTTTCCATTCTAAAATATTTGCATAATGTTGCTTGGACTTCAAGTTTTTTGGGTGTTTATGCATAAGCTTCCAATATGCTAAATTGTTGCCTTTTGGTTTTGTTTCTAGACTTCTGATATTCTATACTATGAAGTATTGGATATCCCTCTGCCAGAATTGCAATGCCTAAAAACTCTTAAAATTGCTTTCCATCATGCTACCAAGGATGAAGTAAGCTCTGTTAATCTTCACTTTCAATTTTTACACAATAATTTTCCACCAGTTTTATACTTCTAACCGAGTTATCCTTTTTCAGATTGTGATTCATACTATTAGATTACCGAGACATAGTACCGTGTCAGATGTAATTAATGATCTTCAATCAAAGGTATGATGGTAAACCCACATAATCAAAGTTGATAAATTTTGTTGAGGTACACGGATTTATAGACACATTGAGACATACCTATTGGCTTGCCTGCCTATTTATTTTTTATTATTATGTACTAGAGAGTTTTTAAGACAGATAGTTACCATTGATAATTTGTGTGAAAGCAATTTAATTTTAGAACTTTTCATATGCTTATAGTGTATGACTTTAGTGCAACACACCAAAAACTGGAAGCCTAATGCTATAAAGCTTTTACTATGTGAATGGTTTTGGGATGGGTCAATGCCCAAGACTCCTCCCCATCTGAAACACACATAACACATTACTTAAATTTTGTATACAGAAACTCACTAAATTTATAGTATTATCCCTTTCTCTCTCCATCCCAAATGGAATAATGGAAGAACAGGAAAAGGCGCATTGGAAATTGTTGAAATTGTGGAGTTATAGGCATTGACGGATACAGAACAGAGAAAGGCGCTGTATAATATTCTATTATATAATCAAATGTATTACAATATGTTAATGTGTGTATAAAACGTAGAGCACTAATCCGTATTCATTCTAATTGTTATTGTCATCATATTTCCTTATCTTATCTAAATGTTTTATGAATGGTTCTCCTAATTAGTTAGAATTATGATTAGTATAAATAAGGCTTTGTGTTTTAGGTTCTCCTAATATTGTATTTATATATCAGTTAATATCAGTGTTTCATTTTCTTTAATCCCTCTACCTCCCCATACCTAAAATCACATAACTGCAACATTGGTAACAGAGTATTGCCATCTGCTGCGACATGCCCCATAGTTTCTTTCAGGGTGTAGAAGTCCAAAGAAAAGAGAAAATCTAATGATGAAACTGAAATTTTCTTAGAATGAAGCATGTGTACGTGTGTATGTGTACAGTAAGTTAGTTGGAATCCTAACTAACATAAACAAATCACTATCTGTCATGCCAGTTCAGCATGACAAAGACTATGACTTGCAGCTATTACAAACACAAGCTATTATTATTACAACTTATACTCTAATGCAGGGGATCAGTATTTTGGACGTGCAAAGAGATTGGAGAGTTCTTTTAATCTGATTACAGATTACTTTTATAGCACTGCTGTTGCTATTGTATTTGTTGTGGTTTTTTCCTGGTCTGTGGATTCCTTAATCATTAACCTCTACCTTCTCTTTCAAATTCTAATTTGACTTTTATGTGTAAAGATGATATGGTTTTGGGTCACATGTTGGTGGTAACGGATGCTATACAGTTGTGATTTCTGCTTTATGCTAAATTTAACTAACATTTTTTGTTTTGAGACAGGTGGATTTATCACATCCTGATGCAGAACTTAGATTGCTTGAAATTTTCTATCACAAGATCTATAAGGTGGGGAGAATTTAGTTTTTTAATTTCACGTTCAGATACTGGTATTATCATATTAGTAGTGAAAATGATTTTTCTTGCACTTCATGAGGTGAAAAGTGAATTCATATGGTATTCTTGAAAATGTGATCATGTGCTCAGGTGTTTCAGGCTTATCATTGAAGGAATACAGCTAGTCCGTAAAACAAAATTGCAAACATAATTCAAATAACACAAACATGGTTTTTAAAAGTAGTGCCAATATTTTAAAAATGATAGAAAGAGAGCATACATAATGATTAAAAATGTGAGTGAATAACTCTTAATAACTGTATCCACTGGTTTGTTAGTTGTACTTTTCAGTCAGTTATAACTGTCACTTTCAGACAGTTGTAACTGTCACTTTCAGACAGTTGTAACTGTCACATCAGTTGAGCTTCTGTAGTATATATGGATTTGTTGACAGAAGCTCTTTCATTTTGTAATAACTCATTAATCAATCTCATTCTTCATTCTCTGTTTTTCTCTCTACAGTCAGTGCAGTTAATAAAATGCAAATTGAATTACGGTGTCATGAGAAACAAAGTTCTAATGCATAAAATAACAAAATAAAGCGAAGTCCCAAGAGAAGTATACAAATGACCTCTCTTCTTTTCTAAAACTTTACCCAAAGACATGAACAAAGAATGAAGCAACATTGATTGGCTTATACATAATTGATTTGTCTGTGGAAATTTTTATATCTTTCCCTCTTATTGGTTGAGAATGCATCTGACGCAATGAAACAGCTGTGCCTAGTCTGCGAGTTTTGGTAGTTAATTTACAAGTCATTTTATATGAATACTCTTTTCAAAGTATTATGCTTGAGTGTAATCTTGAATCGAAATGCTGAATGTATTATTGGGCGAGGCTTGAATTAGAATTCAACTTGTACTTCGTCTTGAATCCTAGTATAAATAGAGTTGAGTGTTATGTATTGAAATGTTCAAAGTAATTAGTATAATATTGTTTTCTTTATCTCATATCTGCTCCTGGGGAAAATTTTCTTTTTTTTATCAGCAAAGATAATATATTATATATATGTGAAAGAAGTACAAGAAGTACTGAAAAAAGAAAGAAATAGGCCAACAGTAAGCCTAACAGGACTTTGGCAACCTAATACATGGTAATAACCCGAATTAAGGTGCCAAAGGTCAAACTAAAAGTAAGCCCACATGATGAACAAAAGGAAAATGAAACCCTCAACTCATGATATGCTTGAGCTGTCTGAAATTCTGAATGAGCACATCAAATATAAACAAGACCTAATGGAGTGGGATATAGATTGGCGGACGGTATGTCTTAGGACGGAGTGGAGAAAAACTATAAGCTTGGTGGAGGGTTAAACCCATTAGTAGTTCTATGTTCCAGTCGTTCCCTTGTTTTTAGTTCTTTTCCTCTTCTTTTCTCCTTTCTTCCTTTTACCCTACTTTTATTTTAGCTTTTTTTTTTCTCTCTTTTGTCTTATTTCTACTTTTTTCTTCCCCTCTCTCTTTCTCTTTCTTTGTCCAATTTCCAATTTATCATTGGGTTCATCTACCACCGACCCCAATTAACTTGGGTTGAAGGTGCTGTTGATGTTGATATTGATGTATCTTTCTTATCTCAATGCATTGATATTGCATTGCTAATGGTAGCCTTTTAATTTAGGCATTTCAACCTGCTCAACTTAATACCTATTTCCAGCTATGTATGTGCGGATGTTTGCTTTCTTTCTTAACTATGAGAAAATGTTCCAAATTTTGGGTAGTTTTGTTCATAGTCTTGTGATCTATCTTTTGCAGATTTTCCGTGTCAGTGAAAAGATTGAGAACATTAATGATCAATACTGTGCTCTACGAGCAGAGGAGGTAATATTTGTATATATGCTGTTTTATATTAAAATAATGTTTAATAGATTGAATAAGTTATCTATTAGTATTTTGTTGGACCTCTAGGTATCCACATATATGCTAGAAAGAAGCAGCATGGGTTTAAGTCTGAATGAGTGGGAATGGGGATTATACAACATAATAATGAGAAATAGTGATGAGCAAGAATAGATAGGATCATATTTTGTTGTCAGTTGTATAGCAGAATGCAAGAATAAGATAGGGTTATATTCTGTTATAACAGAGTTTTTAAGTCTGAATGAGTGGGAATGGGGATAAAAAGTTTATAGATCCAATTAAGTATTAAATATATGTAATTAATCTCCTCTTATTTATTTTGTCGTTTATTTCTTTTTTTTACAATTGTAAAAGAATAAGTTAGAAAGAGTAAGAATAAGGGTTGATTTAGCCTCACTGAAATTTGCAGTGAAACTAGGGATCTAGTCCAAGCTTCAATGGAATTGAATTATTAATTTAATTCCATTTCTATTAATAATAGAGTGAAAGCAGAAATTTAAATGAAATGGATAGGGTGGGGGAAACAATATCATAAAAAATACTTAATGAAAAAAACTAAAATACTGTATTGCAAGTCGAAATGAAATATAGTTTGAGAAGATAAGGGAGTTTGTTATTGGGTAGTTATTAAAATGTAGAGGGGAAGGCTAAGGGAAGGGGGATAAAGAGGTATTTTAGTTGGAAAGGGGGTTGCAGTCCCTTGAAATGCTGCTTATCCTGTACTTTTCGTTTCTTTTTTATTCCATTATCAATTCCTAGTATGGTCTAGTTCTTCCATTGTTGACCAAATATTAGTGGCAACAAGGGGATTTTGCTATAATAATAATTTCAGTAAGATATCAGTTTGCTTAGTTAACGCATTTGAATACAGATGTTGAAATGACATAGCCCGCTCATTGAGCCTGTTAAAAGCCATCAATTTTATAGACTATATTCCTTTTGATCTACTTTTCTTACTTGAGAGAATGAGCTGGAAGCATAAAGGTGGAGGAAAATCAGGGACGTATTATAAGGGTGGGAATTTTCAGACAAAAATTACAAATCTGGAGATGAAAATCTAGATCAATTGGTGTCATTAGGCTTGTCAAACAACCATTTTTTGAAAAACCATCCTCTATCTGATATACTTGTTATATTTGAGATAAGGACCTGGAGTTATATGGTAAAAAAAAACATAAGGACATGGAGGGAGGGGAAAATAATAATAAAGTTTTTTGACAAAAATATTATAAAGATAAAGGAAAATGAAGAGCAGGAAAGTGATGAGACATTTTTTAGACAACCATTCTGTTTTTGTTGAGGACCAATGATACTACTCATTACCAGTTAACTGTGTTTTGCCAAATTGGAGAAGCTACTTGTAGTATGCATTGACATCCTTGTTGGTTCTTGGTTTATAGGTTTGAAAAATTGCAAATATTATAATTATTTTTTAGTTAATATTTAAAATATTTATTTATGGTCACTTTAATGCTTCCATAATTAGTTAGGAAACTCCTATTAAGAGGGTCTATTTTAGTGGGAGGACCCAAGTCGCTTGAATTACTTGTAGGATTTGTACTGTTCTTTTTTTGTTAAATGTAAGTTTCTTCTGTTCTCCTTTTCTGATTCAGTTTTTATCAAACTAGTATAAGTGCTTTGTCTAATGGAGAGTGTTGGAGGGTTGGACTGTGGACAAAGACACGAATGTGATTTGGTTCAACCTGCAAAAAATCCATCATAAAAAATTAGTGGAAATTATGGGAAAAATAGTTGACTAGTTGGTGCAAAACAAAGAATTATGGAATCTTACCTGTGAGGAAAATTGATTTGAATACGACGAAGTACCCAGCAATACCATTGAAGAGAAATGGCAGAATTTGAAGATACCCATTTTTAATAGAGAGGACGCTTACAGTTGGGCTGGATAAACAAGTTAGATAAATACTTTCATGTTAAAGGCATTACTGATGAAGAGAGGATCTCTCAACAGACAATAGTTATCGTGGTGGCTTTTGAAGTACAAGTGCTCGGTTGGTTATACTAGTGGGAATCCTAAATCCTAATCCATCCTGGCAAGGGTCCAAGAGCACTGTAATTTGGAGATTTCAACCTTCAATGATACAGAACCCATCAATTTTGGAGCAAATTCACTCAGTTGATAAATTCATAGTGAAGTTTGAGATAGATTTGAGAGAAAAGATAAGAAACAATTGATTGAGTGTAACTCTGAATACTGAATGGCTGTTCAGTCTAGTAGTTGCAGAATTTCGAGCTATGACACATGTTATGCGTGAGAGGTTATGGATGAAGATTATTCTTGATAACCTTGAAGTAAAATATGAAGACTTGCAAGGTTGATTTGTGATAACAGTTCAGCTATTAGAATTGTCCATAATCTGGTCCAACATAACATGAATAAGCATAGTGACAAACACTTCAGCAAAGAAAAGTGGTCTTATAGTCATAAGTCACAACACATGTTCCTACAAGATTCCAATTAGTAGATGTGTTTACTAAGGGGCTCCCTAAAACAAGATTTCATCAATTTATTTAGAAAGTTGGAATGCTTGATATTCATTTACCAACTTGAGAGGGAGTGTTTTAAATATTGTAGATATTTTAGGATATGAAAAGTTATCCTTTTGTCTACTGATATTTATCTTTTTTGATATTGTTTCCTTACTTGTCTTCATGGCACCGAATGTATCAAAATTCCTTTTCTTTCAACCATAAACATCCCTATTTGGGGCTCGTCATATCGAAGAAAGGGTTGGGCTCCACCATTACTAGAGAATATTTGTTAGGGAATATGGAAAACTTGCCACTCCATGATAGATTTGTGAAAAAAGACAGTTTGTTTTCAGATAGAATTTAAGCAGTTGAAGTCTGCCATATAGCTATTTCAATTTTGGCAGTTCCAAAATTTCCAAACCATTTGTCTTCAATGTCATTTTCTGTCTTAATATGGTATTATAACTTTTTTCCTAGCACAGTATTCTTCATTTTTCAATTTCCCATTGCTGCAGATTCCTGAAGAAGAGAAAAACCTTGGCCCGCATGATCGGTTGATCCATGTTTATCATTTCTTGAAAGACACAACTCAAAATCAGGTGTTTGCCACTAAATCTGTCTATTATATTAATATATTTTTTCTTTCTAAAATTACTACCTTAAAAAATTTTCTAACATCTGCACTTTCTTTTCTTTTGTGCTGGTGTTTTTAAAAACAGCAGCAAGTTCTGAACTTTGGACATCCTTTTCTATTGGTTATCCATGAGGGTGAGACATTAGCTGAAGTCAAATTGCAAATACAGAAAAAGTTGCAAGTTCCAGATGAGGAGTTTTCAAAGGTAAATATTACTAACGTGATTGAATTATGTGCTCCTGCTTTTAGGCATTTTGTTTCTGTTATGCCCATGTTAGTCATATCAAATGGACTATTAATTTCTTGAAGTTCTGTCTAGTTGACTTTTGAAACACTTCTGACTTCACAATATAATTTTGAGCTTGTTAAATTTTAAGTGCGGATAGTCATTATCTGTGATATTGAAGCGCATGTTACATAGTGGTATTTTGAAACATTATTGTGGATAACTTTAAAACATACTTCATAGTGCATCAAATCAAAGTAAGACATACATAGGTTTGTATAATTACAAATATTTTCTAGTTATTGAATTTTAAAATACTTAGTAAATGTTCCAATATTGTATTTCAGCATTTGACCAAATCTTTTGGGTGGAAACATTTTATAGCTTATCTGAAATGTTTAAATATTTATGCTCTTGCTTGGTTCTTCAGTGGAAGTTTGCATTTTTGTCATTTGGTCGTCCTGAGTACCTTCAAGATTCAGATATTGTTTCTACACGGTTTCAGGTTTGTCAATCTTCTGTCTTCTGTGATTTTACCTTTTGGTTGTGATTGGTTGATTGTTTGAGTTTGAGGCTGTCAATGTAACTTTAAAAAAAAATACCATTTTTGCAAAATTAAGTTATACTGTTTTACTTTTTAGAGAAGGGATATCTACGGTGCATGGGAGCAATATCTCGGACTGGAACATACTGACAATGCTTCAAAGAGGTCGAATGCAGCCAATCAGGTATAATATTATCATGAAACTAGCTCCTCATTTCTGAGGAATGGGTGGTGGGTGGGTTTGTTTGCCCTATCATGAAATGGGTATATTCACATGGTGGATGATGGATGAGTCAGTGAGGAGGAAATTTATTACAGAATCTTTAAATTTTAAAATTTTAAATAAAAATATGTACTTAATAGAAAAGGAAGAGCTCATCTGAACTCATGATCTAGACATGAATCATATTTCATGATAGATCTTTGCTCCTAACTACCCGCCCCCAAAATGGCAATGGCAAAAATAGGTAGATGATTGTAATGTCACTGTAATTAATTTTATTGCGGGTTTCAGAAGCCCACAATGATTATTTCTTAATTTTGCAGAATCGTCACGAGAAGGCTGTAAAAATCTATGATTAGAAAAACCATCTCCACCAGTCATTTTAATAGTACCATATGCCAGCTGCACTTGAAGCGTTCTGAAGGTAACAAGGAGAAAGTGGAGAAAGCTACCAATCTTCTAAAGGGTAGTCTGTTGAAAACCATAATTTTTTCTTAGCGGAGATGGTGGGGGTGGTGTATAGCCTTCAATAGTGATTTAAACTCGTCTTTTGAGCAAACATATATTTGGTTGTTAGGAGGTTGACTTTGAAATTCCCTTGTCATTTGGTACATAACATTTTGGGGGTTGGGTTTTGTATAGAAGTTATAGGAATTTAGGTATAGTTAACTCTTCTATGGCCCACTTCACCATTGTGGGATCTTTATTTGCTTCAGTTGGTGAAGCTCCGCGAGGATGAGGAAATGTGTAATGTTTCTACAGGGGCTAACATGTACATTTCCCTTGTGCCTTTCTTAACCTTGGTTTTTGTTACCGTACTTATTGGTGTTAAAGGAAAACATTATTTTTCCTAATGTTTCTCATCGTCGAATGGCTTATCTCAATTACCTTTCCTTATTTTTGTTACCGTAATTACCTTTGATCATGCTGATCTGCTCTTGTGCTGCAATCAACCTCACTTCTGTTATATACTTTGAAATAAACGTCTGGTTGGAGTGTTTTAAGGTTTGAAGTTATTATTCAGAAAGTTAACTAAAGAATGACATTTTCGAATTTGGCATAAGTTTTAAAAAATATTTATGAACGTTGTTGATTCTCGAATGTGATATTTTCATGTTTTTGGCTTGATTTTTATTCTCATGAATGGCAACTTGCGAGTAGGGTGTTTTTTTTATTTTTTATTTATAGAAACGTTATCTTGTAACTCAACTATGAAGGGGTGTTGATATGTTTGTTTGATTTGTGTTTAGAGTAAAACTAGGATGTGATCCATACAATATTTTCCTTAGCTCCACACGGACTATTTTTATTATATAACTTGTAAATATAAATCAATAATTAGTAGACGTGAATAAAATAATTTTGAAAGAAGGCTTTTCAAACTAATTAGTAGAAGTGAATCTAATAATTTTGACTTTGGTCCTAACCTAGTCTCTTTCAATCAAGAAAGGAGGTTAGGACAGTCCAAGCCTAGGGTAAAACTTTATACACCACAGAAAGACTAATACACCCAGAAAATTTTTTAAATGCCCAAAATGCCCTCTGTTATTTATAATAGAAGCTGAGCACTGCAGGGAGTAACTTGCGTTGCGTTTTCCATGAACGATTTGAAGCTTTCATTTTGGTAGTGGTTGAGTACATTGTCAGTAGTAGCTGTTGGTTGTGGTCGTTTTGGTTGGTGGTGTTTGGCTTTGTCGTTGTTGGGTTGCTCGAAGTCGCAGACGGTGGTGGTGCAGTGGTGTGTGAAGGTAAGGTAAGTTTCTGGAATTTACGGATTAGGTAATTCGTATGGAATATACGGATTACATAATTCGTATGTTCATGTAATAGTTGTTGATCCGTATGAAGCATAGTGATCCGTATGCTTCATATGGATTGACTGATCCGTATACTTCATACGGATTGACTGATCCGTATACTTCATATGTGAACCTTAATACGGATTGACTGATCCGTGAACCTTAAATAATTAAAAAATAGTTTTAAAAATGATTTTAATTAGTAAAAAATGATTTTAATTATTAATAAAATAAATAGGTGAAATAGATGTTAGTTTTAATTTATGGGAATGCATTACTTGGATAGCTTGTGTTACTAAACATTTTATTTGTTGATTTACATAAAAAACAAACTTAATTAAACCCAACAAATATTAATTAAAAAATTATTTTCATTACTAAAAAATAGGTTAAAATTGAATTTAGTTGGATATTGAAATTAGTTGTAATGAAAAAATAATTTGATATTGTTTTATTTTGTAATATTGATGGTGATTAAAAATGTATAGAATTTGTTTGATAATATCATGTTAATGTTTTTTAACTATTATAATGTGTTTCTTTTGTCACTTATTTAAATTTATTGTAATTTGTTAAGATGAACACCGATGACTGGATGTATGACTGTATTATGTGTGAAGAAATTGATATGAATAAAGATGATGGAGATGAACCTAGTGCGTTTGAAAAAGTTGATTGTTCTGCAACCTTCAGTACTTGCGAGATATTTATATTATTTGTAAATTGGTTAAAGTTTTTAAATACATCATTTATGGAAGTTAAACATTTTTTATCGATTTTTGTAGGTGTTCCCTTCCCATGAAGATGTATTAAAATGGGCTAGAAATGTTGCATATGAGAATGGTTTTGTAGCTGTGATAATGAGGTCAGACATGTATACTGGAAAGAAGGGAAGAACATCATTTGTTTTAATTGGTTGTGAAAGGAGTGAAAAGTATAGAGCATTCAACAAAAACATGGTACCTACAATGACTAGTACTAAAAAATGTGGTTGTCCGTTTAAGTTGCAAGGCAAACCAGTACCAGGAGGTGAAGGGTGGATGGTGAAATTATTATGTGGCACACATAATCATGCTTTGGCAAAGTCATTATGTGGGCACCCATATGCTGGTCGACTGACAGAGGATGAGAAGATTGTTGTGCATGATATGACAAGGGCGATGGTAAAACCTAAGAATATTCTCTTAACTTTGAAAGAGCATAATCCCAATAATTGTACATCTTTGAAGCAAGTAATGAATGCAAGATATACATATCGTACACATATCAGAGAAGGTAATACTGAATTGCAACAATTAATGAAGCTTCTTGAACGTGACATGTATATTCATTGGCATAGACTGAAGGATGAAAATGTCATACGTGACCTATTTTGGACACATCCGGATGCAGTGAAGTTGAGCAATGCATATCATGTTTTCGTCATAGACAGCACATACAAAACAAACAGGTACAGACTTTTGTTACTTGACATTGTTGGTGTCACTCCTACTGGATGACGTTCTAAGCTACATTTGCTTTGTTAGAAGCTGAACGTATGGATAATGTTGTTTGGGCCTTTGAACGTTTTAGAGGCATATTTATTAAAAGTGAATTTTTCCCAAGGGTGATTGTCACTGATAGAGATTTAGCATTGATGAGTGCAGTTACAACTGTGTTCCCTATGTGTACCAATTTACTGTGTCGGTTCCACATTGAAAAAAATGTGAAGGAAAAATGTAAAACTTTTGTCCGACAGAGTAACGCATGGGACTATGTGATGGAAGTTTGGGGGAGTCTTGTGGATTGTGCTAATAAGAATAAATATGTTGATTGTGTTACGAAGTTTGAAGTTGCATGTTCGCCATGGCCAGCATTTGTTGATTACGTGAAACACACATGGTTGAATCCACACAAAGAAAAATTTGTTACAGCATGGACAAAACAAGTCATGCATTTGGGTAACACAACATTTAATAGGTTAGAAAATCTTTAACTTTTGTTAACTTGTTGCTGACATATCGTCGATGTGGGGAATACTTTTTGACTTTTTAACTTATATTGCAGGGTAGAGTCTACTCATTGGACATTGAAGAGACTAATGCATAATAGTCTTGGTGATTTTTGTAGTGTATGGGATGCAATGCACAACATGTTGACCTTGCAACATACTGACATTAGGGCATCTTTGGAGAGAAGCATACATGTGGTGGGTCATGTGTTTAAAGTAACGCTCTACAAAAGACTAATTGGCATGGTGTCCAGGTGTGCATTAAACCAAATAGTTGTAGAGTATGAGCGAGTCCATTATGCAGGCAAAAACCCTTCTCGTTGTGGATGTCTTATGAGAACAACACATGTTTTGCCTTGTGCATGTGAGCTAGGTAAGTATGTTCTTGGGAACATACCTATTGATACTGTTGATATTTTTTGGCGGAGGTTAAGTTTTGAAGATCAAGGTTTAGATGAGTGTCAGGTCGACATAATTGAAGAGATTGAAGTCATATCTAAGCGCTTTGACAACCTTGACATTTGTGGGAAGATAACTTTAAAGACAAAACTTAGACAAATTGCATTTCCTGACAAAAATTCAATGTGTCCTCCTCCTAAAAAGGTAAAAACAAAAAGTGCTCAAAAGAAACCAGTTCCACAACACGTCAGATCAACCAAGCGGGATCCATCTTACTGGGAGTATGTCGATGAATTACATTCTGTGCAAAATAGTTGTCCCACACCAAAACCGTCTGGTTCATCTTCGGAGTATGACAGACATACAAAGAGGAAGCTGCCTATGCTGGACCAATTTCATACATCTATGCACAATTTTATTGTAGACATCACTGATGTTAAAGCTGATGGTAATTGTGGGTTTCGTGTAATTGCTGCCTTGGTAGGATACGGTGAAGAATCTTGGTCTTTGGTACGCAATGATTTGCTCAAAGAACTTGCACCATGGTTTGATGAATATATAGCTTTGTTTGGTGGATTTGATAGATTTGACCAATTGAAACGGTCCCTACTTGTTGATGGGTTCTCAAAGGTAACTACAATCTTCTTATGTCGGTACTTTTATTGCATATTTATTTTACTGCGATGAACAACTGTTCTTTGTTAATGACAAGTAACCTCTGATAAGTGGATGGATATTACCGATTTAGGATACGTCATTGCATCAAGGTATAACATTGTTCTCGTTTCTTTGTCTCTCCAACAAAGTATGACGTTTTTTCCTTTGAGAAGGCAACCACCTACAGATGCCCGTGTTCATCGCATTTTATGTATTGGTCATGTCTTTGGTAACCATTTTGTTCAGGTATTTGATTGTCAATACTGTTATTTGCCTTATTTTGGCACAAATGTTAACCAACTCCAGTGTTGGTAATTGTTTCAGGTTGCATTGACACCTGAATGTCCTATTCCGCCACCTGCGTTGTTATGATCACAAAATTATTACAATATTGCACAGCAATGGATAGTTCCTAACCAACGTAGAATGCAAGCATATAGTCAGTTAAGAAATTAGAAGTGTAATATGAAAAAATGTTACTAATGTATCTAGATGTCCTATTTCCTTTATTAAGACCGTTTGAATCAGTTAGTTAAACAGGACCAAGTGTTAATTATAAATCGAAGGTTAATATTTATCTTTTATTTTTATGGGAAAAAAATTCATACTTTCTTTTTACAACATCTTGATTTATCATGATTTTTATTACACATATATATTGTGAAATCTAATAAAAAAAAAGTTTACTAACTTCTTAACTTACATTTTTAGATCACTAGTTCTTAAGAACATTGATTAACAAATATAAGATTGTTTTAGTTTAATCCATTGTCTTAAATTCTATTGGAATAAGCATTATGATGCTGATACTTTTTCCACTCTGGCACAGTGCCACGGGAGACAAGGCATCAGTGTTAGATGCCTAAGAATGTGTCCGAGCTAAGGGGTACTGTTGAACATTCGTTGGCAGATTTATGAGGTTCATAGGTGTACCAAGGCAAACATTTAGGTGTTTTGGTTTGTGTGGTCCGTAGGTGTTCAACTTCCAAGCCCAGGCAACATTTCATTCGAATAAAACATTGGGGTGATGTAACCATCAATACCATGTTCGATTGTATTTAAATTTTGTTTGTCGACAAGCGTATTTTTCAAACTTAATATATTATATCAAAAGGTAAATACAATAATGTTTGTGTACATTTGTGGGATTAAGAAAACAAAATGTCATGTGATAAAACCACATTAAAGTCTTATACTAATCAAGTACAATGCATATCAATGTGTCCAGCAACATGACTACTCCTGCCGCTGCCTCGTCCGTCTTTGTCGCGTATACACACATCCATCTTCGGTGACAGAACGAGCTATACGCAGTAGGCGCTCTGTAGCGGCAAAGGCATCAGTCCCTGGAGTAACCATACATAGATCTATCATCTCTTGCAAGCCTTCAGCTACCCTTTGACACGTAGCCTGAACCAATGTCCAACAGTAATGGTTAATAAGATAACAATCAATACAATTGAAAACAAATTGTTATACAGTAGTTTCATACCAAAGCATGTTGAGGCTCATCAGATGCAGGTGGAACTGGTACTGGGTCATCAGTATGACGATGCGGAGGATCTGGTGACACGTGTCGATCAGTCGGAGGGTGCCTAACAGGATCGCCAATTTGAGGGGGACTCATGTATGGATGAGGCACACGGAAAAACCAGTCCATATACCTAACCACCGTCTAACTGGGATGAGTAACAACATCTGCGGTGGATGCTAGGTGGTCCCCAAACTGTATCCATCTTTCATCAACCTCCTCGGTGCTTGGCGATTCTGTTGAGTGGATCTCTAGAATTGGTTGAACATATCCGAACTGCCTCAGCACCCTCTCCGGTAAAAGTCTGACAACAATCGGTCTGCACCGAACATACCCAGAGAATAAGGAAATGATGTCAAACTCTCTATGCGCACGATGATCGCCATAAGGAGTCCAACAAACATCGTCCATAAGCAACCTATCTAGTCGCCTTCGATAGGTGATGCACGGTAATGCCTGGGCAGCCTTCCAACGACACGCACGTGGTTGTGTCTCCAGGTAACTCTCATCAGCAGTGACATTTCCAACAAATGAGAAATGTTCATAGATCCAAGCCTACACCATAATGACCAACATCAATTTCATATATTGAACCAATGTTAACAACACATTTATTCCTATTATGTAGTATGAGAAGACTCGAAACCATTACCTGCAACAAGGTGATATAACTGACAAGATGTTTACCGTGGTGCTGACATGCATAGTTCAGATTAGCATACATGTGAACCAATGCTGCCACACCCCAAGCATATCATCCTGAGTCTTCCACATCGCGAAATGCCTCCACGAACACCACACTGATGTGTGTGACACTCTTGTTGGCAAAGAGTGTGCACCCGACCAGATGAAGTAGGTATGCTCTGGCTGCTACAATCCACCTCATCTGCTGACATTTCACAGCATATATGTCTCCCAGCCAAGACAAGCGCACATATTCCCCATGGCAATGCTCCATCTCCGCTCTAGCTTCTTTGGCGGATACCTCAAGCAATTCAACAGTCAAACGAACTGCCTGTCCAACATCAACAGCCTCGTATGATAACAATACTCCTTCGATGGGGATATGCAACACTGTAGTGACATCATCCAGAGTGATAGTCAGCTCCCTAACAGGTAGATGAAAGTTGCTGGTCTCGGAGTGCCACCTTTCTACAAAAGCTGAGAGTAAACCCCTGTCACCGGTCTCGACGGAGCATGAAATCAACGGGGCTAAGCCGCTAGCAGCAACCAATCCTTCTATCTCGAGTGCAGGCCGCCCAAATTTATGAACCTTTCTTCCGTGCGACGCCAATTTCAACTCAGGGCATTCGTGCAATCATTTTACATCAATGTCAGTCATATACTTCAAAAATCAAACCAATTTCAACATCAAAACAAGTACCTGTCCTTCCCACACTCGAAGAGCCACATGGTCAGCATACTCTGTCAATACTGAACAGTCCTACGGCCCACCTAGATAAGATTCTATTTCATCACCTCCATCCTCCATGGCAGGGATATCAACCTCCACACGTCGGTCCTCAACACCACCATCCTCATCCAAACCAGCCCCCAAATGTACATCCCGAACCGGAGGGTCTACAACACCTGCCCCTGGCCTTTGTCTTCTGGCAGATGCCATAGGCTTACGACGTTGAGGGGGCTGGCTCTTCATTCCCACTATTGTCTCTACCAGATCCTCTGCCTACATCTCGACCTAATGCTCGATGTCCTCCTCGTGTTTTAGCCATAATCTGGTATACAACAAAACCAATCTGGAATTAAGATCTCATTCAAATAGAAAGATATCAAAAATAATGAAAAATAACAATATTATCACCCAAAAGCTGTTCAAACATAATCAACAAAACAATGACAAAGCCAACCATCATGACAACCACTACCACTTAATTGATGGAATCATGATGACCACTACCAAAGGCAACCATAAGTGGTATAATACCATAAGAGCAATAAGCCACAACTAATAAATCCATGGAAGCATGATGACCACTACCAAAACCAAACATTACAAGCAACCAACATTGAAAATAAAACCAAACAACCCAATAAAAAATAACAATATTATGACACAAAAGTTGGTAAAAAGGATAATCAACAAACAAAACAATCACAAAGCCAAGCATCATCACCACTACCAAAGGCAATGCAACCATCATGACCACTAACCAAAATATGATTAATCATGCAGCATATACTCTCCCATCTAACTCCCTTCCCGTGATAGAATCATGATGACCACTACCACTTAATTGATGGAATCATGAAGACCACTACCAAAGGCAAGCATAAGTGGTATAATAGCATAAGACCAATAAGCCACAACTAATTATTATTACACTTCGACGAAGTCACCATATATGATGTTCATGTTGATCATGTGCTTATAATTAAAATCAACAATGTGGGTCACAACTAAAATCATCCACTATATAACTTAAATCACAAGCTCACAAGTTAAATCATAAGCCGTAAACTTTCAATATCTTTCTCTCTTAATGATTTTAAAACATCTTGGCTTTTTATATGATCCATATACAATAACAATGTGGTTTTTTGCAGTCCAGGTTTTTCTATTTAATATAATGTATAGGAAACAAATCAACTTCCCATCGATCCAAAAATCACTATTACCATCATTACTACAACATCTAATTATATAATCTAATTTAATTAAGTTTCCTAGGGGCTCAAATATGTACAATAACCAATAAAACACAATTCATTTAATCATAAATTATAAAAAAACCAACTATAACATCATACGGATTGAGTAATCCGTATGGAGTATACGGATTACCCAATCCGTGAACCTCATACGGATTCAGTAATCCGTAGCATGCATACGGATTGGGTAATTCGTATGAGGCACACAGATTCACTAATCCATAAGACCAATCCGTATGCCTCCTACGGATTACCCAATCCGTATGGAGTATACGAATTACCCAATCCGTGACATCCATAACAGAGGGCGATAACGATGCATACCTCTCACAACGGTCGACACAGATTACCACCTCCCACAGTCAACGAACCACCACCAATGTAGCCTCAAACGCGTTGGAACTGACCAAAGCAATGGCGTGCGGCGGCAAGCAGAAGAAAATCGCAATAGACGAAGGTGTATGCTATGGTTTACGTAAGGAAGGCAAGTGAACAGTGCCTGTAATTACTTATATCAGCAAGGGCATTTACGAAATTTCACTGTGTTTTTCTGGGTGTATTGTTTTTTGGCTGGTGTATAAAGTTTTACCCCCAAGCCTAGCACTAACTAATAGTAGAAGTGAATTCATAATTCTGACTTTTGGTCTAAGTCCTAACCTAGCCTCTTCCAATCATGAAAGGAGGCCAGGACAATCCTTGCCTAACACTAATTAATAGTATAAGTGAATTCAATAATTATGATGAGTTTCAACTTAGTCTCTTCCAATCAGGAAAGGAGGCCAGAATGGTCTTAAGCCTAACTTTTTCCAATTGAAAAGGAGGTTAGGACTAAAGTCATTCATTGTATATTAGAAAGACGAGTAACATTGTAGATTTTCAATTAGTATAAAGAATGGTGCTACATAGTAGTACGAAGGAGCGTTGCACGAATCCAACTGTAAAAAAAAAAACTGCGAATGTAACACAAATTCCTTTGAGTTCTGCTTCCTACACCAGCTTAATGTCTAATACACCCAATACTTAATAGTGAATTTCCACAAATAGCCTTTGTAAAAAATCATTAAAGGTACGGACCAAATTATTTCCAATATACCACACGTTGCCGGGCATGTCTCTGTGCTGCGTTTTTGGTTGTGGTGGTCACCGTCGTTGCTATGGTGGTTGTTCTATGCGACGAGATAAATGGCGCATCGTTTTGTCTTCCATATGTTTCGTTTTCTGCAGAGGTACGAATTGGTAATCCATAAGGGTCATACGGATTGACAATCTATAAGCCTCATACGGATTGACAATCCTTATGATCCTTACGGATTACCAATCCCTATGAGCATTATAGATTGGCAATCCGTACGACCCTTATAGATTGCCAATCCGTATGGGTATTTTGAGTTTTTTTTTAAATGTTTTTAAATTTTTAAAACTGAAGTGGATGAATAAAGCGAAGTTCTATTCAATTGTAATTTTAAAGCATACTGTCATATGTTATGGTACCCAGATGGGTAGTAATTAAGTTGATGCATGCTATCTAATTTATAATTTTTCATGTCTTTTGTACTTTTAGGAATATATGTGTATATGCATATTACATACTTAAGATCGCGAACCAGGCTTGAATAATGATCATGTCACGACAAAAAAAACCCTTCATTCAACTTTTCGTGTAACTTTTCATGTATTAGCCACTGTGAATTTTACTCGCGAACCAAAGTGATGGGTTTTAGGGTACATAAATTAGCTTTCAATATTGGTTTGCTGCAATTTTTCTCAATCCTTTTGTGATTGGGTTAATTATCTTCTCACACTTAATTTGATAAAATGAAGTTCAATTCAATTGTAATTTCAAAGTGGATGAATAAAGTGAAGTTCGATCCAATTGTAATTTGAAAGCATATTGTCATGTGTTATGGTACCCAGATGGGTAGTAATTAAGCTGATGCATGCTGTCTAATTAAACACAATTTCTTGTTGTCATCCTTAGTTTGTTAACTTGAATATTGATTGTGATCCAGATGAGTATGCTTTGT
Source organism: Glycine latifolia (assembly GCA_013407115.1). Classification (NCBI taxonomy): domain Eukaryota; kingdom Viridiplantae; phylum Streptophyta; class Magnoliopsida; order Fabales; family Fabaceae; genus Glycine; species Glycine latifolia. Next base: position 17,241,267 of record CM023960.1, read on the forward strand.
AGTTGTTATCTAACATTTTCTCAAAATGTCAGGTTATGGCTAGAACGTTAGGATTACGTCGGGCTTTTGCCAAAGAAGGTAACAGAGAGGCAAGTGGTAAACGAAGAAGAAGCCCCTGCACGTCGAAGGCCGACAGCATCAGCACAAAGACAACGCGTAGGGATTAGTGTTGTTGAGGATGTGCATGTGCCTACTAACGAAGGTGTAGACATTGGTGACATTCTTGCACCTGAGGAGGGAAGCATTGATGCTGAGGCTGAGGGATTTGTTGGTGGGCCCCATGACACTTCAGTATTGTCACTTTATGCTGATCATTTTGCAACAAAAGTTTGGATAGGAGAGGTACGGTTTTATTTAAATATAATTCCATTTTACAATTATATTTGGCATTTATGTGTAGCTAGCTAACTAACAAATATTGCAGGAACGCCTTGAGCTGAAGTGGGCATCTCTTGGGAGAAAGGTCCAAAAATTTGGTAGGCCTGCACCTCAAATTGAAGGGTTTGTGGCCGATATGGGGTTTAGCCCACTTATCACCTGTTCGTTGGAGACAGGTGATAAGGGTTTAATATCAAACTTTGTAGAGAGATGACACAAGGAAACCAGTAGCTTCCATTTGCCGATCAGAGAGATGACTATTATGTTGGATGACGTCGCATCATTGTTGCATCTACCAGTCATGGGTGCCTTCCAGACGTATGATATATTGGATGTAGAGGAGGTTGTTGAATTACTAGTGGAGTTGCTTGAGGTGACTCCCAAAGAGGTTGAAGCATAGACGAAACAATGCCATGGAGCATAGGTTCGTCTATCTTGGCTACGAGACTTGTATAGTGTGAAGTACGAGTACATGGAGTGGACGGTGGCAGCCAAAGCATATTTGCTCCATTTGGTAGGTTGCACGATCTTCACTAACAAGAGTGTCACACATATCGGTGTGGTATTCTTGGAGGAATTTCAGGATCTACATGAGTCCGGTGGATTTAGTTGGGGAGCGGCTACCCTCCAACACATGTACGATAACTTAAACTATGCCTGTCAGCACCACGGTAAACATGTTGTTGGGTACATTAGTCTCCTGCAGGTACTTTTGATTACATTAACTAGTTTATTTCTACTTATTGATTAGTGTTTGGGTTGTTCATAAGCGACTTGTTTGTGTTAACTATTTTGATGAATACAGTGTTGGGTATATGAGCATTTTCCTGCAGTTGCCAACATGATTACAGATGAGGATTACGAAGAGAGGCAACCACGGGCATGTCGGTGGAGGCCAGGGAAGGCATTACCTATTGTAGGCGATTAGATAGGTTGACGATCGACGGTGTTTGTTGGACACCATACACTGATCACTGTGCATTCCGTGACTTTGAAGCCATTTCACTTTTCTCAGGTCATATCAGATGGGGCCCATACATTGTCAGATACCAACCGGAGAGGGTACTTAGACAGTTGGGATTTGTTCAGTCTATACCTTCCTCTGTAAGCTACCCCCCATCGAAAGAGGAGGCTGATGATAGGTGGCTTCACTTTTTTGAGCATCTTGCATTCACTGGAGACCGTGTTACTTTCCCTGGTCAGTGTGATGCAGATTATATGGAGTGGTTCTATCAAATTTTGCACCCATTCATGACCCCGCAAGTTCCAACTCCAAATGTTGCAGCACCTAAGGATGTGCCTGATGACATGCCTCAACATGCAGTGGTAAAATAAATCTATATTCATGTTAATGTCCTTTTCTTCGCATTGTTAGGCCTAATGTGTTAAAATGTTTTTGATCATTGTATCAGGGCGTGTGTCAAAGGATTGCAGAGAGGTTGCAACACATGATAGATCTTCACATGGTGACTGCAAGCACTGAAGCCTATGATATAATAGATCAGTGTATCAGATTAGCGTGAGGTGGATATGAGGATAGAATTGTTTACGTGCGGTCTAGACGATCGAGGCATGGATAGCGGGGAGATGGTGTAGATGGAGTTTGAGGTGTTGTGTTTTGTATCAAATGACACAAATATATTCAATTGTACTTGGTTGCATTTAATTTGTATATAAGATTTCTAATTAAGCATCAGTATATCCAAATACAAAGTAAGTGAACAATAACGACATTCACATTAACGTCATAAATCAACATAATCCATTGGTAGCCTTGTCAATGTGGTATACTTCTGCATTCGACTTACATAATTAGTGGGCCACTCTTTTGCTTGAGAATGACAATGTCTTGACCATAACAAAGCAGTTGATGGCATAGGATTGTTGATATTAAAGGAAGCTGCAAGGAGAATATGGCAAGGATTGAACGCTTGATGGTGTTTTAGCTTTTTACATGCCTAATCATTTGATGGCATTTGTAATTTGTCTTAATGGGTGAAGTAAATTGCCTTGTGATCATTCATTAGCATGTGCATTCTCATGATCATACATACATGGTTTTCAGACTTAAAGAAATCAAATGGTTTTATAAGAAATGAAGTTCTCAATGGCTAAGTTTTTAAAAAAAAGCAATACTTGTTGGATTAAGGGGGAGCTACTTCAGGAATAAGAAGAAAGTTAACTCAAGATTTGGTTTTGAGCTTTCAACATGCAAAGGTTAACTTGAAGACAATTTAGGATTAAATTGTGTAAGAGAAAAGCAATTCTGGTGATCTAAGTGCATTGCATTCATTCAATCCATATTCAACTTAATTAAGTCAACAAAAATCACAAGGCATTATCAATTCAACTAAGGTTTTAAAATAATTCAAAGGTTTTTAAGAAAAAGCATTTCTCACTGTAATAATCGATTACAGTAATGGTTTAATCGATTATTTTGTTCTTCATCAAATCTGGAAAACCCTCAGGAACACTTTAATCGATTACCATATCGAATTAATTGATTATTTGACCTACTCTTTCATATAAACTGCCTTGTTGAACTCTTTAATCGATTATGATGAAGTTGTAATCGATTACATGCTCATATCGGATTTTAACATTGCACTACCATAATCGATTACCACATATAGTAATCGATTACATAGCCTTTGAAGAAAACCAAGTTTTACTAAATTAATCGATTACCAAAGTTCCTAATCGATTACACCTTGCTTTGGAAAAATTGTGCTGCACTGTCTTAATCGATTACCAGGTTTTGTAATCGATTATCCAAGCTTTATGAAAATACACTATGACTGGTTTAATCGATTACCAGGTTTCGTAATCGATTAAACAAGCTTTGTGAAAAATACGCTTTGACTGTAATAATCGATTACAGCTCGAGATAATCGATTATTTTGCTTGCTATTCAAACCCAGAAAACCTATGAACAGATTAATCGATTATAATGGAAATGTAATCAATTACCAAAGTAATTTAATCGATTATTAGGCGCGTTTTAATCGATTACTGACGATTAAAATTTTCTGTTATAAATAGAACCCTTGCTCAGCTGTTTTTGTAACCTTGTGGAATAATACCCATTCGAATTTTCTGAGCTAAAACAGTCTTGTGAGCATTCTTAATTGTTTTCTGAGGGTTTGATTCAGTCTAGCTTCATGTGCATTGAGTCACTCTTGAAGCTTGAAACCATTTCAAGATTAAGGAAAGCTATGTTTCTTGTGTTTTAAACATTCAACCTGTTCTGGTAACCTTATTTGCATTGCATACATTGGATCATCAGGTTGTTTCTCTCCTTAATCTGGTTGTAATTTTTGTTTTGATTATTGTTTTGTAATTTGCTATTGTAATTGAGTTCTTACTTGTAATCTAGAGATAGGGTTTCTCTAGGGGTTGTGCTGAGTAGTGTTCTCAGTGGGTTTGTCTCTAAGAATCTAATAGTGCTTTAGATTTCTGAACTTTATCTAGGGTTGATAAAGAGAGGCTTTGTAATTGCTTGAAGAACAGAAATTAAATAGTGGAACTTCAACCTAGTGTTGGTTGAAAGAAACTGGATGTAGCTTCATGGTGTTGAAGTGAACCAGTATACATTGCTTGTGTGTTGTTTTCTGAATCTACTCTCCTCATATAAATTGTTTCCTGATTCATTTGCTTATCTTGAAAAGTCAGTTTTGATCCATTGAATTTTAAGGGGCTGAGCTACTTGATTGAATAAGGTTTCTTGGTTTTGAAAAGTGATAAAGATCCTTTAAAACTCTGATTTTGATTAAAGAATTTTTGATTTACCAAGGTCTAACCAATTCACCCCCCATCTTGGTTAAGTGTGAAATATTCATATCATTTTCAATACTTACTGCTTTAATCGATTACACAAGCAATATAATCGATTAAAGACATTCATATGATTCTGGAAAAGCCTTGAAGAACATTTTAATCGATTACAGGCTTCTTGTAATCGATTACACAGTGCTTTATGAAAAACCATGCATCACTGGAATAATCGACTATCTCACTATGTAATCGATTATCTTAATACGTTTGCATTGATGCTGTTATGGTTTAATCGATTACAGTATGGTTTCATTGATTATTTTGTTCATGAAACCATTTCCAGAAAGCTGAAGAACAGTTTAATCGATTATCTAGTATTTTAATCGATTACTTATGGCAATTTAATCGATTACACTAACAGATTAATCGATTATTGTCAGTTAATTCTATTTTATAAAAAACTGTTTGGGTCTGCTATCTATATATACACATTGAACGAATTGTTCTATATACATGAGTGATATACCCAAGAGTTAAAGAGCTTTCTGAGAGTTTCAAAGTCTGATTTGCTGAGTGAAAAATCATGTCTTGTAAGGATCAAGAATTCTGAGTTTTGAGAAAATGTGTTAAAGAAAATAAGGTTTTCAAGATAGTGCTTCTGAGCTATAGATTTCTTATAACCTGGAGTGTGTGTGGTAATCTCATTTCATTTCATTCATTCATACATGAAAGATCATAGGTTGTGTTTATCTTGAACCTATCTTCTTAGATGTTCTAACATTTTCTGTTGTTTTTGTAATATATCATTAGTTTCTTTTCAAGCAACTAGAGTAGGGTTCTCTAGGTTTGAGATTCTGAGTAGGGTTCTCAGCATCTTGGTGATTTGTATTCTAATAGGGTTTAAGAATCAGGATCTTTGTCTAGTGTTGATAAAGAAAGTCATTTGTGGATTGCTTGTAAAAGATTTTTTTGATATAGTAATTACTCTAACCTAGTGTGGGTTGGAAGCAACTGGATGTAGCCTCCAAGGTTGAGAGGTGAACCAATATAATTGCTTTGTCTCTTGTTTAAATTCTGTATGTTTCATTACATGTCTTTGTGAAATCAAGATTTATTATCAAAGAAACATTTTCTGTCATTGCTTTCATTTCCATGGTTGATCTTGGGTGAAGAAAGATTTCTGGATTTGAAAAAGGTGAACTAGTGATACGATCCAAAGTGTTTAATTCCACAATTTGTTTTAGAAAGTTTTAAATATCCATTTTGAACCAATTCATCCCCCTTATTGGTTCATTTGTAATGTGTTCATTGTATTTTCAAAGACATTCATCTCGTAATAAAACCTGAACAAAAAATGTCAATCAAGTTATTATTAATTACATGTTTTGTACTATATGAAAGGAAAAACATGTTTACGGTATGTTATACCTAAAAAAAATGATTTCAATACACATGACCAATACAAATGACACGATGTACAGTAGGATCTCTAGGCAGTTGACTTCTAAGCCGGAAAAAACGTCATACTTTGTTCCTTAGAAAGACAAACAAGAACAAGGTTATATTGTGAAGCAATGACAAAACTCATGTCAGTAATATCCATGTGAACAATGTATAAGTATAATTATACACAAAATTATCATATACATATCAAAACAAGACATAAAACCTTTACCTTTGACAATCTGTCAACAAGGAGTGACCTTTTTAACTCCTTAAATCTTTGTATCCCACCAAACAAGTCAATATACTCTTCAAACCATTCTGCAAGTTCCTTGAGCAAATGGTTGCGTACCACAGCCCAGGCATCTTCACCATAACCAAGTAAACCCGCAATAACATGATAGTCACAATTACCATCGACTTTAACATCACATACACCAATAATGTAATTCCTCATGCATGGCAGAAACTGATCCAACATTGGAATATTACCTATTGGCAGAGGTCCTGAAGATGTTGATGCATACTATTTTTGAGATGAGCAACTATCATGTTGAGAATGTAACGCGTCCACGTACTCAAAGTACGATGGATCCCGCTTGGTTGATCTTTGGTATTTGGTAACGTTTTTCTTTTGAGCCCCTTTTGTCTTGACCTTTTCAGGAGGAGGGCACATGGAAGTTCTATTAGGGTATGCTATTTCTTTGAGTTTAGTCTTTAGAGTAACTTTGCCACACATATCAAGACTTTCGAATCGCTTCGATATTACTTCCATCTCTTCTATTATGGTGACTGCGCACTCATTGACACCTTGGTCTAGGAAATGTAACCTCGACAAAAACATGTGTACCGCACCTAGTGGTATGCTGCCAATAGTATACTTGGCTAGCTCACATGCACAAGGCAAACCATGCATGCTTCTCAACACACATCCACAACGAGAACTATCAACACTTGCATAATGAACTCACTCAAACGTCGCAAAAATTTCATTTAGTGCATACCTAGAAACCATGCCGACGAGTCTTTTATACAACGTAATTTTAAACACATGTCCAACGACGTGGGTGCTTAACTCAAAAGAAACCTTTATTTCACTGTGTTGCAACGTGATCATGTTGTTCATGCCATCCCAAACATTACATAGATCTCCAAGGCTATCCTACAATAGTCGCTTTAAGGTCCAATGAGCAAACTCAACCTTGCAGTTAAAGGTTAAAACAATCTATATGAAAAACGTAAAATTATTGAAATGATAATGTCATCAATATATTGTAAAGGATTTACTTGTTTGTAGTAGTGTTTCCAAAATGCATGACTTATCAGTCCATGCCATCACAAATCTTTCTTTGTGGGGAATCAACCACGTGTCTTTCACATATCGAGCAAATATTGGTCACGATAATGTCATATTAATTTCTTCAGACATAATACTATCATGCATCCAATAATTGTTGTCCATCTTAACAAACAAATTCAAAATAAATTATCATTAACAAACTATACGCATAATAATCATATTCACAAAAATTACACTGTTATTTTAATTCAGATTCAATACATGACTTAAAAGGACAAATACAAAATCAATAACAAAAAATACACATCTCACAAATACATTTATTAATAAAACATTTAAAAAAACAAAAAAAAAACTCAAAAAAACAAAATTAAAAATAAACAGCCTTAGGGATTGCCAATCCGTATGAGTATTGCTTTGCTACAGTAACTACAGTGCAAAACGTACCTCCGACGATGATAGTAGCCAACCAAACCTCCATGAATGCTAACCATGACCTCCACCACCAAAACAACAGTGCAAAAAGCAGCCAAATCAAAAACCAAGCAAAAAGCAAGAAGCGCCACGAAGGAAGAAACACCAAACTTCACAAAAGCGGAGCCAAGCTAGCTGGTGTATGTTAAGAAGAAAGAGAAAATGAATAAGGGCACTATTGGCATTTCAGCAAAATTTTTGGGTGTATTAGAATTCTTCTAGGTGTAGGAAGCAGATCCCAATTCCTTTTAACCCACACAAAACATTGAACCATCAGTGTTTCCTTTCACCCATTACCTATTAGGTGATGGATTATGCTTCCTACACCCAGCATATTTCCAATACACCCAACAAAATTTTGAAATTCCAATACTGCCCTTCCTTTATTCTCTTTCTTCATAACTCATACACCCAACTTTTCTTCATTTTTGCTTCTTATTTGAAGTTGGGTCTCGGTTGTTCTTCAACTGTGCTTCTTCATTTCGGATCCCTGGTTTCTGTTTGATTTGGCACTACTGTTTTGGTGGTGGTGGAAGTGGTGTTCATTCGTGGTGGTTGGTTCGTTTGGGTTCGACAGAGCTTCGACGGAGGTACGTTGTTACTACACCGAACACTGTGACAATCCGTATGACTTTTTTTTATTATAATTATTGTTTATAAGTGTTTTTTTATTTTATAAATGTTTTTTAATAAATGTATTTGTCAATTGTGTAAAATTTGTTGTATGCAAAAAATTTTATTTGTTATTGAATTTGTATTAGTCCTTTTAAGAAATGTATTGAATTTGTATTAAATTAACACTTTAATTTTGTTGAATATTATTATTATGCGTGTAGTTTGTTTATGAATTTTTTAATTGTTTGTTAAGATGAACAACGATGAGTTAATGTATGACAGTATTATGTCCAAAGAAATTAATATGACTGAAGACAGCGGAGACGCACCTTCTGTGTTTGAAAATAACAAGTGTTAAGTTGATTGTTCTGATGCCTTCAATACTTCAGAGGTATTTATATCATATTGTATTTGATAAAAGTAAGTAAATGAATTATTTTAGAAGATTAAAGATGTATTATCATTTTTAAATGTATTATTCTCGTGAGGAGGTATTGCAATGGGCTCGTACTATTGGATATGATATTGATTTTGTAGCTATGATAATGAGGTTTAACATAGCAACTTGAAATAGGGAAAGGACCTCATTTATTTTAATTGGTTGTGAAAGGAGTGAAAAGTATAGAGCATTCAACAACGATTTAGTACAGACGACGACTAGAACTAGAAAGTGTGGTTGTTCTTTAAAGTTACGAGCGAAACTAGTCATAGGAGGTGAAGGCTGGATGAGGAAGTTAATATGTGGGACTCATAACCATCGTTTGGCTAAGTCATTGACTAGACATCCATATGATGGTCATTTACCTGAGGATGAGAAGGTTATTGTTGCTGATATAACAATGTCAAGGGTTAAACCAAAGAATATTCTTCTAACTTTAAAGGATCACAATCCCAAAAATTGTACAACAATGAAGCAAGTGTACAATGCAAGATATGTGTACCGTTCTTCCATAAGAGGTAATAATACTGAAATGCAACAATTAATGAATATGTATATCCATTGGCATAGACTGAAGGATGAAAATGTTGTACGTGACATATTCTAATCACATCCGGATGCAGTGAAATTGATCAATACATGTCATTTGGTATTCCTCAGAGACAGTACATACAAAACAAATAGGTACAAACTCCCTTTGCTTGACATTGTTGGTGTGACACCTATTGGGATGACATTTTCATCTGCTTTTGCGTATTTGGAGGGCGAATCTATAAACAATCTTGTTTGGGCTCTTGAACTATTTAGAGGGCTTTTTATGAAGAGTGATGTTTTCCCTGAAGTCATTATTACTGATAGAGATTCAGCATTGGTGAATGCACTGAAAACTGTTTTTCCTGGGACAACCAACTACTCATACTTATCTGAATCATACTCATCATACACATCTGAATCATAACTCTTAGTAACCCAAAAGACTTAAGACAAGAACGTGAAGGCAATATGTAAAACCCTTGTGGGACAAAACAATGCATGGGACTATGTGATGGAAGCATGGGATAGTCATGTATATTGTGCTTCTGGAAAAAATATGATGACTGTCTTATAAAGTTTGAAATTGCTTGTGCACCGTGACCAATTTTTGTTCAATATATGAAAGATACGTGGTTGAATCCGCACAGAGAAAGATTTGTAACGACATGGACTAATAAAGTCATGCATTTTGGAAACACTATAACTAACAAGTATCAAATCCTGAACATTATTTTAATTGTAATGATCATTTATTGTGATGGATGAAATCTAATTATTATGTGTGTAAAATTGTAGGGTTGAGTCTACCCATTGGAACTTAAAGAGACTATTACCGAATAGCCTTGGAGATCTATGTAGTGTTTGGGATACCATGGACAACATGATCGCTTTGCAACACAATAAAATAAAGACATCTTTTGCGAGAAACACGCATGTCGTCGGACATGTGTTTAAGTTACCTTGTACAAGAGACTTATCGGCATGGTGTCAAGGTATGCGTTAAACGAAATTGCTGCGGAGTTTGAGCGAGTCAATTATGCATGCGTTGATAGTTCTCATCGTGGCTGTGTGTTGAGAACTACATATGGTTTGCCTTGTGCATGTGAGGTAGCTAGATATGTTGTTGGCAGTATTATGCTTGACACCGTCCATATGTTTTGGCGGAGGTTACATTTTTCAGACCAAGGTATAGATGAGTGCGAAATCCACATAACCGAAGAGATTTGAAATTCTTGATATGTGTGGCAAAGTGACTCTAAAGACTAAACTCAAAGAACTAGCATACCCTGATCTAACTTCTATGTGTCTTCCTCCTAAAAAGGTACACACAAAAGGTGCTCAAAAGAAACATCTAACCAAACACCAAAGATTAACCAAACGAGATTCATCTTACTTTGAGTATGTGGATGTGTTACATTCTGAGCGTGATAGTTGCTCGTCACAAAAATGGTCTGCATCATCATCCACCCAACCTATATCAATGGGGAATATTCCAATGCTAGATCAATTTCTCCCTTGCATGAAGAATTTATTTTAAACGTTGTTGATGTTAAAGCTGATGGTAATCGTGGTTATCGTGTAATTGCGGCCTTACTTGGTTATGGTGAAGATTCATGGTCTCTGGTATGCAATCATTTGCTCAAAGAACTTGCACAATGGTCTGATGAGTATATGGCCTTGTTTGGTGGGTTACATAGATTTAAGCAGTTAAAGCGGTCCCTACTTGTTGATGGATTGTCAAATGTGAACTTTTTATGTTTTGTTTTGATATACATTGGATAATTTATTTTTGTACAATACTAATATAATTTGTTGCTTGTAGGTAACCATGGATAAATGGATGGATATTATTGATATGGGTTATGTAATTGCTTCACGGTATAACTTCGTACTTGTTTCTCTTTCTTTGCAACAAAGTATGACATTTTCTCCTCTTAGAAGCCAACCGCCTAGAGATCCTGCTGTACATCGCGTCATTTGTATTGGTCATGTGTATGGAAATCATTTTTTTCAGGTATTAATTGCACGATTTTATTTGTTTTCAATGATTACAAGACATGTAATTAACAATAACTGTATGGTCTATGATTTTGTTCAGTTTTTATTGAGACAGATGCCCTATGCCATCAAATGATTTGTTATGGTCAAGACATTCTCACTCTCAAGAAAAATAATGGCCCACTAGTTATGTTAGTTGAATGCAAAGGTATACCAATTTGACGAGGTTACTAGCAGACTATGTTGATTTAGGACATTAATGCCAATATTTACTTATTTTTTATTTGTATTGTAGTTGGATTATGATAATGTTGAGCTTTATTTTTTAATAGACAAATGACGGAGACATGCATAACCAATACTTAAATATAAATTAAATGCAAACAACTACAGTAGTCATGTTGTCAACATGTTTAAACACACATTTATACTCAACCAAACAAAACGATGATCCTCAAACTCTGTCGACATCATCTGTCCACTGTGCACCCTCATTCGTCTAGACTGCACATAAACATTTCCATGGTCAAATACACCTCATGCTAATCTGATACACTGATATGTTATAATGTATGCATCAATGCCAGTAGTAACCATCTGATACAATAGCAAATTTTTTTTAACAAACTAAGATATATATTTTTAAAATAATACTAACAAAAATATAAGTTAATGTTGCCACTGCATGTCGAGGCATGTCAACATCAACAACTGATGGTGCAGGTCAAGGTGGAAAATGTGTTGTATCATCAACCAACACATGTGGTGGATCTGGTAAATGATGATGCACGACGAGAGGACGTCTAACAAACTCCCCAATCTGTGGTAGACTCATGAAAGGGTGAGATATTTGGTAGAACCAAGCCATATACCTTGAAACACACAAACCAGCAAAAGTGATAAGATCTCAAGTGGCTGCAAGGTATTGCAAAAAGTGTAGCCATCTATCATCAACCTCATCTGTCGATGGGGAAGGCGAGCTTTGAAGGAAAGGAATTGGCTGAACAAATCCAAATTGTCTTAAAACCCTCTCCGATTGGTATCTGACAATGTAAGGTCCCCATCTGATATGACCAGAGAACAAAGAAATGATTTGAAATTCACTGAATGCACGGTGATCAGCATATGGTGTCCAACAAACATCATTTGTTGTCAACCTATCTAATCACTTACGATAGGTTGTGATTGGTAATGCCTTCCTAGCCTTCCAACGACTGGCCAGTCGTTGGCTCTGTTTGTAGTCCTCATCTGAACCATATTCCCAATTGTAGGAAAATGCTCATAGATCCAACATTGTAATTACAAATACAATGAAAACAAATTAGTTGTTACAATATAACTCATACGAAAGGAATAAACATAAGACACATAAAATGACAGAAGTACCTGAAGGAGACTGATATACCCTGCAACATGTTTACCGTGGTGCTGACACACATACTTTAAATTGTCATACATGTGTTGGAGTGTAGCCGATCTCCTACTAAATCCTCTAGACTACTACAAATCATGGAATGAGTCCAAGAATACCACACCGATATGTAGCAAAGATGGTGCAACCTACCAGATGGAGCAAATATGCTCTAGCTGCAACAGTCCATTGCATTGACACACACTTGAGACGATAAATGTCTCGCAGCCAAGAAAGCCAGACATATGCTCTGTGGCATTGTTTTGTCTCAGCTTCAGCTTCTTCGGCAGTCACATTAAGCAACTCAACTAATAATTGCACAGCCTCCTGTAAATCTATTACATCATAGGTCTGGAAGGCACCTATGATTGGTAGATGTAACAACGATGCCACATCATCGAGGTTAATAGTGATTTCTCCTATCGGGAGATGGAAGCTGTTGGTTTCTTTGTGCCATCTCTCCACAAAAGCATATATTAAACCCCTATCACCTGTCTCCAATGAACATGTAATAAGCGTACTTAAGCCTGTAGCGGCCACTAAACCTACAATTTTAGGTGCAGGCCTTCCAAATTTTTTAACCTTCCTTCCATGACACGCCAACTTCAACTTAGGACGTTCCTGCAATTATTTTAGTTAATTAGGACAACTAAAATGACAAAAATACGTAAATGGAAATATATTTAAAGACAATACTACCTCTCGTGCCCAAACTTTAGCTGCTACATGATCAGCATAAAGTGACAACACTAAAGTATCTTAGGGCCTGCCAGGAAAACCCTCAGCATCACAACTTCTATCCTCAATAATTAGAATTCTAGCCACGTCATCACCTTGGTCAGCAGGCACATCCTCAACAACAGCAGCACCTGCCCATTGTCTTCGTACTGATGCTATCGATCTTCGTCGTTTAGGGGCTTCTACTTCGTTACCACAATCAGCTCTACCTAAAGCTCTATTGACAACTTTGCCTAAAGCCCAACATAATCCTCGTGTTCTAATCATAATCTACAAATTTGGAAAATTGTTAGATTACCACTTCAAATCAACCCAAATCAATACAATTAATTTCAGTTATTTTCATACAATTTAAACATTACAAAAAAAAAATATCACATGTATTCATTATTATCAACTATAACTACTAAAAAAATATTAAACACATACGGATTCATTTATTATTATGATATCAAATTAAAAACAAAACACATACCATTTACTTTAGCATGTCTAATTCAAATTTGATAAACTTAACAGTACATACAAATGAAATAAAATGTTATTTACTTACTGAATTTATGTATATCATTAAATAATTTCATTGTAAATTACTATTCTTATAATTAACAAAATTATACTACATATTTTAAAATAAACCCAAAATTGAACTAGTTATTTACTTTAAACTCACTTTGAAGTCAATAAAACAAATTTTTCACAAAATAAACCATCATTCACATTTGAAATTCAAAGACATTACCAAACAACAAATACTATTCAATTATTTAAAAAAAAAAAATAAAACTTCTTTTTTTTCAAAAAAAAATTCATCTAACCCTTACGAATTGACAATCTGTATGAGCCTTACAGATTGGAAATCCTTATGACTCATACAGGTTAACAATCCGTAAGAAGCTTACTGATTATCAATCCGGAAGCCTCATGCAGATTGCCAATTCGTATCAAGCTTATAGATTTCCAATCTGTTTCCTTCCTATGGATTGTTAATCCGTATCAAGGTTTACAGAATGCCTTATTGTTCCTTCTTACAGATTTCCAATCCATACTCATACGGATTGCCAATCCATAAGCATTAACAGCAACCAATTTCTTATCCAATCAAATGAAACTACATACAAGTGAACTTCCAATGAATGTAGCAGAGCACGCATGGTCGAGAACTAAAACCCCAAGGACAACAATCAATTCATCAGATGACTCCAAACTTACATGGACAACGACAACAACGGAGGACACTCAACCATAGAAACCACACCAACCATGAACGACCAACAATCATAAGCAAAAATGAACCAGTAGCGTGCCCGAGGAGGAGATGAGGGACAATGAAAACAAACCACGATGAGACAGAAGGAAGGAGAAGAAACAAAGCCTGAATGGTGTATGGGAAAAACATTACGTACGTCCTTATCCCATTTTTAGAATGGGTATTTGTGGAATTTCACTATGAAATGATGGGTGTATAAGGAAATTTCCTGGTGTAAGAAGCATAACACTTTGGTGATGCATGTGGTACTGTGCGGAATTGCCCAATACAGGGAATCTCACAACAGTAACATTCTCAGCTTCATAAGCTCTGTGTTAAGGGATATGCTTCCTACACCAACGTATTTTCTAATACACCTAGCATTGAATAGTGAAATTCCACAAATAGCCTTTGTAAAAAAGGTTTAATGTACGGACTGAAACTTTTTTCCAATACACCATTCACTCTCATTTTGATATCGTCCATTCCACCGAGTCATCATCTGCTTTCCTTCTCCATCGCGTTGTCGTTGGGCACACATTTTCTGCATTTTTGGTTGTGGTTGTTGGCCGTTAGTGGTTGTCGTCATTGCTATGGGGATTGTTTTCCGAGATGAGCGGTAAGTTTGTTTCGTCTTCCGCTTTTGGTTTGGGTTAGTTCGTGCATACGGATTTGCAATCCGTAAGGCTCATACGGATTGCCAATCCGTAAGGCTCATACGGATTGCCAATCCGTAAGAAGGAATGACAATCTATATGAGCCTTACGAATTGTAAATTTGTAAGGGTCATACAAATGACAATCCGTAAGGGTCTTACAGATTGCCAATCCGTATGATCCTTAAGGATGGATAATCCGTAAGGGTATTTTGAGTTTTTTTTTAATGTTTATTATTTTTAGAAATTTAATTGACAGTATTTGTTGTTGGTTTGGGTTAATTTCATTTGGGTAATCAGGTGTGTAATGATTTGATTGAGTTGCATGTGTAATGATTGAGTTGCATAGCCTACCAATTATTTTTCATGAATTGAAACTAATTAGGGCAACAATAACTAATTAGTTAATGAACTTAAATTGTAATTTCAAAGTTTTTGAATAAACTGAAGTTCTATTCAAGTTAACCACTTTTTTTTTAGGGGTATTTTAGTTGTCCAATTTTCTGTGTATGATATTGTGATATTTTATCGTACCCAGATGGGTACTAATTAAGCTGATGGATGTTGTCGAATTCTATTTTTTTTTATTGTGATCCATAGTTGGTTAAC
Organism: Glycine latifolia; assembly: GCA_013407115.1. Classification (NCBI taxonomy): domain Eukaryota; kingdom Viridiplantae; phylum Streptophyta; class Magnoliopsida; order Fabales; family Fabaceae; genus Glycine; species Glycine latifolia. Next base: position 17,256,884 of record CM023960.1, read on the forward strand.
TTGAATATTGATTGTGATCCACATGGGTATGCATTGATTTAGGTTGATTTGATTTGTATGAAAATAACTAATATTGATTGCATTCATTTGGATTGATTTGAAGTTGTTATCTAACAATTTGTCAAAATGTCAGGTTATGGCTAAAACATGAGATTACCTCTGCTTTTGTAGAGAGATGGCACAAGGAAACCAATAGCTTCCATTTGCCAATAGGAGAAATGACTATCACGATGGATGACGTCGCATCATTGTTACATCTACCAGTCATAGGTGCCTTCTAGACCTATGATATATTAGATGTAGAGGAGGCTGTTCAATTACTAGTGGATCTACTTGAGGTGACTCCCGAAGAGGCTGAAGTAGAGACGAAACAATGCCATGGAGCATATTTTCGTCTGTATTGGCAGTGAGACTTGTACTGTGTGAAGTGTGAGGCTATGCAGTGGACGGTGGCAGCTAGAGCATATTTGCTCCATTTGGTAGGTTGCACCATCTTCGCTAACAAGAGTGTCACACATATCGATGTGATATTCTTGGAGGCATTTCGTGATTTGCATCAAGCTGGTGGATTTAGTTGGGGAGCGACTGCACTCCAACACATGTATGACAACTTAAACTATGTGTGTCAACACGGTAAACATGTTGCTGGGTATATTAGTCTCCTTCAGGTGTGACAAGTTAAATGATTTCTGCTTATTGATTTCAGTATTATTGCCTCTTATAGAAGTACAGAATGCATATCTTGTATTGTAGACTTGTTTTATTGTTGTATAGTTTTCTGGATTGCGCTCTTTTAAAGTTAGAAGGGTATTCTTTGGTTTAACCCTTGACTTTGTCATTTAAGCAACAATAACCTTCTCTTCCTCAGTCAAACAATAACCTTCTGGATTGCGTCTCACATATTAACTTCACCATCCAGCCTTCACCACCTACAATTGATTTCGCTCGCAATTTAAAAGGACAACCACACTTTCTAGTGCTAGCCGTCGTCCTTACTAAATCTTTCTTGAATGCTCTAAACTTTCCACTCCTTTCAAAACCAATTAAAATAAATGAGGTTCTTCCCCTTTTTCGAGTTGTTGTGTCAGATCTCATTACGACGGCTACTAAGCCAATCTCATTTGCAACTCTATGAGCCCATTGCAATGCCTCATCATGAGACTTAAACACCTATAAAAAATGATAATACAACTTCAATCTTCTCAAACAATTAATTTACTTACTTTAGTCAAATACAATATCATATAAATACCTCTGAAGTATTAAAGGCATCAGAACAATTAACTGAACAGTTGTTATTTTCAAACGCAGAAGGTGCATCTCTGTTGTCTTCAATCATATTAATTTCTTAAGACATAATATTGTCATACATGCAGTCATCGTTGTCCATCTTAACAAATAATTTAAAAATAAATGTTCATTAACAAACTAATACAAATTCAATAACAAATACATTTATTGGAATACAACAAATTATACACACTTTACAAATACATAAATTAAAAAATATTTTAAAACAGAAATAAATCCCTTTTAAAAAAAAAATAGGTCATACGGATTGGCAATCCATATGACCTTTACGGATTATCACAGTTGGGTGCAGGAACATACCTTCGACAAACCCAAACCAACCACCACAAATGACAACCACCTCTGCCACCACCAAAACAACAGCACCAATCGGAGATGAAAAAACGCAGCTAAAGAATGAACGAAACCAATGACCCAGCCAATGGAAAATGAAGAAAAGTGTTGGGTGTATCTGTTGTAACCAACAGAAAAAACAAGGGCATTCTTGGAATAATTAAAGTTTGTTGGGTGTATAAGAATAACTGCTGGTGTAGGAAGCATTTCCCCTGTGTTGAACCACCCTAATAATTAATGACCCATTAAAAGCGGTCGTGTATCTTGATTCATCACACTGGTGGCACAAAGGACAGAGGGAAGCATTCAACATGACTCATCATGAAAAAAATTAGTATTCTTTTGAACTTAGGATGGACATGGAACAAAATTAATGATAACTTTGCCATATCCCGACTATAAAATATTCGGTTTGCTATACTTTTTACAATTTTTTAAATATATAACATCTGGGTATAAGATAGAAATTTAAGAATGGAAGTTTAAGATAAAGAATATTATATATTGAATTAAAACTAAGATAATCATGTTAAAAGTAAATGGTAATTGAGAAATATAGTTGTCTTAGAAATGAAATATCATTCTCAACGTATTTCTTAATAATTTGAGTCTATTATCCAATATTAAAAAATAAACCTATATAAAAACTTTACTATAAAATAGATATATAAATTAATTAATATATCAAATTAAACTTTTAAATAGATTAAATGAAACTTAAAAAAAATTATAATAGATAATAGCAATTTTTAAAGTATTTTCTTGAATATTCATAATTTTATTGTGTGTCTATCTCTTTTAAATCACTTGTTTATTTTTAATTTTCATCTTTAAATTAAATTTTAATATTTTTATAGCTATAAATAAATTTATATCACAATTTTAATTATTCATTATAAAATCAAAATATAATTTATTTATTTAAATATATGTTTGTTTGTTATGAATTATTAAAAATATATTTATTATCATTTTAAATTAAATAAAAACATTTAACTTATTAAAAATAAGTGAAGAAAAATAGAAATGGTAATAAAAAGAAAAAGAAGATAAAAAATATAGCAACAAGTTGAATTGAACTAAAATATTTAAATTAATATATATATATATATATATATATATATATATATAATCACCAACAAGAATAAAATATTTAAATTTGAAACAACACAACAAAATTTTAAAATATAAAGAATATGACATAAATTTAAAAACTATCCCAATGTATACTGATTTACCATTTGCTAGCCCTTTTGAGCCAGAACACTTATGATTTTGTTGGAACACTAACCTAGGTTAAGAATTTCCTACCTTACCTTAGGTTAGGAGAGCAAAAGGGATTTTGTTGGAACTTCTACCATTTGGGTGGCTAAAAGTGATGAAAATACTTTGTTTTAAATGTGGCTAAAACTATAGAAAAGAAAAATAAAAAAAGAAACAAGTCCTTTGTAAAATAAATAAAAGTATGAATTATGTACATTATGTTGTAAATTGTACAAAGTGTTATAAATTCTATAAAGTTGGGTAATTGGGATATTGGTATAAGAAATATTGAAAACTTGGTAGAAAAAAGGGAAGAGATAGGAAGTGATGATAGTTTTCTTATATGTGTGCTCTCCTATTCTCAGGGTAACTTTGAATATCCAGAAAAACCAAGATTTTCTTCAAGCCAGGCCCAACCCTAAAAGTCCTAAAGATCTATGATAAATATGTACTTTGATTTGATAGGAAATGAACTGTAATGTTGATCAATGACATATCAGTGTTGGAATTGAGAAGAAACACTTACCTGTGGGAGAATTAAACACCTTTGAGAAGTTTTCTTCTGTTTGAATAAATCAAGTGTTTTCTTTTATGCTATTTAGAAATGAAATGTGAATTGATCTTAATCTCATTTGGTTTTGTGAATTCTATCTTTTGTGTTTTCAATTTTCAAGGTTGATTATTTGAAAATGTTGTTATGATCACTTTGAAAGTTGATTCTTTACAAAGCATGATCATATTAAAGTGTTTTCTTTATTACTTATACTCCTATTATTTGTAGTTTTATTTCTTTGCATTGCTTGAGGACAAGCAAGATTCTAGGTTGGGGGTAGTGATAAGTGCCTTATTTGAGTTATTTTCAAGATTATAATTGTTAGATTCAAGAATCAGAAGACAAGTGTTATTTTGATATTTGTTACATGCCCACTCATATTTTGATGGCATTTGTAATTTTTCCTTTTGGTTAAGCTTGGTTCATTAAGGATAAAATCCTATAATCCTTTGCAATCATTAAAGAAATCATACATGCATGCATTCACACTTAGGTTAAGAATCATATTAGTATATGCAAATAATTAGAAATACATTTGTAAATCTAAACAAGCATAAAATGATTTTTTACTGTTTTAATCGATTACATAAGTCATATAATCGATTACATAAGGCATCTGCATAAATCAGTTTAGCCTGATGAACTGGTTTAATCGATTACCAAATAATTGTAATCGATTAAATATGCTCTGGAGTACTTTGGACATATTCTGGCATAATCGATTAAAGTGCATTATAATCGATTACCTCTGCTTGTGAAGAATATTTGTATTTCTGGCGTAATCGATTACATGGTCAAATAATCGATTATTATGTTCGTTCAAGATTTCCAGAACTGAGATGAACAATTTAATCGATTATTGAGACGGAATAATCGATTACTGATGATTAAATAATCGATTACATTAGCTAAATAATCGATTACAGTCTGTTAAATCTATTTTTATAATTAGAAAAGCTGTGTCACTGAAAATAGAGATCTAGAAAAGAGAGCTTTCGTGACTATCAGTGTGATTACATTCTCTAAAGGTTCAGAAGAGTTTAAAAAGTTGATTTTACATGTGTTGATCATTGAAGTTAGATTCAACATGGTTGCTTAGTAGAAGATCTCATTGAGTGTGATCATTCATGTAAAGAAGTGATTCAAGAAGGTTCAAGATAGAGTTTCATGCATCATTTCAGGTTGTATAATTCGTTCATATCATTTTAGCTGCAAAGGAAAATAAGGTGATATCCTTCTTGAACATTAAGCTTTTTTATTTGTAGTTGTTCTTTTGTTTACTGTAATCTGTGTTGATTTTCCATGTAACAGTTGGGGTTCTTAAAAGCATTACTAGAAAGGGTTTTTCTAGGGGGTTGAACTGAGAGGGGTTCTCTAGTTCTAGGTCTTTTGATAAATCTAGGGAGTAGATTTAGAGTTTTGCCTAGGGTGGGTGAAAGAGACCTTGTTGATTGCTTGTAAAGAACTAAGATCTGTTAGTGGAACTCTAATCTGGTTTAGATTAGAAGGTAAACTGGATGTAGCCTCCATGGTTGAGAGGTGAACCAGTATAAAGTTGTGTGCATTTAAGCTTTGGTTTATATTTCATTGATTTCTTGAGATATTCAATTTTGTGTATCAACTCAAACTTTGATTCAGCACAAGAGTTAATTGATTGGAGAAGATAATTGTTTTCTAAATTGTTTTTGATCTAAGATACGATCCAAATTAATTATTCCGCTGTATATTGATTTGTAAGAAATTTCAAAAAGGGGAAAAAACCAATTCACCCCCCCCTTCTTGGTTTATTGGATTAGGTATTCATTGTTTTTTCAATAATGTTGGCACTTATCTTTTGATATTAGTAAATTTTCTTATAAACTTGCCTTAATCTTAGGTGTTTTATATTTTGTACATATATATAGGTTGTTATTCATATTTTGGAAGATTAGTCCACTCAATTTCGGTGTTTTCATAGCATCAAAGTGTATCTGTGGCATCCGAAACAACCAAGACAAGAAAAGAAGGCAAAAAGGTCAAAATATGAAATTTCTGGAAGTAAATTCGCCCAAGGTCGCCTGGGCTAATAACCTTTCTTCACTATTAAGCATTAACTCGCCCAGACGAGCATATCGTGTGTAAAAAACTCACCTGGGCGAGTGGATTCCTTTAGCACTAAGTATTAACTCGCCCAGGCAAGTGAAACAAGGCTAAAAAAACTCGCTTGGGCAATTGGACCTAACCAGCTTCCCCACGCCTATAAAAAGGCATGCAAATTGAAGAAGAAATGATACTTTGGAAGGCAAGGAACGTGAGAACAACCATGGAACTATAGAGAGAGGTGAGAGAAGAGAGAAAAGGAGTGGAAACTCTGCAGAAACGGGCCGGGGATCGCCACCTTCATCATGTCTTTTGTTGATCTCTTGCTTTACACAATGATCGGCTAGTTTCTCCAAATGATTGGACGTAATCTTCGTACCCTTTTGTATCTCTTTTAATATCTGATATATGTATGCATCTTTTCTACTCATTTTGGTGATTTCATTCTGTTCTTAATGCTTGATTCTACTTGATCACTAGTTTCATGAAATTAGATTCTAAGCTTGACTGGAAAGTGCCCTTAGGATTTGAACTGAATGATTTTACTCTTTATGTTACGTTGCTAGGAATAGAGCATAACATTTTGATTGCATATAGCATGAGATTATGATTGTAATGCTGAGTTATTTACTTCATATGCAAGGGATCGATATTCGATAAATATCCTTAGGATTCTCAAATGCGAGGGATCGATTCGGGGTGAATTAATGTGCGCATCAGTAATGTTAGAAAATAATTCATATAGGTTAAATTTTAATTGGATACTAAGGGTATGAACGATGAAACCCAATCTTACGTTCTCATAAATTAATTAAATTCCATTTTACTAGTTTTCGTAATTTTCTGTTATTTCCGTAAACTAAAGAAATTCAGCTTACACTTATTGTACATAACTATTGAACTATTACTTTTTATCTGGAATAACTAAGTAGCTCAAGTCCCTATGGAGACGAACAATTATAAATTTTGTAACCTGCGACGACATTGGTACACTTGCCAATAGTCTAACAAATTCACAACATTGAAGAATCTCATGTTTCATACCTTTGACATCTTTGTCGTCAACAAGTCACGCTGCTATAAACTTGAGTATTTTGCGCCCCACTACTTTTGGGTATTAGAATGAAATATCGCATACTTAGTCCAGTGGTTGAAGTTGGAACCTTTGGTGGATTTTTCTCTTCAAGGCTTCAAGTGTGAGACATTGCTTTGTTTGAAAGAACATCGGATAGGGGCGTTGAAATGTATACCGTTCATTTGTTTTGATTATTTGACCATTGTAATGCACTAAGCAACTGGCAAATGAGGAAGACATGATGTGTAAAAAGAAAAATAAATAAAGAAATATGACAAAGGGTTTGTGTTTAAAAAGTTGGAAGAAAGTTACAGAGCAAGAAAGTGTTGTGCGGATGTGTTAAATGAAAGAGAATATGACTTCTATATAGGGGTCAAGGTTAAGGGTTTATGACTAAGGGTTAGGGTTTGAAGCATTGGATTCCCTAACGCACTGACGTAAAGCATTAGATTCCTAATATAGGGTTAGGGTTTAGTGGTCATTTATTATATTAAGGCTATGGTATAATGTTTAGTTATTGTATTAGGGTTTAGGATTTTGGGTGCATGTATAGGGTTCGGGGTCAATGCTAAGGGTTTACGACTTAGGGTTAGGGTTAGGCTTTGAAGCATTAGATTCCCTGACGTGAATAAATGAAAATTAAGTTTTGAATCCATGAGTGAGAAAAAAAGAAGAAAATAAGTTGTAAATGCTAGCTAGTTATTGACTGTTGTGTGAATATGGAATAGTTTTTTCATATAACAAATATTTTTTCATTAAAAATAATTTCAAAGAAGAAAGATCAGAGAAAAGAAGCTCTTTCTCCTCTTAACAATAGGGTTCAATTATTATATTGGGGTTAGGTTTTTTAGTGCAGATGTAGGGTATTAGGTCTAGGCTAAGAGTTTATGACCTAGGGTTAGGGCTAGGATTAGGGTTTGAAGCATTGGATTCCTTAGCATAAAACAAAAGTGTCACTGATGCACTGGCATAAAGCAAAAGTGTCTCTGACGTACTGGAAAAAAGTAAAAGTTTCTCTAGCAGACTGTCATAAAGCAAAAGTGTCTCTAACGCACTAGCATAAAGCAAAAGTGTCTCTAATGCACTATTGTAAAGCAAAAGTGTCTCTGATGCACTATCGTAGAGCAAAACTGTCTCTAACACACTGTCGTAGAGCAAAAGTTTCTCTAACGCACTAACATAAAGCAAAAGTATCTCTAACATATGGTTAGGATTAGTAACCATGGTTCAGTTAATATACTAGAGTTAGGTTTCGTGCTACATACATATGGATCGAGGTCGATAATGAAGCAAAAACAGGAAAAATTTATTAAAATTTCAAGATTTCAATCTCGGAGAACAAGTTTGGGCATTTAGACTTTTATTCTATCAGCTATTTTGGTTAAAATAATGTTTCATTCCCGTAGTTTTCATGTCAATGAAGCCATTAAGAAAACTTTAGCTCTTGATTTGGCCCTCAAACTTCAAGCTTTAAATCCATACTTCAATCATTTGTCATTAAAACACACATGACAACTCAAAAATACAACAATGAAAAACACACATGACGACTTCAAATCATTAAATAATAAAATAACAACCACATTAATTGGGGGGTTTTCTTCAAAACTCGATTTAAGGTTGATTGTTTCATCAAGGTATTCATCAAAATCCTCAAAATTCAAAGAGCTTGCAGAAATTGGTGGTTGATGTGCATATGTTTGTGTGGATGTGTTTGAGATCATAATATATAAATCCAAGCATGTGAGTTTGGAGATTTGCCTAAACATAGAAAACATAGTCATTACATCCTCATCATCGTGCAACATGCATGACTAGTATTGGCTACAATCACCAACAAATGATATAAGTAATTGAAAATGTATATCCTTGACCACTTTACCATTCGGTAGACTAATCTTGTTTTCAGTAGCTTGTTTCAAGGCATCAAGTGACACTCTGTTGTCAAGTTGAACAATTTTTGGTGAATCGCTTACAAAAGTTGAACCAAGTTTAGTTGTTATGATGGTGCCATTGTAGTATACAATGGCATTGATTGACGATGAAGTCATGGTTTAGGGTTTAGGGTAGCAGAAATGTTTCTAATTGAGGTGATGGATCAGACTGCCTTAGTGTGGACCATATTTATAATGTTTAGTGGCTTGTCACATACACTTCAAAAAGAACGGCCAAGATTCCACCAGCAAAATGAACAGCCTAGATATCACCGATTGGAGCAACGCACGTTGAACGACCAAGATCCCACCGGTAAAATCAATTGCCTAAATATCACCAATTGGAGCAACGCATATTGAATAGCCAAGATCCCATCGACAAAATCAACAGCCTAAATATCACTTATTAGAGCAACGCATGTTAAACAACCAATATCCCATCGACAAAATCAATGGCCAAGATCCCATCGAATGAATTGTGTTAGTGTTAGATTTTTTCTATAAATACAATGCATGTATTGCCATCATATACACTAACTCACAGCCTCACTTTCTTTGGTTCTCATATATCCTCTTTAACTTTGTTAGACTTAGGGGGAGCAATAGAGGATCCATGAAGCTGATGATCTTAGACAATAATATTTAGGCCAATTCAATTGAATGACATTTGTAATTTGTGTATGAGTTTGTCTAAGTTAATGCCTCTTATGATTCATTACATAAATCTCTTTCGTTATTGTATCACGAAAAACATTCATGATTTTGCAAAGCAAAGTTTCTTAAAAAGCTTTTTTGAAACTCAAGTTTTTCATAACTTCATAAAAAGCTAAGTGTTCCATGTTTCAAGTCTTGAGTAAAACTTTTTCTCACTGGTTTAATTGATTACATGCATTTTAATCGATTACATTGCTCATCAATTTTTCCAGAAAGCCTGAAGAACATTTTAATCATTTACTTAGGACTTGTAATTGATTACCAAGTTGAATTAATTGATTACTTAAGTGATTTAATCAATTACTGGCAGTTATAACTGTTTTTCTATAAATAGTTGTTGCTTCTTGTATTGGGGGAAAAATAATGAATTTTGAAACCCATTCTCTTGAGAGAAAAGTTACTAAGTGCATTTCAGTGTATAACCCACAAATCCTTTGTTTCAACAAACATCTAGAAACCTTGTGAGGATTTCCTTTTGGGCACTTGCTAAAGAGAAAGTTTTGGAGAGATTATTTTTAAATTTCTATTCAACCTTTGGTTCAAGATTCTTTAATCATCTGCATAAATTTGCATTGGATCCCAGGTTGTATCTCTCCTTGTTACATTGTTGTATTTCTTTAAGAAATTTTGTGTTTGTAACTTGTGCAATAGCTTCTTAGAGTTTTTCTAGAATAAGTTTTCTAGAGGGAGATTAGAGAAGGGTTGTTTCTCTAAGTCTTGATCACAAAGGGTCTATAGGTGTCAGATGCCTTGTTCTTAGTCTAGGATTGATTAAGAGTGATTGTAAAACTTGTATGAATAGATTGCATATAGTAAGATCCTAGCTTGTTAGTTAGGAAACTGGATGTAGCTTCTTTTGAATTGAGAAGTGAACCAGTATAAATTTTGTGTTGATTTCTTCTTCTCTAATCTTTTTTCTAGGTTATTGATTGTCATTCATTGGCTCCTCTCATAATCAACAGAAGCAATCTTATTGTAATTGTACTTCATAAATGTTGGAGGTTGATTGATCATAGGCATTATAAGTTTGATTTGTGATATGATCCATTAAACTCTGATTTTTAAAGCAATTTTTTTAAAGGGGCAAGAAGAACCAATTCACCCCCCTTTTGGTTTGTTTGCTATTCATATTGTTTTCAAACTTCTACTTGATGTTAGTACCAAAGCCTAAACCATGGAATCTACAGCTCCTCTTTTTTGGAAACAACACCTTCATAGATCTGGAGAAGTATGTAATACATTCTATTTAATTGAATGCTAATTATGTTATGATTTACAAATAATGATGTTTTTATTATTTTGATTTCTATAGGTAATAGACAAATCCAGTCATATGCTCAAGCTATGCGTTCTCCAGATCCCAAAATTGAATATTTGTGGTTCAAGCTAAAAACAGTATGAACAACACATAAGAACCAAGAGGGGGATTGTATTGGTTGTTCTTGGCCAATTAAAATTTCTTAAACAATCAGAGTTAAAAGGGATCGTATCACAAAACAACCATTGCACACTTTCAATCAATCAAACTCCAATCTTTAAAGAATGCAATGACAATGAAAATACTTTTTTATTATGAAAAGGTATACCAATGAATGACAATTAATAACCACAAGAAAAGATAAAGAAGAAGTAGTCAACACCAAGATTTATACTGGTTCACTTCTCAACCCAGAGAAGCTACATCTAGTTCTCTTAACCAACTAGTTAGAAATTCCACTAATAGAAATCTATTTCTTACAAGCTTGTACAATTACTTTTAATCATACCTAGATTAAGAACAAGAAATCTAACTCCCTTAGACTCTCTGTGATTAAGACATAGAGAACACTCTTCTCTATACTTCCCTCTAGAAACACCTATTCTAGACAAGCTTTAAGAAAGACTATTGTTATGGTTACACAAACCACAAATTCTAAAAAGAATTAAAACCAAAGTAGTATGGAGAGAAACAACCTGATAATCCACTACAGATGAATGCAAATGATTACCAAACTTGAATCAAGGTTGAAAGGCAAATCACAGAACATTATCTCATTTTAGAATGTTGCCCAAAAAGAAATCTTCTCAAGGAATCTTCAAGCTTAAGGATTTGAGGGTCTAACATAGAATATTTCAAAGTATCTTTTCTCTCTTTAGAAAGGTTATGAAATTCGTTGATATTTTGTTGTTGTATTTGGTTAAAACAATCAACATCTATTTATAGAAATTTTTTTTAACTGTCAGTAATCGATTAAATTACTTATGTAATCGATTAAATCACTTATGTAATCGATTAAAGTGTTCTTAAGCTTTCTGGAAAAGCCTTATGAACAATGTAATTGATTATCATAGGAAGTCTTATTCAAAATCGTTGTCAAGTAATTGATTACCACCTTACTATAATCGATTATCACAGAAAGTCCATTTTGTGATTATGAACTGTGTAATCAATTACTACAATCTCATAATCGATTAAAATGTTCTTAGTTCTCAAGTAATAGATTACCACTGACTGGTAATCGATTAAACCAGTGAGAAAATATTTTTCCAAAACTTGAAACATTGAACACTTGGCTTTTTATGCATTCATGAAAACCTTGTGTTTCAGAAAAGATTTTTATGAAAACATGAATGCAAACATGAATCAGTTTTATGCAATGGATCATAGGATGGCTTATCTTAGACATACACAAATTACATATGTCATTCAATTGAATTGACATGTAAAAGCCTAAACATTTCCTAGTCTAAGAACCTTAGCTTCTTGATCCTCTTTAGCTCCCTTGAGTCTAACACAAGTTGGGTTTTCAGATGTTGCAAAGAGTGGACAACTTAAAATTGAAGATGGTTTAGTGATTGTTTTAGTTGAAAGGTGGAGACCTGAGTCACACACGTTTCATCTTCCTATTGGTGAATGCACAATCCCCTTGGAAGATACTGCTCTTCAATTGGGTTTATGTGTTGATGGAAGACCACTTACTGGCCTAACATATTATGATTGAGAACAAATATGTCCAGAATATATAGGTGTTGTTCCCTAAAAGAATGCACTAGAGGGATCAACACTTAAACTAAAATGGTTAAAAAACATGTTGACTCTCTAAGCAAAACTCACACCACAACAATTAACAGGCCATTGTAGGTAAGGCATACATTTTAGGGCTGATTGATGGGTTGTTGATACCAAACAAGTCAAGGAACAAAGTTCACCTTATGTATCTACCCCTGTTAGCATATCTTGATCAGGCTGACCCATACAGTTGGATTCAGCATGTTTAGCACATTTGTACAAAGAAATGTGTAGAGCAATTTATCCAACATCCAAAAAAAGGGAGAATGTACAGTGTTGTTACAGTCTTGCGCATGGTATCACATGTCATTTATTCAACCTAGGGTCAAGCGTTAGTCATCATATCCACTTGTAACTAGGTAAACAAATTTTTTTCACTCAAACAAAGTCCATTTTTGGTAATGTATTTGACACTAACATATTATATTTCACCAGATGGAGCGACAGAGGGCTATGGTTTTCAGGAATCCCGCGTGGTGATGTTATAGGCTACAGGTCAAGATTCGACAACATGCGTAACAAGAAGGTTGAACCATTTGTGTTTTGTTTTATTTATTCAAACGTCAATTATATTATTTTTAAAATTACTAACTCAAGTTTTTTTTTTCGTTTCATTGGATGCCTTACAAAAGGCTTGAGTCATTTCTACCAAAACATGCATACAAGGGTTCCAAAATATGGAGTGTTTGTGTCACTTTAATATGTTTTCTAGTGGTAGTGTGGCAGCAAACTAATAGGTCATACTGACATGAGATGACATACTAACACAATTTGGGCAGAGAAACATCAATGGTGGATTGCGATTTTGAAGAGAAGACACAAATATGCGTTAATCAGCTAACCAATTCAAGGAAAGATTGAACATATGAGTCACTATATGAATTGGTACCGAGCAAATTCAAAAATTTTCCTAACACGGTTTGCAACTCATCCAAAAGTTGCTACCACATCTTGTTCAGCTCTGGACACGGAAACTGAACAACATCCTTCACAACAAAGCCTACTAGTTGTTGCCAACATGCATGTGAAGGATTACAATCACATGCTCAATCATACAAATTCACGCCTCAACCTCATCATCATCAAGAAGATTATGGTACAACCAAAGTACTTCAGTGCTAGCGGAGAAGACTTTGTGAGCAACCTCATAGGTATAGATCTTTGAACACCAGAGTCTGTATATGCGTACATGCAAAATATGCTCATACCTTCATTTCCATCCTTTCACCAAAGTATTACTGGTAGTTCTTCCACTAATGACTTCGTCTAGGAAGATCAACATGTTGTTCCTTATGAACAACTTCAACCACAAGAACATGAACGAGTATATCGATAGCCGGCAAGAAACAAATAACCTCCTAAATGTGGAACTGGTGGACACAGACAACATTAATTGTATTTGTTAATTATGTCTTATTATGATGATTATCAGTTTGCCCTTGTTAATTGACTGAACACTGAACAATGCATTAATTGAATGAACACTGCAATTTTCTAGTACGAATTGATTGAACATTCATTTCTTCAAGACAATTTGACCAAATGTTGCTTCTCCCCATATGATTTGACCTTACGTTGCTTGTTTCAAGATGATGTGACTGGACAATGTTTTTTTGGAATAGAACAAAACAAACATAATTAATTATGACTCAATCTAAATTGTTTATATTGTCATGCGATCTTAGTCGTTGGTATGAGTCACGATGGAACAGTAGATCATCTAATATATATAGCAGTGGGGGTTTGATGCTACTCAACACCTTTGTCTGATATTCACCATATTGTTTTAAACATAGAGAGTGTATCCGTTCTCATGTATTTCGATACTGACATGATTCCATCAAATGAAGGGATAATGTTTATATGCCCTGGTATCCTAAAGTCATTATAATAAGTGAGGACATGTCATTTGTTGCCTTAAGGAAAATAACTTTTGACGCTAACGAGGGTTGCAGAATTTTAATAAATTCTTTTTATCGTCAACCAATCTACGTAGGTGATGGTTGTGTTGAATACGACTATATGTAGCCAAATGCAACAATGATGTGGGAAATTTTTTTTGATTTATTTAGAATTTAGTACCAAAGGTCCGATTGAGTTGAATAAAACTTTTGGGCTTTCTTCAGATGAAATTCTTACCCTACTACACAAACCAAGGAAACCAAGAAAGGATTATCAGATAATTGCTCTATTGTGTTATGAATCTATGTAGTCATTACATAAAATAATTATTATTACCTTTTTAGAATAAACTTGTAATTCATCATTGAAATTTTGTTGTTACATTTTTTTTAAGATTCTCGACTTTAATCGTATTAATCCGAGAGGATTGTGATGTTTACCTGAACTTTATTTATCTAAATCTTCTTCAATCTAAATAAACTTGATTTCATTTAATAATTAATTATTTTTTAAAATACCATTCTAGATAAATCATAATAAGAAAAATATTTAACTAAATTTAATTTCATATGATAACTTAAAGTTACTTTTTTTAAACTTATATAAATGAGTACTTAACCTTAATTATTCATATGAAAATAAATATTAAAGATTAATTTAATTACAATATAAACCATATGATAATTTATATAATATATTTTTAGTTACATTTGAGTTTGATTTAAGGATTAATTTTTTTAAAATATGAGACTAGGTAAATTATATTTTTTATAAATTAATATATATAAATCAGTAAAATTAAAAATTAAGAAAAAGTTAATTTCTTCAAAAATTTGTAAGGAAAAAATTTTAAAAAATTTTAAAAAAATGATTTTCTAAACTGATTTTTTTTTTTAAAAAAAAACCCTAGTTTAAAAAATTATTTCCCAAAAATCCATTTCTAAACTAGGAAAAAAAACACAATAACACACTTTAGAAAACATTTTGCAAGAGATCGATTTCTAAAGTGAATTTTTTTAAATAAAAATATACAAGTGAAAAATTAATTTTGTAATTTTTCATACAGATTTTTTCTATTAATTTTGTAATTTACTTGTGCAGTTTTCTTCAAATTTTATGCAAATTCTTCTATAATTTTGATAAAAAAATATGTTTAATTTTAAAAATTTGATGAAAATTTTATAGATTTTTCTTTGTATATTTTAATTCAACTTTTTTCTTTAAGAATGTTTAATGTAATAAAAAAATGTTTAGTGTTTCTTGCAAATGTTTTAAGAAAAACTTATAGATAAATTTTCTAATTTTTTTATTTAATAACACAAAAAAGTTGTAAAATATAATTAAATAAAAAATAATTAACATTTAATCAATATTATTAAATATTTATAATCATCCTTAAAAGATAATATTTAACTTATATATTGTAATTTTAATTATTTTGATCCTTCAAAAGTCCAATTTTTTTTTTCTTTCAAGTTCTGGTTTGGTTGACGAGCTCCAATATGATTTAATCTTTACGACTATTGAGTGAGTGAGTAATTGTGGTGTTATATAATTGAGGTCCACGTCTCCAATGTTCTGTTTTGTTCTTCAGTGACATTAGAAAGTGTAAACGCTATTGATGGAGATCGTCGATAATAATTATTCTCGGAACAGGAAGCGAAAACGAGGGTTTTCAAGAAAGCTTATTGTAAATGAAAAAGTCGACGTGATAGCAATCTTTCTTTTTTCTTTTTCTTGTTATTGGTATTTCTAGGTTTTTTGAAAAAGAATAAAAAAATAATTTGTGGGCCTTTTTTCTTGTTTTTCATTTGCTTTCTATGTTTGCGGATGTGTTTCTTTTTTCGGTTTTGGTTTCCGTTTCCGTTCATTCGTCTTGATTGGCTCTTATGTTGTTTCATAGTCTTAGGTAAATTACATTACCTATATATGCTATTGTCGTTTTCGTTATTCAATTTCTTTTATCGCCGTTTGATGTGCATGCAAAGTGTTTTTTGATTTGTGGCTCTATTTTTAGGCTATAGGCTATCGTAACACGTGTCGTTTTCGATTTGCAAAGTTTCGATTTTTCCCTTACTTTGGTAGTAGGGAACATGAGTGAGTGCTTTTTTTTTTATCTGGGATTCTTTTGAAATTTTGAGGAAGTTTTGGAATTTTGCAGGTGAGGAGTCTGGATTTGGGGTTTCTAGGATCATGGCACCCTGTGCCAGTTATCCAGAGTGAGAAGCTTAAGTGGCATGTCAGATATAATGTCAGATATAACAATGTTTTGGATGATGATGAGGTGAATTATCTTGAGGTGGCAGTGACTGTGTCAGAAGCTTTTGATGGTGATAATGAACGTTACTGCTATTCGCATGGGTCCATTAGGCCACTGCCTCCTTTGGTTGAGTTTGAGAGAGGGGACCTTAAGTTCGGTCTGTGTGTTGATGTGAACTATAAGGAAGCTTAGTTGGAAGGTGTTATATTTGATCACTATGACGGAATGGAGAAGAGGAGTGTGTTTTTCCCTGGTTTTGTTGATGAAATGCAAGTTTGAATTCATCAGTTGCCGATTACTCGGGACTGGCATGAAGTTACCGAGGAGTGGCAGCAGCTGGGGTACTGGGTGTTTCTTGATTTGGTTGAGGAGCTGAAGAGGGAAACGTTTGTTGCAGTTTCAGCTAAGCAGATTTGGTATGATGTTACGCATAAAAAGTGGATTTGAGAAGATTACAGCAACTCCAGTGGGAGAAACTTAATTGGGTTTCTTAACCAATTTTTTATGGTGCCGCAATACTTTTTGTGGTCCTCACAGCGTCATGTCACTCCTAAGGAACCCACCTATTATTTTGCTCCAATGCAAGAAACTACAAGGAACTCAAAAAATTCCACATATTTATATTTTTTTTAATAAAAGTTAACATTTTTTCAATTTTTATAAATATAAATTAAAATAAATAAAAAGAAATACATAATAATATAAAATAAAATTTTACGTAATAATAAATAATTAAACACAATAACATCGAAATAAATAAAAAACCTAAACCTCGAAAATAAATATTACATAAATTTAGTTATTGGTATTCAAACATAACGACTAAATTTTAATTAAACAGTTTCTTCCTAATATATTTGCAATACTTTTTGTGATTTTGGCATTGTTGTTCCGACATGTTGGATGTATCCTTCATGAGGATTTCATAATCCATGCGCCGTTCTTGATCTTGCATACGCCTTTCTTGAGCCTCTTTTAACTGAATAAGTTTTAATGTGTTTGCATTCTTCTCATTCATTACACTTTCAATGCCAGATAAATAGATATTGTTAGAAGCTTGTTTTCCTTTGCTCTTTCTTTTTGCCGCTTTTTGTCCCACTAGCGATGGCTCATCATATTCTTCGGTTTCAATGGGTGTCTCTGTGTTAGAAGACGATGAGTAATTTCTATCTGCAGAAACCTTTGTTCTTTTTGAAGTATTTGACATGAATTCTGCATCGAATTTAGGTTGATCTTTCAACAACAACCAAGCATGTTCAACCTCAAATTTTTTACCTGTATCCTGCAAGTAAATCAAATGAGCATTAGTCATACAATCATTCTCTGAACTTCCACTTCTCCTATGCTTATCGGCTTGTTTGTAGCACCCATTAAATTTTTGAACTGCTGGGTGGATCCTATTCCATCGACATTTCAACTGAGTCGAGCTTCTTTCACAAAACAACCCGCTTTCACGCACATCGTCATTGTTGTATGCATTTTTAATTCTTGCCCAATATTGCTTTGATGTTTGGTCGACACCGATTATTGAATCCTTTGACACATTGAGCCACGATCGAACAAGAATTACATCTTCTGCCACCGAGAATGTTGTACGTGTTTTTTTTTCCACTACCATTGTGGTCGCCCTCATCTAGTTGAATATTATCTACACCAATTGTGGACTCAACTTTATTGATAGCGGGGGAAATATTGGATAAAGAAGGTCTATAACACGTGTTTGAATTGATGGGGAGTGATCGTTGACTACAAAATTGTGAATTTTGAGAACTACCACTGGTAGGTGACTCTATATTAGATGAAGGATGCATATACCACATGTGTGGGGGTGGTGGATACATCATATACTGAGGTGGATTTTGCGGATTTTCACTGGTAGGGGGTGGTTGAGGATACACTGGTAGGGGGTGGTTGATTTAAAAAAAAATTGTAACCACTTTGATATTTATACTGATTGGGATCCATTTCAAAGAAAAGAAAAATGATTGAGGCTGGATAGGAACAATAAAAATTGCAAGTATCAATGTTGTGTGAAGAAACACAACACATCACCCAAATTTATACCCAAAATTTCATTAACGGCAACTTTTTTTACAATGGCCATAAATTATAACGTTACATTTGCTTTCAGTAATTTTACTGTGTATTTTTATTTTATACCGTTTAGGCTTCAACGGCTCTTTTTATTTTTTTATTCATTCTTTTCTCCCCCTTTTTATTTTTATTGTGGATATTTTGGTTCTTTTCACAATGGTCCATGCGTCCAGAAGCTTCTCAAATTTTTTCCACCCGCCCCTTTATGGCTTTATCTCCCTTTCTCCAATTTTTTATTCTTCAGTTTGTTCTTTTCCCAGAAGCTTCTCTACTGCCCTCTGCCCTCTCTTCTTCTTCTCCATTCCCATGCTTCTCATTTCTTCCGCGCCTTCTCATCCCTCGAAGCCCCTCTCCGCGACGTCCACTGGTCTCCCTCCACGGCCTCTCATTTCCCTCCCTTCTGACTACGCACGCCGTCGCTATGGTCCTCGTCGACCTCACCCACGGCCTCTCTGCCAAAACCCTCACCTCGCGCTACTCTTTCGACAGTTACCTCGCCTCTCACCATAGCCGCCGCCGTCGTTGATGAAATCGTCGTCGCCGTCGCCGTTGGTGTCCTCGTCTTCCTCGACCAAGGTACTTTACTTTCCCTCTTTATTTGCCTGTGGTGGTTGAGTTTTTAATGTTATTTTATTGTGTAAGATGCGCTCCCTATATAAGGAACCCCACCTCTTTCTTCAACCTTCGGTTCCGCCACGTAGGATCGCTCCAACGCTGTTTTTTTTCAAGATACGGGTACTTCCCGTTTAGGAGCTCTCCAAGCTCTTGCGTTGGAGTTGCTCTTAGAGAGTGGACATGTATTGTGGAGCACGTATGGAGAAATCTGGTAATGGAGGTAGTTAATGACTATGTATCTTTTACTGTAAAAGAAGTTATCTCAGTCTTAAACCTTCCATAGAGTTTATTAAATGAAGCACCAGAGCTAGAATCTATTAAAGCTATGGCTAGTGTTGACTTAAGCTTGACCTTGCCTGATAAGGAAATTGTTATGCAAAAAGAACCTGTTCCTCTTGTTAAAGAGATCTTACCTGAGTTGCAAGAAGAAATTTGCCCTTATAGTGCTTGTAAAGTAGTTTCAGTTGCGGTCTGTTCTGGAAGAAAGTAGAGAAAACTGATCCTCAAGTCATTTAAGGTCCAACAATTGGAAACCTCTGAAGTTGAATTATGCCTTGATGCTATTAGGGAATATCTACTTTTTACTCTCAAGCAAGCAAATAGGGCATTATGGATGGAAGAATTACATAAACATCTTGTATGTCTTGGATGGAAAATTGAGAGGTCAAATAAAAATAATGTCAAATGTTACAGGTATAATGTTCCTGATAAAGAGGGCCGAGAGCCTTACCTTTCACTCATTGAAGTTTGTAGAGTTATGGAAAAAGACCCCAACATGAACTCCTCGCAGCTCCAAAATGATCAGAATATAATTGATCCTACAGTTGACTATCATCTTTCAGATGTGCCTCTTAATCCATCAGAAAATATTCTGAATCCAAATATCTTTCCTCCAATTGTGTCATCTTCTCTGGTTGAAGATGAAGTTAAAGATGTACCTGAGTTTTGTCATGAGGCTGTTGAGCAGTATTATCGCTTGTGTATATTCAACATGAGTCAGGTTGATAAAAAGCAATGGATACTGAAAGCAAAGAACCATTTGTTAGCAGCAGAAGGATGGGTGTTTTACTATCCACCTCCAACTAATAAGGGGAATAATATACATTTCTCCCCAAAATGGAAGATTCCCAACACTCCATGCATAAATGAAAAAAATGTTGATCAGGTTTCGAGAGGGGATCTAGTTTGTAGACCATCCAGTTGCTTCCAAAGCAGACTGAGATGTGGTGCTGCTTGTAGATTAGCTGGAAAAAAGCGAAAGAACTTGGGGGATTCAAAGGCCAACATACCCAAGTGGCAAAGCAATGGTTACCTGTACGGGGGTGCTAAGATAAAAAAAGAGGGTGCAAAAATAAGTAAATATTTTATAAAATTTAAAAAATAAATAAAACAGGCCAATATGGACCGATTTGATAGGTCATTAGAGGGTTATGCTTCTTACATCCATCATATTTTCAATACCCCCAACAATTTTTTTTATTCCATTATTGCCCTTCCTTTATTCTCTTTCTTCATAACTCATACACCCAGCTTTTCTTCATTTTTCCTTCGTTTGCTCTCACTAGTTCTTTAGTCGTGTTTCTTCATTTCGGATACCTGGTTTGTGTTTGATTTGGCACTGTTGTTTTGGTGGTGGTGGAGGTGGTATTCATTCGTGATGGTTGGTTCGTTTGCATTCGTCAGAGGTACGTTATTACTACACCCAACACTGTGACAATCTGTATGACTCATCGTATTGTCAATCCATACCACTCTTACCAATTGAGAATCCGTATCACTCATACAGATTGTCAATCTGTATCACTCATACGGATTATAAATCCGTATCACTCATCCGAATGACTAATCCGTATGACTGTTTTTTTTAATTATTGTTTATAAGTGTTTTTTTATATTTTTTATAAATGTTTTTAATTAATGTATTTGTCAACTATGTAAAATTTGTTGTATACAAAAAATTGTATTTGTTATTGAATTTGTATTAGTCCTTTTAAGAGATGTATTGAATTTGTATTAAATTAACACTGTAATTTTGTTGAATATTATTATTATGTGTATAGTTTGTTAATGAACTTTTTTTAAAATTGTTTGTTAAGATGGACAACAATGAGTGGATGTATGACAGTATTATATGTGAATAAATTAATATGACTGAAGATAACGAAGACGCACCTTTTGCATTTGAAAATAACAAGTGTTCAGTTGATTGTTTTGATGCCTTCAATACTTCAAAGGTATTTATATGATATTGTATTTGATGAAAGTAAGTAAATGAATTATTTAAAAAGATTAAAGATGTATTATCATTTTTTGTAGGTGTTTAATTCCTGTGTGTAGGTATTGCAATGGGCTCGTAGTGTTGCATATGAGATTGATTTTTGTAGTTGTGATAATGAGGTTTGACTAAGCAACTGGAAAAAGGGGAATGACCTCATTTATTTTAATTGGTTGTGAAAGGAGTGGAAAGTATAGAGCATTCAACAAAGATTTAGTACGGACGACGGCTGGCACTAAAAAGTATGGTTGTCCTTTTAAGTTGCGAGCAAAACCAGTCGTAGGAGGTGAAAGCTGGATAGTGAAGTTAATATGTGGGACTCATAACCATCGTTTGGCTAACTCATTTACTAAACATCCATATGCTAGTCGTTTAACTGAGGATGAGAATGTTATTATTGCTGATTTGACAAAGTCAAGGGTTAAACCAAAGAATATCCTTCTAACTTTAAAGGATCACAATTCCAAAAATTGTACAACAATGAACCAAGTGTGCAATGCAATATATATGTATTGTTCTTCTATAAGAGGCAATAATACTGAAATGCAATAATTAATGAAGCTTCTTGAACGCGATATGTAAATTCATTGGCATCGACTAAAGGATGAAAATGTTGTATGTGACATATTCTGATCACATCTAGATGCAGTGAAATTGATAAATGCATGTTATTTGGTATTCATCACAGATAGTACATACAAAACAAACAGGTACAGACTTCTTTTGTTTGACATTGTTGGTGTGACACCTACTGGGATGATATTTTCAACTGCTTTTGCGTATTTGGAGGGCAAATGTATAAACAATCTTGTCTGGGCTCTTGAACAATTTAGAGGATTTTTCTGAAGAGTAATGTTTTCCCTGAAGTCATTGTTACTAACAGAGATTCAGCACTTATGAATGCAGTGAAAATTGTTTTCCCTAGGACAATCAGCTTGTTGTGCTAGTTTTACATTGACAAGAATGTGAAGGCAAGATGTAAAATCCTTGTGGGACAAAACAATGCATGAGACTATGTGATGAAAGCATGGGGAGTCTTGTATATTGTGCTTCTGAAAAAGAATATGATGACTATCTTATGAAGTTTGAATGTGCCTTGTGCATCGTGACCAATGTTTGTTCAATATGTGAAAGATACGTGGTTGAATCCGCACAGAGAAAGATTTGTAACGGCATGGACTAATAATGTTATGCATTTTGGAAACGCTACAACTAATAGGTATGAAATCCTGAACATTATTTGAATTTTAATGAACAATTATTGTGTTGGATGAAATGTAATTATTATGTGTGTAAAATTGTAGTGTTGAGTCTGCCCATTGGAACTTAAAGAAACTATTATAGAATAGCTTTGGAAATCTATGTAGTATTTGAGATGCCATGAACAACATGATCGCGTTGCAACACTGTGAAATAAATGCATCTTTTGAGAGAAGCACGCATGTCGTTGGACATGTGTTTAAAGTTACCTTGTACAAGAGACTTATCGGCATGGTGTTAAGGTATGCATTAAACAAAATTGTTACGGAGTTTGAGCGGGATAATTATGCAGGCGTTGATTAGTTCTCGTTGTGGATGCGAGCTAGCTAAATATGTTGTTGGCAGAATACCGCTTGACATCATCCATATGTTATTGCAGATGTTACATTTTTCAGACCAAGGTATAGATGAGTCCAAAATTGACATAACCAAAGAAATGGAAGCCATATCCAAGTGATTTGAAAGTCTTGATATGTGTGGCAAAGTGACTCTAAAGACTAAATTCAAAGAACTAACATATCTTGATCTAACTTCTATGTGTCCTCCTCCTAAAAAGGTACAGACAAAAGGTGTTCAAAAGAAACATCTGACCAAACATCAAAGATCAACCAAGCGGGATCTGTCTTACTTTAAATATGTGGATGTGTTACATTCTCAGCGTGATAGCTCCTCGTCACAAAAATAGTCTGCATCAACATTTACATAACCTATATCGATGGGGAATATTCCAATGCTGGATCAATTTCGCCCATGCACTAAGAATTTCATTTTAAACGTTGATGTTCAAGCTGATGGTAACCGTGGTTATCGTGTAATTGCAGCCTTACTTGGTTATGGTGAAGATTCATGGTCTTTGGTACCCAATCATCTGCTCAAAGAACTTGCACAATGGTCGATGAGTATATAGCCTTGTTTGGTGGGTT
Organism: Glycine latifolia; assembly: GCA_013407115.1. Lineage (NCBI taxonomy): Eukaryota > Viridiplantae > Streptophyta > Magnoliopsida > Fabales > Fabaceae > Glycine > Glycine latifolia. The sequence continues at coordinate 17,280,524 of CM023960.1, forward strand.
ACATAGATTTTAACAGTTAAAGCAGTCCCTACTTGTTGATGGATTGTCAAAGGTAAACTTTTTATGTTTTGTTTTGATATACATTGGATAATTTATTTTTGTACAATACTAATACAATTTGCTACTTGCAGGTAACTATGGATAAATGGATGAATATTAATGATATGGGTGATGTGATTGCTTCACGGTATAACCTCGTACTTGTTTCTCTTTCTCTGCAACAAAGTATGACATTTTTTCCTCTTAGAAGCCAATCGCCTAGAGATCCTGCTGTACATCACGTCATTTGTATTGGTCATGTGTATGGAAAATCATTTTGTTCAGGTATTAGTTATATGGTTTTATTTGTTTTCAATGATTACAAGACATGTAATTGGTAATAACTGTATTGTCTATGATTTTGTTCAGGTTTTATTGAGAGACGGATGTCCTATGCCCTTAACTGCTTTGTTATGGTCAAGACATTCTTATGCTCAAGCAAAAGAGTGGCCCACTAGTTATGTTAGTCAAATACAGAGGTATACCAATTTGACAAGGTTACCAACAGATTATGTTGATTTAGGACGTCAATGTCAACATTTAGTTATTATTTATTTAGTTTGTAGTTGGATTACGATAATGTTGACATTTATTATTGAATTTAATTATAACGGAGACATGCATAACCAATACGCAAATATAAATTAAATGCAAAGAAGTACAATAGTCATGTTGTCATCATGTTTAAACACATGTTTATGCTCAGATACACCTCAAACAAAACAATGGTCCTCAAACTTCTTCGACACCATTTGTCTGTTGTGCATTCCTTGTTTGTCTAGACCACAGATAAACATTTCCATGTTCAGATACACCTCGTGCTAATCTGATACACTGATTTGTTATAGTGTATGCATTAGTATCAGCAGTAACCATCCGAAGATCTATCATTTGTTGCAACCTCTCTACAATCCTTTGACCCACGGCCTGATACAATATGTAAAAACATTTTAACATAGTAAGATATATATTTTTTTAAAATAATACTAACAAAAATATAAGTTAATTTTACCACTGCATGTTGAAGCATGTCAGCATCAATAGCTGTTGGTTTAGGTGGAGGTGGAACATGTGTTGTATCATCAACCAATACATCTGGTGGATCTGGTACACGATAATGCACAACAGGAGGACGTCTAACAGACTCCCCAATCTGTGGCAGACTCAAAAAATAGTGAGATATTTGGTATAACCAATCCATATACCCTGAAGCACATTCACTAGGAAAAGTGACAATGTCTCCAGTGGCTGCAAGGTACTGCAAAAAGTGTAGCCATCTATCAACCTTCTCTGTCGATGGGGAACGCTAGCTTTGAAGGAAAGGAATTGGCTGAACAAATCCAAATTGTCTTAAAACCCTCTTCAGTTGGTATCTGACAATGTAGGGTCTCTATCTGATATGACCTAAGAACAGAGAAATTATTTGACATTCACGGAACGCACGGTGATCAATATATGGTGTCCAACAAACACCATTTGTCGTCAACCTATCCAATCATTTACGATAAGTTGTGACTGGTAATGCCTTCCCAGCCTTCAGCAACTGACCCGTGGTTGGCTCTCTTCGTAGTCATCATCTGTAACCATATTCACAATTGTAGGAAAATACTCGTATATCCATCATTGTGATTACAAATACAATGAAAACAAATCAGTTGTTACAGTATAACCTAAACGGAAGTAATAAGCAGAGACATAAAATGAAAAAGGTACCTAAAGTAGACTGATATACCTTGCAACATGTTTACTGTGGTGCTAACACACATAATTTAAATTATCATACATGTGTTGGACTGCAGTCGGCCCAACCAAATCCTCCGGACTGCTACAAATCATGGAATGCCTCCAAGAATACCACAACGATATGTGTGGCACTCTTGTTAGCAAAGATGGTGCAACCTACCAGATGGAGCAAATATGCTCTAGCTACAATAGTCCATTGCATTGACTCAGACTTGAGACGATAAACGTCTAGTAGCCAAGAAAGTCGAACATATGCTCTATGGCATTGTTGCGTCTCAACTTTAGCATTTTCGACAGTCATGTCAAGCAACTCAACTAATAATTGCACAGCCTCCTGTACATCTATTACATCATAGGCCTGGAAGGCACCTATGATTGGTAGATGTAACAACAATGTCACGTCATACAATGTAATAGTGATTTCTTCTATCGGTAGATGGAAGCTATTGGTTTCTTTGGGCCATCTCTCCACAAAAGCATATATTAAACCCCTATCATCTGTCTCCAATGAGCATGTAATAAGCGGGCTTAAGCCCATAGCGACCACTAAACCTTCAATTTCAAGTGCAGGCCTTCCAAATTTTTGTACCTTCCTTCCATGAGACGCCAACTTCAACTCAGGGCGTTCCTGCAATTATTTTTTTGTTAATTAGGACAATTAAAATGACAAAAATATGTAAATGAAAATATATTTAAAGACAATACTACCTCTTCTGCCCAAGCTTTGCCTGCTACATGATCAGCATAAAGTGACAACACTGAAATATCTTGGGGCTCGCCAGAAAAACCCTTAGCATCACAACTTCTATCCTCAACAGCAGGAATTTCAGCCACGTCATCACCTTGGTCAGCAGGCAAATCCTCAACAACAACAGCACCTACCTGTTGGCCTCATACCGATGTTGTTGGCCTTCGGCGTTGAGGGGCTTCTTCTTCATTACCACTCACTTCTCTACCTAAGACTCTGTTGACAACTCTGCCTAAAGCTCGATGTAATCCTCGTGTTCTAACCATAACCTACAATTTTGGCAAATTGTTAGATTACCACTTCAAATAAACCCAAATCAATGTAACTAATTTCAGTTATTTTCATACAATTTAAACATTACAAAAAAAAATCACATGTATTCATTATTATCAACTATAACTACTAAAAAAATTAAACACATACCAATTCATTTATTATTATGAATTCAAATTAAAAAAAAAACACATACAATTTACTTCAAAATGTCTAATTCAAATTTGATAAACTTAATAATACATACAAATTAAATAAAATTTTATTTACTTAGTAAAGTCAATAAAATAATTTTTCACAAAATAAACCATCATTTACATTTGAAATTCATATACATTACCCAACAACAAATACTATTCAAATTTCTTTTAAAAAAAATAAACACATTTTTTGTAATAAAAAGAATCATCTAACCCTTACGAATTGTCAATCCATAAGAAGGAAACATATTGGAAATTCGTAAGCTTTATGCCTGATTATCATTTGACATCCGCTCATTAAATTAAAATTTATACAATTTCTCTAAATCAATAGTTTGATTAACAAAGAAGAAAATTAGTATTTTAATTAAAATTATTAGAATAGATGTGGCAATAGACATAGACTGTTAGACACTCCCCTAAACAAGTAGTTCTTGTTAGAAATATAATATAAAGTAATAAAATTAGTCATATGGTTTCACCTAATACTTTAAGCTTTTGGAATATAACATGTATCAAAGCAAGGGAGAGAAATATAAGTGGAGCTTGTAAGAGGGGGCGTTAGAAATATAACATAAAGTACTAATATTTTAATTTTTTTTAGCTTGCCTCAATGCTAGTTGCTCATGTACCATGCTAGTTGTACTATTGTTGAAGGTTTGTAGCAATTGTTAACACGTGCCTTGCTTGTTGCTATCCAGTAGTATAGTAATTTGTGATTTTCATAACCAGCCTCACTTTTTAGTTAGGGATTATTGAATTCTAATTTAATTAAGGTCCTTTTGTGGTGATAATATAGAAGGACAATTGGTATCTCCTAAGAAATTGCCTTACATATACTTGGAGGTAAGTGGCATTGGACTTCTGAAATTGATATGCAGTTAGATCTTGTTGGATTTTATATGATACAAAATTATCAAATATTTAGCTATCTAAGCTTATATAAGTGGCATATTGATGCTTGGATTCTTTTGGCACTTGCAGTTCTTGCAAAACAGGGGCATTTAGTTGGTGTCTTAAATAACAATGATATCCAAGTAAATTTCTATTTGTGTTGATACATTTTTGTAACAAAGGCATTTGGTTGGCTTTCCTATTCTCTTTCCCCTTAGATAGCTTAGGTATCCATTAAATATTTTGATCAGCATATGTACCTTCTAAACTTCTAATATGTAGGAAGGTCCACTGGTTATATTGAAAACTTCTCACAGATATAGTGATTGAAGCATAAATTGAATGCTGGAATTTTTGGATTTTTTGTGACTTCCAGATTTGTGTTAGCACTCGTTATTCTTTTAACTTTGGTATGGATGACTGGATAAATTTGTACTAGTGTCAGTTTTGCTATGTTAATCTTCAAACTTTTGATAGCTTGAAAGCTATAATTGGCTGGGGGCTAATTGTCCTATAATTTTAAGCTTCAAGGGATTGGTTGGTTAGTTGCTATTTCATAGTTCATATCCCTGATATAGCTCTCATGTTTTTTACTTGAATTTTTTTTTCTTGTTCCTACAATTTAATTTGATATTGTTGCAATCTTATTTTTGTTTCTATAATCATAAAATTTGCAAATTAGAACTATTGTTTTCATCTGCATGAGGTCAAGCCAAAAGGGAATTGGTTATAAACTCTATGTTGTCATTGTTGTGTTCCAACTTTCAAGCGTCCAATATAGTTGTCCAAATTTTGTTTTCTCTATAGTCTATATTTGTCTATTGAAATGTTGCTAGGTAGGTCATCTTCTAAGGGCTAAATTTTTACAACAAAAATTACATAATAACTTATAAAATTTTCTTCTCTTATTTATTTTACTTTTCTATCATGCATTATTTATTTTTTCTCACATTTTTTATTTTCTTCTTATTTATAAAAAATATATAATTTTCTTATATAAATATAATTTATCATTTCATTTATGCTACTTAATTATAAAAGTCATATGTATAGCTATATTGTAGGATTTGATGGAAATATATAAGAGTAAACAACAATAAGTAAGCTCTAGTAGTTCTTTTAATATTTTTTTTTTTAAAAAATTACACTTATCTAAGACGGTTGTTAGGAATAAACCATCTTAGATGAGTATAATTTTAAAAAAAAATTGATCTAAGACAGTAGTTAGGAAAACCGTCTTAGATAAGCTTTTTTTTATACAAAAATTACACTAATCAAAGACGATTTTGAGGTAAAAACCATCTTCAAAAACATGTTTAGAAAAACTGGATCAACAAAGATGATTTTAAGGCAAAACCGTCTTTGTATATAAACAAACAAAGACGGTATTGACTTAAAAATCGTCTTCGTAGGCATGTTAGGAAAAAAAATAGGATCGACGAAGGCGATTTTAAGAAAAAACCGTCTTTGTATATAAACAAACAAAGACGGTTTTGACTTAAAAACCGTCTTCAAAAGCATGCAAAAAAATAGGATCAACAAAGATGGTTTTTACAACCGTTGTCGAATCTAATGGTTTTCGATGACACGTGCAATAATGACGGTTGTACAATTGTCTTCGTAATGGGTTTAGAACCGTCGTCGTTTGCCTATTTTGTAGTAGTGAATAGTTCCTTTAGATATGATACTTGAATTATTATTTTATATTATTTGTGTGATTTGATACACTTGTCAGAAAGTTAGTAAATTAGGGTTCCCATTTGATGTAGGATTGTGGCGCAATCATAGGTTGAAAAGAGATTAAGGTGTGAAAGATGATGTCAAAGCTCTAGCATGGAAATTGTTTGACTAATGTTTAAGTATTAATTTGATAATAAATTTTATTTTTAAGCACCAATTAGGCATTAAGTTACATAATTTAGGATCAATTTGTCATTAAATTGTGTATAAGACTAATCTATTGTACTTTTTGCATATTGAGAGGTTAAATTTAAAATTTTCATCTTTTAAGTGATCAATTTGTCAGCACTTTATATTTTCAAGAATGAATTTGACTATTTACCCAAAATAAAATAAGAAGAGAAAGGGAGAAGTGTAGAAGAAGTATCTCGGTCTTACTTTACGAGAAAATACAACTAATCTGGAAAGGTGAAAGTTGGCAAATCTGGCACTAACAAACAAAATGACAAACATGTTGTGACCAATGAGGGAAGGATGAAAAGGTCAAAACATTGCCAATGAATTCCTTGCACTTGTGTATATATATATATATATATATAACAATAAATTTTATATAAACTTGAATAATTTGTGTAAATGATAAAAGAAATAATTAACATAATTTATAACATAAGAAGATTAATTTTCAGCATGACAAAATTATCTCATAGTAAAAATTAGGCTAAATTATAATTTTGTTCTTAATATACGATTTTGATCATCCTTTCCTCTCCTAGGTGGAAGGAATTACACACATAAGAATAATACAATAAAACCTAGAATGTCTAATGGAATAATGGAGATGTCTAGCAGGCGGAAGTCTAAAATATAATTCTAAGAACGGTTCGGGACTTCTACCACATTACAATGAAGGCCTATCCCCCTATTTATAGAATTGTAGCAATGTTTAATTAAGGAGATAATCACAACAAATTACAAACAAATAAAAATCTCTAATTAATTCAAGTAATTATCTTCTTCTTCAGCTGATTTATCCTTGAAAATATCTTGCTCTTGATTTCCCTAACTTTTAACTTCAATTTCACAATTTCTCTTATAAGAACTTTTTGCTGATTTTGGGCCTCTGAAGCTCTGGCCAGAATCACCTATTTTTGCTAAAAACTATCAAAAATTCATTAAAAATAACTACAACATAAAATTCTACCTACAAGAAAGTAAAAACTTATTTAAAAGCTAATTTGATTCAAAACAAGGCCTAAAGTTAACTAAAATGCAAAATAAACGTTACAAAATGCATATGAAAATCTGGTAAATTTGTCGTTTATCACCTCCCCAACATGCTTATGGACTAGGGGGTGTCTTGTCGAACACTAACATTGGTGGCCTTTGGCATCTCAAAGGTCATTGACTCTACCTCTGCTCCAACGGGTGTTTCATTTCCTGGTCAATAAGACTGATTACCTTCTTGTAGTTGTGCATCCTCCTGTCGAATGGCCATGACTTCTTTGATGTGATGTCGATGCATATATGATACTTTCGCTTGCAGCCTCCTCACCATTGAGGATAATTCGGTCTGGTCCACCACGTGCACTTCTTCATGTCATTGATTCCTTGTTTGTTTGGTTGCTACTGTGTTTGTTCTAGTTTGTGTAATTGCCATAATTCTTAGGACTATGGACTATATTACACGGTTCCATGGTGGGCATCAAAATGTTCTTGTCACAATATGATCGAATACTACTCCTTGTGTCGAACGGTCCTTGTTGTGCCTCTTCTTTCTTCACTTCATTCGAGTGGTGTGCTTCAAAGGGTGTATCTGCAAAGATACTCTAACGCTCAAGTAAGCATTTGGTCTAAAGCAGTAAATGTGAATAATAAATGTGCATTCAATGAATAATGGTTTTTATTTAGAGATATTACCTATTTTGTACCAACCTTATTAGGCACTGGACCTTGGGCTTGTGTGTACTGATTACCATCTAGATAATTTGTCCTCTAAACAAGATTAAGTGGCCCAATCTCGCGATTACTAGTAAATGCGATTATTGCCTTTTGTGGGTTCGAACCCGGGTCTAACATCTATCTAACATGTTTTGGTCTCTAGTGGGGCCAAATAGATACTCGCTGTGCTATCTAGTATATATCATAGGTATGGTTCTCTAATCCACGAAATAGTACATAATTGGTGTTAATGTCATTATATTTGACAAATAAGAAAATCAAGAATCACACCAAGAATGTGGAGCTTTGTGATGCCATATTTTGTATGATTTTTTTTATTATTGGACATATGTATGCATGCTTATGATTTGTTGTGAATTTTGACTTTGCCCTCGTCATCGTATGTGTCATCCATCACTTTTTAATGAGATATCAAATTTAAAAGGTTAGATTGTAATTTTGATGATCCTTTAATTTTTTATTTGTGATTTTGGCCTTTTATTTTTTTTCACAATATTAGTTTTCACATATTTTAGATAATTTGTAATTTTAGTCTAATCCTCGATTTCCTAAGTGGACCAATAAGAAAGGATAAAAGAAAGAAGAAAGACATGTTCTCATCCAATATGATCGGGAGATAAGATTCTAAGTGAGAGGTTAAGGCTAATGCTTGATGCTTAGCGATTTTGATGCACTTGAGCTTGACCATGAAAGTCAACTCTAAGTAACAATAAAGGAATAAGGTTAGTATGGTTTAAAAGGTTGACAGTTTATAATTGAAGCTCCTTTAATATATAAGAATGATTTAGTTCTTAATACAATGATAACTTATGGAACTTTTACTCTAACATTGAAAAGTGTTCAACTTTAAAAGGTTGAGTTCTATTAATAATTCAATTTATAGGAACATAATCTCTAATTTAGAATAAACAAAATATCTTTATTTATGTACAATTAATGTAATTATCTTATATAAACATGTATCCATTGTATTCTCTGACACACAATTTTTACTTACTTTCCCTTAGTCTCTGCTATTTTAACATAAAACATAAACTTAATAAAGACTAAATGAAGGTATTATCCTTTGAAAAAAAATTACAAACAATAAATTTTTAGTTTGAAATCAAAACATTTCCTCGCATATTCAATTCCCTTTATGATAGTAATAATAAAAGAATAAGTGAAGAAAGAAAGGAACACAAATATTTATACTAGTTTGTTCCTGTTAAGGGGTCTAATTCAATTGGTTAAATAAGGTGTGTGTGTGTGTGTGTATGTGAGTTATTGTAAATTTCTTAATTTTGTCTTTAATTTCCATGGATAAAAAATACTAGTTTGTCTCCTAATATGAAACTATAACCAAAATATTTTCACAATAACACATACTTACATACCATGTTTCACACTTTACAAATACTATTATTAAGCAATGGAATATTGTCATATAAGATTTAATACAATAAATATTAGTCTAATTATCACGAAGTATTTATAAGGTTATAGTAATGTTATTTCAAAATGATTACAAATAATATTTATAAGGTTAAAGTAATGTTATTTCAAAATGATTACAAATAAATATGGCTTGCTAAATGTAGTTGCAACATATTGGAATTTCTGTAATTAGTTGACTTTTTGAGGTTTTTATAGATGAATTGGAACATAGGATTTGTTTGGACAAGCTTCTCTAGAAGTACTTCTAGAAGGAGAAAATAAGAAGAAAAAAAATGAAATAAACTTCTCCCTAAGCTAAAATTAATTTTCTATTAACTCATTTATAGATGTCCTCTCATGTTTTAGAGAAGTTATATGAAAAAAATTCTACAAATTAGCTAATAGAAAACTAATTTTAGCTTATGGAAAAACTTATTTCATTTTTTTCTTCTTATTTTCTTTTTTATAAAAGTGTTTTTATAGAAATTTATACCCAAAGAGACTCTCATAATCTATTCTTTATCATGTATCTCTACCGAAGACTGTGTCTAACTTTAGTGAAAGTTTTCCTCCTCATCGCATATATATTTTCCATTTAGGTTCAAAGTCAAGAACTTACATAAGAAATTGAACTCAATTTTACTCGAACCAACAACATGTTTACCCATAGCAGTACTCTGGCCATAATTGGGATTGCCTTAGACTCTCCTTGTTGCCATTGGAGCAACTCCAGCAAGAGGAGTTGGGAGTGGTGAGGTTCGACAAAGGGGGCATGTTAAGTTTAGCCGCAACCACATGTCAATGCAGTCCCTATGGAACATGTGACCACAATCTGGTAGAATCTTCAACAACTCCGTGTCCTTGTAATCTGCCAAGCATATTGAGCAGCACGGTATTGTTGTTGTTACTGAATCAGGCCTATGCAACTTAGATAAATTTAATATCACTAATTTGATATCTCACAGGTCCTCTCTCTCACACACACACACTGGTGCACTCACACAAACACAAACAAATTTACTGGGGGGCGAAAACTCTCTTTCTATTGATAATAGTCTGCCAAAGCCGCACAGATCTTTTTACATAATATGCTATTTATAAGCAACGAAATTAAACCTAAACCTAAAATAATTCAAATTCAAATCTAAATAATATCTTTCCTAATATCTTTCTATAATATCTTTCTCCATATCTTATCTTTCCTCATATCTTTTCTACCCATATCCTTTTCACTTATCTTTCCACATAATACTCCTTTTAAATTTAAACTACGCAACTAACAATATTTATTTAAATGTTTATCCTAACAAAATCCCCCCATAAACTTTACATACTTCTTCCATCTTTCATTCTCATCATCTTCTTGCAATTCTCCAGCAGCAGCGTCGGCAGTGGCTTTGTGAATATATCTCCGACTTGTTCTCGGCTCGTAACATAACTCAACTCCACCTTCTTCTCTTTTACTTGATCTCGAATGAAGTGGAACCTGACATCAATATGTTTGCTTCTCTCGTGATTAACCGGGTTCTTCGCTAACTCGATTGCCGACTTGTTATCTACCCGGATCTCGGTTGTACCGACTTGAACTTGCTCTAGCTTCTCCAACAAATTTCTCAACCACACTGCATGACACACACACTAGGATGCCGCAATGTACTCGGCTTCACATGTTGATAAAGTCACAATTGGTTCTTTCTTTGACATCCAGGCAAAAGCTGTGTTTCCCATAAAGAATACATAGCCAGTCGTGCTCTTCCTATCATCCACGTCTCCACACCAGTCACTGTCCGAGTATCCCTTCAATCTGTAATTTTCCGACTTCGAATAGAAAAGTCCTTGTGTGATCGTCCCTTGAATGTACCTTAGAATCCTTTTAGCCACCTTCCAATGAGAGTAGCTCGGCTCTTCCATAAATCGACTTATAATTCCAACATTTAAACACAAATCCGGCCTCGTGCACGTCAAGTATCTCAAGCATCCCACCAAACTTCTATAGTTTCTCGGATCAACACGTTCTCCTCCATCATACTTCGAAAGTTTTGAACCGGGTTCCATAGGTGTTGAAACCGAGTTACAATCAGTCATCTTAAATCTCTTCAGTATTCCCTTCACATAAGTCTCCTGAGAGACAAAAATTCCAGCTTCATCCTGTCTAACTTCTAAACCGAGAAAATATCTCATCAAGCCAAGATCAGTCATCTCAAATTCTCTTGACATCTTCTTCTTGAACTCTCTTGCCATCTCTTCACTGTTCCCCATAAAAATCAGATCATCAACATACAATGCTACCAGCAATAAATCATCACCTTTCTTCTTAACATATAGAGCATGCTCATATGGACATTGTTCAAATCCATCATCCTTGAAATATGCATCAATGCGGGTATTCCAGGTTCTCGGTGCCTGTTTCAGTCCGTACAAAGCTTTCTTCAGTCTTAACACTTTCTTTTCTTCTCCGCCCTTTAAGTATCCCGGTGGTTGTTCGAGATACACCTCTTCTTCAAGTACACCATTCAAAAATGCCGACTTGACATCCATCTGATAAATTGGCCACCCAAACTGAGCTGCTTGCGAGATCAACAATCTGATTGTCTCCATTCTAGCAACAGGTGCGAACACCTCATCATAGTCTACTCCTGCCTTTTGCGGATACCCCTTAGCTACCAGCCGGGCTTTATATCGCTCTATCTCTCCATCAGCATTCATTTTCTTCTTATAAACCCACTTAACTCCAATGGGTTGACTTCCTTTTGGCAGCTCGGCCAACTCCCAAGTATCATTCTGTTCAATAGCTTTGATTTCTTCATCCATGGCATTTTTCCATTTCTCATCTCGGATTGCTTCTTCAAACCTTATTTCTTCAGAATCTGTCAACAAACAAACAAGATGGGCTTCGTTAGTTGACTCGTACAAATCCTGCAAACTCCTCATCCGGGGTCGTCTCATCTCGTCTTCATCAGCTGTCTCGCTCCTTGCCGGGATCCAACTCGGTGATTCGTCTTCCTTCTCGTCTTGAATAACCATCTTTCTGGGATCTGATTTGATCTCGGATGGAACACTCCAATTCCATTCATCGTCTTCATTCACTTTCATATCTCGGCTTATCATTATTGTCTTGGTGCTGGGGTCTAACAGCTTGTATCCCTTTGTCTTCTCGTCATATCCAATGAAGATAAACTTCCTGCTCTTGTCTTCTAACTTGGTTCTTTGCTGATCAGGAACGTGTGCATAAGCCACACTCCCGAAAACTCTCAAATGGCCCACCGATGGCTTTTAGCCCGTCCATAATTCCTGTGGGGTCCTTCCATTCAATATGGAATGTGAACAGCGGTTCTGTACATATACAGCACACAGAACGGCTTCCCCCCAAAACTCCTTTGGCATTCTCTTCGTCTTCAACATTGATCTCACCATGTCAAGAATGGTTCGATTCTTCCTCTCTGCTACTCCATTTTGTTGTGGCGAGTATGGTGCAGTCAAGAATCTTCTGATGCCATACTCCTCGCAATATTTTCTAAATGCATTTGATGTGTACTCTCCACCTCGGTCAGAACATATCGACTTGATCCTCCTTCCAGTTGCATTCTCAATCATCGTTTTGAACTTCTTGAATACTTCAAACACTTTGGATTTTTCTTCCAGCAAATACACCCAAGTTTTACGACTGAAATCATCTATGAATGTAACAAAATACCTCTTTCCACTGAAAGACCCGGGAGAAATAGGTCCACACACATTGGTATGAATTAATTCTAGTGGTCGCCGTGCTCGGTATCTGGCCGACCTCTGAATGGACTCCTCGCATGTTTGCTCAGCACACAATCTTCACAGAATCTCTTGTCACAGTTCATTCTTGGCAATCCGTCCACCATATTCTTCTTCATCATCTCGGCCAGGCCTCCAAAGTGAAGATGCCCAAACCGACGATGCCACAAAGATGCTTCATCACTCATCGCGGCTTGCAAGCAGCCGACCTCCACACTTCTCAAAATCAACTTGAACATTCTATTCTTCTCCATCTGCACTCGGGCTATCAGTCGTCCTTGCTTTTCTTTCAAGAGGAGAACTCGGTCTGTCATGATAACCGAGTAGCCTTTCTCCATCAATTATCCCACACTAAGAATATTACTTTTGAGTTCAGGCACGTAATAAACATCTTGAATACGCCCAACTCGCCCATTTTTCTGCAAAAAGCTAATCGTACCTCGTCCTTTTACACCGACCTTTGAAGCGTCTCCAAAGGAAACATGTCCGGCTTCTGTTTGTTTCAGACTACTGAACAAATGCTTGTACCCACACATATGATTGCTTGCACCAGTGTCTATAAACCATTCCATCTCGGATGCATGGTTGACTTCACCTCCAGCCATCATCAGAACTCCTCCATCTCTTACTTCTTCTACAGCATAATTCGCAGTTTCATTCGTTCTCCTTTCACCTCGGCAGTCCTTCGTAAAATGACCAACTCGGCCACAGTTGTAACATTTGTCCGAGTTGCAGTTTCTTGAGTAGTGTCCGTACTTTCCACATTTAAAACATTCTACATTTGAATGTCGGCCTCTTCCACGATCTCGGCCTCCTCGCCAATTCTGCTGACTTGATTCAGCCTACTCCTTATTCCAGCCTTCTTGACCTCGACTTCTACCACCTCGATTATATCCACGTCCACCTCGCCCTCGTCCTCTACCTCGAAAATTCTGAGAACAGAGCACTTTCTCGTCCTTGACTGAAACTTTTGTCTAAAGTGTTTGCTCCAGCAACTCTTCCTTCTTCTTTTTCTTTCTTTGTTCGTGCGCCTCCAATGAACCAGCAAGTTCGTCAACGGTGAGCGTTGCTAGGTCCTTTGACTCTTCAATCGCACATACAACATTCTCGAAGTCATCAGTGAAAGACCTCAAAATTTTCTCCACCACTCTGGTGTCGGGTAGCATCTCTCCACTTCTCTTTAATTGATTCACTACGGTCTGAATCCGAGTAACAAAATCGGATACCCTTTCTCTTTCTTTCATCTTCATTGCTTCCAACTCTCCATAGAGAGTTTGAAGTCTGATCTGCCTGACTCGATCAGCTCCCTTGTAGACATTTGCAAGAATGTCCCATGCCTCTTTTGACATTGTTGCGCCAGGGATCTTCTCAAATCCGGAATCATCAACGGGTCGTAACATCATATACAACGCTCCTTTGTCTTTCAAACGCGTCTCTTTCAACGTCTTGTTCTGCACCGCCGTGTATCCTGTCGTGGATGATGGTTCTTCGAAACCATCATGGACAACGTCTCAACTATCATTGCTCCCAATAGAGCTTTCATCTGGATACTCCAGTTCTCATAGTTAGTCTTTGTAAGACGGGGTAATGGCAGACTACTACTTGGACCACTCTCCATTCTCTCAAGCTCTGATACCAATTTGATAAATTTGATATCACTAATTTGATATCTCACAGGCCCTCTCTCTCACACACACACACTGGTGCACTCACACAAATACAAACAAATTTACTGGGGGGGCGAAAACTCTCTTTCTATTGATAATAATCTGCCAAAGCCGCACAGATCTTTTTATATAATATGCTATTTATAAGCAACGAAATTAAACCTAAACCTAAAACAATTCAAATTCAAATCTAAATAATATCTTTCTCCATATCTTATCTTTCCTCATATCTTTTCTACCCATATCCTTTTCACTTATCTTTCCACATAATACTCCTTTTAAATTTAAACTACGCAACTAACAATATTTATTTAAACGTTTATCCTAACAAACTTGGCTTGGGAATACAATAGCACCGGATAACTCTTCCAAGTAGCTTCTTCTTCATCACGAACTCAGATGGTTAAGGCAAAACCTGGCTCCGTGCTCGTGCTGATGCTGATGCTGTCTGCAGTGGCGCTCCCTCGCCTATTTCGCAAACGACGGGTACAGTAATATAAAGTGTAACTTATTACAGTGATCACTCGGAGAAAAGCAAAATATAATGCAATAGAAGAGTATGCATATGATCCATCCAAGTCTTGTGAAACACCCGTACTGTTATTAGAATTGGCATTGCTAGCCATGCTTATTTGCGTTGTTGCTCTCACTTTCCACAAAGGAAATGATTAAGGGATGGATGATTGTAGATAACTAGCATATAGCAAGAAGATTAACATACAAGGGAATAAATTATTATTTATTAATAATAATCAACAAAATGTAGGCCTAATTTCATTCGCCTTTTCAGACGACTTTGGATTGGAAAGAGAGAATATGTTGAGTGAATGATTGGAATGAGCCTAAGTTTTGATTCATATGTAGACTGAAGGTGTAAAAAGTCAACTTTAATTAGGGGAGATTCTATGTGGTGGTGGGTTGCGGTTGTTTTCTGGCTGGTCAACTTGTAACGAAGTTAGTGATAATATATATAAGTGGTTGGCATGCTTGGTTCTGCGAAGATGAATTGCTAGGAAAATTATTTATATTGAATAATGATATAGGGAGTAGAGAGAATAAAAACAATAATAAAAAATGAAACACACAAAGAACGTAGTTCAGTGGATGTGACCTATATATCCACTAGTTAAGAAATTTCTATTATTTATTTTAGATAACACAAATATATGTAAAGAATATTGATTATTATGTTTATATAACCTACATATCTGTTCAGAGATTTCTATTATTTATTTTAGAGAACCCAAGTATAAAGAATCTTGATTATTATGTTTATATATAACCCAATATATCCACATGTAGTTAAGAGATTTCTATTAATTATTTTAGTGAAATAAATTATAAGGAATCTTGATTATTATGTTTGATTTTATAATGAATCAACTCATTCATCATCCTCTAATTTACAACTTAATAAGTTTGCCAAAATTGCAAGGTAACCTCAAAACCAAGCAGGTCTATAGGGTCTCCGTCCAGCACCAGCCCTCCTCTTTTATCTCCTTCAGCATTTGAACTGCAAAAATATTGGGTCGGGTCATAATTCGGGTCAATCCAAAACATAAATCAAGACATTACAACCAAAAAACTACCTTGATTCTATGTGAGTCTTAAATAAATAAGTTTAAACTTAGTTAAATTCATACTGTTTTGAGGTGCTTTAAAGATGATTCTATGCTTCACCATGATATTACCACTAGGGGTGAGGTTCTTTAAGGATGCGTTTGGTTGCACTCAAATAAGGGAGGAGAGGAAGGAGAGGCACAAAAAAGCATAGAATATAGTGAACTTTGTCGATTTAGTTGCGCAATTTAATTGTGCACAGGTAGTGAAGGAATTTTTGAAAATCACGTGGGAACTATCGGTTTGATCTTCCTCTCTCAAATGAGATAGAATATTTGTGAAGAAATACAACTTTTTATTTTATTGTCCTCATTCTCTCTTTTTATTTCTTCTTTCATCCATGCAAGTTCTCCTTTGCGTCGAGGTTTGTCATTCCCATCATTGGAATCGTCCTTCCTTTCATCAGGCGCCTTCAAAACACACAACTATGTCGTTGTCAAGATCCCCCATGGCGACGGATGCCATGATTGTCATCATAGGCCTTCAAATCATGCAAGTCCTCCTCCTCATTGAGATCCACCATGGCGATGGATGTCGTGATGGAATCTGCACTTTGTGGTGAAAAAGTTTCTATTTTTCAACACCATTAGAGCAAAACTGGTTTATCTTGTTGAGATTTGTTCTTTATGTTTGGTGTTGTGTTTTGTTTATACTCATCTTTGTATTTAACGAGTTATTTTCAATGCTATTTTACTGAGATCTATTCTACCAATGTTAATTTTGTTGAGAGAACCATAATCAACTATGACTACTTTCTTTTTTATATAAAATATGAATACAAAGTGAGCAACAAGTGACGAACATAGGCCAAAAAGATCAAGACCTCACAAAGGACTCTATCCTCCAAGATGACGTCAATGGATAGTAAAATAGCAACCATTGGATTTATGATTAACAGGAAAAAATATTAATCTTTTTTTTCTTGAAAAACAACATTAATCTTATGAAGATAAATGAGTATTTTCATAAATCTTATCATTCTATTTCTCTTTAACCAAATTACTTCTATTTCTACCATATTATTTATTTATTTATTTCTCTTCTTCTTTCTTCTCACCTATTGTCTTGTCTTTTCTTCCCTTCTCACAACCAAACAACCCCTAAGCAAGCCTTGAATCACAAACAATGACAACTAGAGTTTTTTTGCATTTATAAGTTAGAACATAGTTGTGAAATCCGATCTGATCATTGATCCAGTAGAGATAGTGAGTTAGTGATCCAACCAGTGGACCAGTAATTGGCCTCGTTTGACGTGATATATATTAAAAATTTAAAATTATATATGTATATATTATATATAAGTATCTAACTAACATTATTTGAGTAAGAAAAGTTCATCTATACGCGAAAATCCAAATTTAAAAAAATCCATTTTTTTTTGAAATTGGACCATACGGTGACCAACCCGGCCGGGTTTGACCAGGTTAACTGTATAATCGGTCTGAAAGCAAAATTGGCTCGGTTAAGCCACCAAGTCCTAGTCTGAACCGGGTTTAATAACACTGGGTTATAGTCTATGAGTTGGCACATTTTAGCCCTCAACATGCAGGTTTAAGCCTATTTTTAGTCAGCCCATATAAATGCAAGGCTATAGGCAATTACTTAATGCACCCAATTTTTTGCTTGGTGTACTTCCAATATTCTTAACATTCCCATTTAACCTTTCCTCTTCCAAGCAAACCTAGTTGCTTCTCCCCCAAACCTTCATGACCACCACACCCAACACCACCACCACAACCACCCAATGTCACCTTTACACCATACCAAACTCACCATCACACCGTCACCCAACCACCAGTGTTGGATATGATCCATAAAATTTCTTTAGTGGGGCAAAGAAATAAATATATTTTTATACATGAAAACTATTATAAACTTTTTACAAAATACACAATATCATGATAAAAAATCAAAATACCTAAGGATAAAATGAGTAAAATTAATATCAATTTAGTTTCTCTTTTAATTTTTACATTATTTTATTTTAAGAAAATATTTTATGGGAGTAATATTTATTTTTGTATATAGGAAAAACAATAATTATTAAATATATTCAAGTAAAAAAATTACTTTGTGGGGGAAATTGCTCCCATTACAAGCAACGTGCATCCACCCCTCCCAACCATCCACTAATGCCACACTCATCACAATGACCCATCAATCTCCTTGCCACCTCAAACCACCATTACGCCAAACCACTCCTATATAGTTATGAATTTATTAATCCATAATACTAATATATTACAGATTGAACAATCCATAATATAAACAAATATATGATGGATTACTTATGGGTTACTTAATCCATAATACATTTGTTTGTATTACAGTTACTCAATTTGCCATATATATATATATATATTTGTATTACGAATTACTCAATCTATAACTATATGTGGGTGGTGTGGCATGATGTGAGTTCTTGGGTGAGAAACCCTCTCAAGTCTTCCCACCATTCGAAAAAGGGTTTCCTTCGTTAGATTTATTATTTTTTAAATGAAAGGTATAGATTTTTTTTCTTTTACCTTTTTATTTTCTTTTATTATTGTCTTTCCTAATTTATCCCTACTTCCTTCTCTCACATTCTAGGTCACATAACATTCGTTGACATCAATGGCACACTAAAGTTGACAATAGTCCATGCAACCATCCTTTTCCGAAACTGGTGACATTGGCAATGATACTAAAGCTAACGATCATGAAGTTACACCTTCCACTACAAACCTAAAATGATTCTCACCTTAGAACCCATCCCGTTTGAAAGTTTTCAATTGTCACACGCCTAAGGTTCTATCAAGTGTAAGAAGACAATCTCATTTCAAGGATAATGCCAAAAAAACTCAACTTCACGAATTAAACCCAAGTCTCCATTTTAGCACTGTCATACCACTATGTCAAAATGCTTATTGTTCTGGAGCATTGACATCAGGATAAGGACTGCGTCAGGCGAACCGACCAATGTCTTGTATAGCATGTAAGTTCAACAACTTTTACAAAGAAGCAATCGACTTGGGGGCAACTGTCTGGGAAGTGGAATCTCAACACCATGTGAACTAGAATACTCATATAACTCAGATCACCCATGTTGAATATTCGATCCCAACCTACTAATCCATCCTGAGAACCCTAGTACTCGGGTTGAAGTGACAACTTTCTTGTCTACAATGAGAAGGTGGTCACGTTGGATGCATAAAATCACACTTTGGGGCACGCATCTTGCATGATGACAGTTGGATATTTGGTTTTCTAGTCATAATCATGATATAAAACATGTCAAACAGTGGTATGATAACTAACTCTACTTCACTTTCACTCCACCTTGAGCATTGGCTGACTTGAGCATCAAAGTGTATGCAAACACCATCAGAATTGCCATCGGGGTTCCTTCCTACATCATCTCTTCTTGGATTGAATCTCCATCTCTTGAATTAAAAAATTATTTAGTTTATATATAACAATTAAAATAGTAACTATCTAGTTTGACTAGTGATTCACTAAGTCAGTATCTGACCAAATTGATGACAGATCTAGTTCTAATGAAATTAACTTAAAATATGAGTTAAATTTTGGAGAGAAAAAAAAAGAATATAAATTGTTTTTTTTTTTAAATTAAGAGTGCTAATACATATGAAAAATAGATAAGAAAAAGCTTAAATATGTTTTTGGTCCCAGTAGTTAGCATTTTTTTTTCATTTTTAGTCCATGTAAGTTCATTTTTCTAATTTTAGTCCCGCTAAATTTGTGTTTTTTCAATTTTGGTCCTATAAGAAATTTTGTTCATTTTTAATCCTTGTAGATTTGCGTTTTTTCAATTTTTTGGTCCTTGGTAAGCACAAACTTACGGCAACTATAAATGAAAAAAATAAGAATCTTACAATGACCAAAATTGAAAAAACGTCAACTTACCAGAACTAAAATTAAAAAAATAAACTTAAATAGACCAAAAATGAAAAAAAAGGTTAATATATAGGTACCAAAAATATATTTAAGTATAAGAAAATATAGATACTAAATTTGCAATAATTTATTATTTTATTTTTAATTTTAAAAATTATCTATTTAAAATTATTTATTAGGAAATTCTTTTCCTTTTATTTTCTCAAAATTTAACTATTAAGCATATCTTTAAACGCCACCGTTACCCGAGGTGGGAAACTTCCGTATTGTTCTTGTCAATAATCGTCCCTAGGATGCATCTCTCGTGACTTGGCTTTTCCTTGTGTTTTTCGCTCATGTTTTTAACTTTGTACTTTATCACTAGAGAAGAGAAGAACACTGAAAAGAGCTTACGTTGAGGTGAAAATATAGCATCAAAAGGAAACGGCAGAGGGAGGAAAGGGCAATTGCAATATGGCGACAGAACAGTGCATCCCATAAAGAATGAATCAATAGTGTCATGAACAATGCCACCTAGAGTTCAAACAATTCAATTACATTGTTTGTTCCGGAATAATTAATAGTGTTTTGTCTTTTGTTATTCCATCCTTCAATAATTACATGATTGTTTTAGTAGTTAACAGTTATATATACAAATTTCACATTCACACACAAAAAAAGTTCACATATATTTTATTCAGTAAATAACTAGTTTTCCTGTTTTATTGACGTATTCAAAAGATGATGTATAAATTTTATAATTCTCATGATAAATGACATTAAATTTTATTACGTACTTATCATTAATAAAGGTTTCCAAATATAATACCACAGCAATTTGGAATATTATTAAATAATATATATGCTTTATAAAACCGTTTTTTTATTCTGTAATAATGTTAAAATTAAGAAAGAAAAAATAACTACTACTAAATTGACCAAGATATCTTAGTAGAGTAGTAAATGATGTTTAAGTTCCCCCTGTAAAGCTTAAATCAATGAAGACTTTAAAAACGTTAAATGATGTTTAAGTTCCACCTGTAAAGCTAGGACTAAGATGCTTTCTTTCCACGATTAGGTAGAGTAGTAAATGTTGAAATAAAAATATCACGATGGAATTCTCCCTTTGCACAGAATGGAATCCGTTTTATGTAACTCTTCAAATATACTTGTTGACAAAGAAAAACGATATTTTTATCCATGTGTGATTGTTAAAGCATTGATTTTGTTCTATGCCCGAGTGCTAACTGCCCCTGCTTTTCAGTAATATTTTTGAAAAGTAAGAGGCTGATTTAAGGGTCTCATTTATTGTTGAGTGATTTTTTAAATCATGACACATTGATATTGGAAAATATTTATTAATTTTATTAATTACTAATCTTGGTCAAAAACTAATTAATTACTTTTTGTTTATTATAATTAAGTAATTTAATAACATTCAAAAGATGTCCAAAAATAAGGAGGAAAAAATAGAAAATTAGATATCTAGTTTTCATTTTTAATATTTATATAATGACATATCTAAAGTGATGCATTTTAAAAGAAACATAATAAAATCTTGAGTTTTGTATATTTTGTTGGTACTATAACTATATTTTATTATTTTTCAATATAATCAAATAAAAATAATAATATAAGATTAAATGTACAAAAGACATATTGTTAACACCAACAAGATTAGTCCTAGCATAAGGGGTTAAGAGATGGAAAAATAGATTATCAAGCAACAATTCAAAATAAAAAAAAAGATAATAATAATAATATTGTTATCGATAAAAGATAGGCCCATTTATGAAATTTAAATATTCAAATTTCTCAACCATCAAAGGATAGAAGATATAACAAACATCAAAGAACAGAAGATATAATAAATATCACAACCGCTGCTGATCATTTATATAGATAATCTGAATATCTTAGAAAAAAGATAAGTGGGCTTCAACCACTACACCACCAGGATCCAGGTCAGTATCCTATAAATAGAGTATTCCTCATGGAGAAAGGTACACACATATTCTGACTCTCTCTTTTCCATTCACACAGAGCACACACTGCACCCCAATTGTGTTGTGGTTCCAATCTGTTGTGATCTTCTTCCCTGAGGTGTTCTCATCACCCTAGACATTCTCAGAGAGAGAGAGCCTGATCCCATATCAATGATCCAGCAATCTTGCTGGACATATCATGTTCATCTTGAGCAGAACATTGGTGCCGTCTGTGAAGAAGATAAATTTTGATTCCCATAAAATCACAATGGTTAACACAAGAAGCCATCACATTGAAAGACATGACGAACCACCAAGAAACACAAATCAGGAGAATGTGGTAGCAGAAGATGCGGTTTCTAATATCGCCTCATCCCCAGCTATACCAGCAACGCGACTGCCTGCCAATCCACCATCTGTTGCCGAGGAGGAATCGGAGACCGCATAGCGTCTCATTCAAAATGCTCTGAACTCACTTCTGTCTCGGATGGAGAATTTGGAGAAACTTTATGAGCTTCAACGACAGGATGATGTCCAGAACTTGATAACGCAGTTGGACGAACACAGTGCCAAACGCAGACAAGATGAAAATCACCGCCTCCAACACATAGAGCATCGGATTCAAAATATAGAGAATCCAGTAGCAGTACATACCGAGCAACCTCATGCGACAGTAAGAAGACACGGGCCGGAGACCTCGGTTCCCACTGCCGAGACTGGGAATAGGGAGCTGATCAGTCAATCCGAGCCAGGCAGAATATCTCATTCCCAGTCACATAATGACGGATTCCACATCACCTCAACCGCAATCCTAGAACGTACCGCTGTTGAAAGACCGACAGTAGAACTCATACACTAGCCCAGACGAGAAGATAACACTTACCGAAGGAAGTATCGCTGAGGTCAGCAGAATAATAGCCAGTTCGTCGATGAAATAATGGATGCTCAATTCTTGGAAGATTTTGATGGATCATTCTTATCCAAATATGATAGGAGCCATGATCCTCAGGTGCACATTGACGAGTTCGACATGCAAATGTGCGTTTGTGGCATAGACGAGCCGATAATCTCACGAATTTTCGTTACCACTTTAACTGGAGCCTCCCAAACCTGGTTTCACACTTTGCTGCGTGTTCTATCCAAAATTTTGAAGATTTTGGACAGAAGTTCTTGTTGAATTTTGCGACGAGTAAGAAACAGCCAAAGTCCGAGTTCGCTCTGGGTAAAATACGCCAGCAGCCCGAAGAAACTTTGCAAAGTTATCTGGATCGATTCAAGGAAGCCGCCTTACAAGTACAAGGTTTGGAAGAAAGGGTGCACGTACATCTCATCTCAGCTGGGCTCAACGGATCATCTCGCCTTGCCAAGTCAATTTATAAAGACCCTGTGAAATCTTTAATGCGATTCAGGATGCGGTCCAAGAAGTATTTGGAATTGGAGCAAATGGAAATCGTCAACTCGGCTTTGAAGGAGAATAGAAAACCCTCATCACCAAGGAACCGACGTCAGGAGAATGCACATACCAGCCGACATCCTATGAACTTCCACACTGGCCGACCTCCACGAAATGCTCCTGACCCCGGCTTCAGGTCTAGAAAGTATGAATGGAAATTTGATAAGTATGCTCCATTGACTACTTCTCGAGCTCAGATATGGAAATAAGTTGCTTTTACGGACATGCGGAAAGTAGATCGTCCTCGTCCAATATTGAAAAAGGAAGGATTAGACTATTCCCGGTATTGCGACTTTCACAACGGACCGGGTCATATGACTGATCAATGTTGGGAGCTCCGCAATGCAATAGAGAAATTTATTCATGAAGGCAAACTACGACAATATGTCATCCGGACCCAAGGGCAGCAAGGCAAAAGAAGAAGCCAACAGGATAATAAAAATCGAGATGAGAAGAAGAGCAAGAAGGATGATGATTTCCCAGAGCCCGAATTCAAATGTAACGTTATTTTGGGGGGTATGGGAGGTCCAGGCGACACTGCTAATCAGCAATGAAATATCTCAAAGAAGTCATGTTGGTGAGAGCTCAACCGAGATTCAAGGAAAGCAGTAAGAAAGCCACGCCCCCGCTAATTTATTTTACCGAAGAAGACATGAGAGGGGTGGTACTGGGCCACGAGGACGATCTCGTCATAACGGGGATCGTAGCGAATTTTCGAGTTAAAAGAATATTTGTTGATAATGGTAGCTCGACCGATATCATCAATCTGAGTGCATTCAAAAAGATGAACTTGAAAGAAGAAGACTTGAAACCATGCAAAACCATGTTAATAGGTTTTAATGGTGGAGGCACTGGTCTTAAAGGCTCCATTGATCTTCAACTCACATTAGGAACAAATGAGGGTTTTAAGTCAGAAAGGGTCATATTTATTGTTGCCGAGTTCACCTCACCATATAATATCATCCTGGGCAGACCAATGCTTCATAAATGGGACATATTGATGTCCACCAAACATCAGAAGATGAAGATGGTCGGACACCTCGGCCGAGTCATTACAATATGCGGTTATCAAAAAGAATCCAGACAGTGCTATTATAATACAATCAGGGAAACTGAAGGCTGCCCATCCTCCCCACCTCGGATAAGGCAAGGAGATCCGGCAAAGCAACAAATCGAGAAACATTCATCTCGAAAGCCAGTCAACCTGGTGGAGCTAGATATGCAGGACATCGAAGAATGGAGACCAAAACTGGTAGACGAGCTTGAAGACATTTAGATTGGAAACTTCCCAGAACAAATTACAAAAGTAAGCAGACAAAATGATGCAGCAACCAAAGATAAGTTAATTCACTGCCTGCGAAAGAACCAAGATGTGTTTACTTGGAAAGCTTCTGAGATTCCCGGAATCAAGCCGACCTTCTGTTGCCATAAATTAGCTATGTACCCCGGTTCTAAGCCAGTGGCACAGAAGAATAGGAAGCTCGGTTCGGATAGAAGGCAAGCTCTGGAGAAGCATATTAAGGAATTATTGGAAGCCAGATTCATAAGGGAGATACAATACACCACGTGGCTCTCCAATGTGGTAATGGTGAAAAAGTCCAATGGAAAATAGCGAGTTTGTGTTGATTACACAGATTTGAATAAAGTTTGTCCCAAGGACTCATACCTGATGCCGAGTATCGACCAGCTAGTAGACAACTCCGCCGGATTCCAATTGTTATCATTCATGGACGCATACTCTGGATACAATCAGATACCCATGTACCCGGATGATCAAGAAAAGATGGCATTCCAGGGCGTCGAGGCCAATTATTGTTATGATGTGATGCCTTTCAGATTAAAAAATGTTGGGGCGACCTATCAACGAATGATGAACAAAGTTTTTGCCGATCAGATTGGGCGCAATATCGAGGTATACATCGATGACATGATCACAAAGACAGATACAATTGGAGATCATATCCAGGATCTAGAAGAAACTTTCCACAAACTAAGGCAACACAACATACGCTTGAATCCGTTGAAGTGCGCTTTTGGAGTTAAGGCTGGGAAGTTCTTAGGATTTATGCTTACCCACAGGGGAATAGAAGCAAATCCAGACAAATGCAAGGCTATCCTGGACATGAAGTTCCCAACCAGCAAACGAGAAGTCCAACAACTGACGGGAAGAATGGCCGCCCTAACGCGGTTTCTCCCAAAATCTGCGGAAAAGGCCCTTCCCTTCTTCAAATTGTTGAAAAAGGAGGCTAACGTAGGATGGAACTCGGCAAGTGAAGAGGCTTTTCAAGAGATTAAAAAGTGTTTGGCTTCACCCCTAGTACTTTCAAAACCAGACCCCGGCGAGACACTTATCTTATATCTCTCGGTCGAAGAAGAGGCCATAAGCGCCGTATTAGTCAGAGAAGTCGGCAAATTCCAGTCACCGGTCTATTTTATAAGCCGAGCCCTCAAGAACTCAGAATTACGATACCAAAAGCTCGAGAAAGTGGCTTTCACTCTGCTCACAACGGCAAAAAAGACTTCGTCCGTACTTCCAAAGCCACACTATCATTGTCAAGACAAATCAACCCATCCAGCAAGTATTACACAAGCCGGATTTGGCTGGAAGAATGATGAATTGGGCCATCCAATTGTCAGAGTTCGATATCAAATATGAAGCCCGGCATGCCATCAAGTCTCAAGCTTTAGCCAACTTCATTGTCGAGTTAACCCCGACATCTTCTACCCAGCAGGAAAATCCAGTGTGGAAATTATATGTTGATGGCTCGTCCAATTCCAAAGGAAGTGGAGCCGGAATTATTGTTGAGAATCCTGAGGGCGTATCACTCGAACAATCGCTGCAGCTTAATTTCCCGACATCTAATAATCAAGCGGAATATGAAGCATTGATTGCTGGGTTAAAACATGTTAGAGAACAGGGAGCATTGAGAGTCAATGTCTTCACTGATTCACAACTTGTCTCAGCACAGATTGAAGGGAGGTATCAAACCAAGGGACCTTTATTAGCTAAATATCTTGCTAAAGTAAAGGAAATAATAGCAGAGTTTGATGAATTCATCGTCGCCCATATCCCGATGGAAGAAAATACCCGAGCCGACATATTGTCAAAGCTGGCAAGTACAAAAGGGATGGGTAACCACAGAACAGTCATTCAACAGGAACTCGCCCAACCTGCATGGATCATGGTAATCTTAGTAGCTGAGGACTGGAGGAGGCCTATCATCAATTATTTAGAACAAGGGGTAATACCAGATGAAGGAATAGAAGCGAAAAAATTAATTCGAGATGCTTCTATGTACACAATAGTCGATGGCGAATTATACCGTCGAGGCCTCCACACCCCAATGCTGCTATGCCTAAGCTCGGACCAAGCCGAGTACGTACTCACGGAAATACATGAGGGTATTAACGGCCAGCATATGGGTGCGAGGGCTTTAGCATTAAAAGCTCTTCGTGTCGGATACTTTTGGCCGACAATGAAGGTGGACGCAACGGAGCATGTAAAAAAATGTGACAGTTGTCAAAAGCATGCAAAGATATTGTGGACTCCTCCATCTGAGTTAATTTCAATCACGGCACCATGGCCTTTCTACAAATGGGGAATAGACCTTTTAGGACCATTTCAGGCGACTGAAGGTCAGATGAAATGGTTAATAGTAGCTGTTGACTACTTTACCAAATGGATTGAGGCTGAGCCCTTAGCCACTATCACCTCGGCTCAAGTTCAAAAATTCTTTGAGCACAGCATAATAGCAAGATTTGGAATTCTAGCAGAAATCGTCACTGGTAATGGGACACAATTCACGGACAAGAATTTTCAGGAAATGATGGTCGGACTCCATATCAAACATCACTTCTCATCAGTAGAACATCCACAGTCTAACGGCCAAGCAGAAGCAGCAAACAAAGTTATTCTGGATGGATTGAAAAAACGAATGCAAGAAGCCGGCCCAAACTGGGTTGAACAACTTTATTATGTTTTATGGGCGTATAGAACCACGGCTCAAACAGCTACTCGAGAGACTCCGTTTAGAATGACGTACGGTTGCGAAGCCATGATACCTGTAGAAATCGGCCAATCATCATGGAGAAGGCAACGTATGTCTCAGGCGGGAGAAGACAATAACGTAGCATTGGGCGCCGAGTTGGATTTGATAGAGGAAGTTCGCACCACGGCGCATCGCTGAGACTTATATATGAAGCAGATATCGCCCAAAAATTTAACAAAAAGGTTAAGCCGAGGTCCTTCGAAAAGGGTGATCTCGTGCTACGGCGAGCAGATATTGGCAACAAGAATGCCCGGGATGGGAAATTAGCATCTAATTGGGAAGGACCGTATCGAGTCACTCAGAATATGGGGCAAGGAGTGTACACGCTAGAAACTCTTGAAGGTAAACATGTCAAGCACACATGGAATCCCGACAAGTTAAAGATATATTACAGCTAAAAGCTCAGAGCCGTGATAAAATCCATGTGTTTCCCCTTAATCGATTTTGAATCTTTCATGGGGATCATGGATCGATATTTAGTTTTCTTCCATGTGTTTCCCCTTAATTGATGTCGAATCTTTCATGGGGATCATGGATTGATATCTTAAGTTTTCCGCCCATGTGTTTTCCCTTAATTGATTTTGAATCTTTCATGGGAATCATGGATGAACATTTCCATGTGTTTCCTTTTAATTGATTTTGAATCTTTCATGAGGATCATGGATTAATATTTTCATGTGTTTCTCTTTAATCGATTTTGTGAACCGGGTCCAATATACCGACATCCGGGCAAATCTTTTATGGAGATCATGAATTATGTATTCATGTGTTTCTCATTAATTAATTATGTAAGCTAGGAATGTAATGCCCGTGCAAGTCTTTCATTGAGATCATGAAATTTATGTAATCTTCGAAAAATATCAATAAAAATCCTTGTTATAAGGAAGTTATATATACATTGTGCACAAGTTATGTGGGCCTAGTCGCTGTTATGTATTAGCTCGGCCCTGATCAAGCCGACGTAACCATTTACTCATGGATGAGTGATGGGCTAGACCGAAAGAATTACATCCATTGATTAATGTTACGAAATGCATTAACAGTTGCTAGGACTGGAATATGATTCCAAAATACGATATTCAAAATCCCGACTGATGTTTCGGGTAAGATAATACTTGGCCGTTAGAGCCAAACTAATACTCGAGCATACAAATATATCCAGGCCGGAGAAAATAAAGCAAAGCAAATATGCATTAAAGATAGAAGAAATTGTACGAAGTTTCAAATAAAGCCGGTGACCGAAATAATATTGTTTGGAACCATTAAATATTACAAATTCAACCGGCATTCCGGCCCTTCACAATTTGTTCACCAACAGCAACCTCGGAATCGTCAGTTGGGGAAGGAACTTCTAGAGGGACGTAAGGGACTAGCTCACCGTTCTCAATATATGCCCGACAATGCGTCCCTTCCAGGTTTAGAGTTATTCTCAGGTTCATATGTTGAACTTGTTCTACCACATTTGAAAAAGCTTCCTCCGCAACTGATTCCAGCACTTCTTGGAGCTCGGCCACATCCTTCTTGGCTTGCATTGCCTCCTTTTGGGATTCCTCGTAGAGAACCCTCAAGTTAGCAAGATCTCGAGCCAATGAAGAAGCTTCATCTCGAGCCTTACTAGCTTCGGCTAAGGCAGCATCAGAGAAAGCTTTAAAGAAGTCGGCATCTTTCTTCACCACATGGAGTTCATCACGAACAGAGGATAGACCTTCATTCGCGGTAGCTAAATCCCCGCGGGAAGTGACGAGCTCCTCCATCAGCTTCATGTTCTCCTCGGCAAGCTTCATATTTTCATCGTTAAGTTTGATATGCCGAGTCTTTAATGTTACCAAGCTGGGCACCAAAGTAGCACACTTAAAACCTTGAAAATGAAGTTGGTCGAGTTCTCGGAGATCATCATCAGAAAAAGGAGTCAAATCCGAGAAGCGCCTGGGAGCCTTGGTAAATGGAAAAAGGTCTTCAACTACCTTTTCCCAAAGGCATCCCGGTGCCAATGAAGAAGTAGTTAGGGCGGCAGAAGGAGCGGCATCAACGGTGGCAATAGCAGTAGTAGTGGTAGAAGGTTCAGCTACTAAATCTTCTATGATAATCGGGACAGGGTCGGGATGGACTTCCTGATCCCCATGCCCGGCAGCAGATGCAATCTTGCCTGTTTCAAGGGAGACCGTATTTTGAGGGCCACTGGCGACCATAGTATCAGCTTGACGCTTCTTAGTACTCTCCGTTGGCATTCTCTGGATTTATCAACGACAGCCACCAGTAGCTTTCTTTGCAGGACGAGGTGCGAGGTCAGCAGTAGGATCTTCCATCTCGGCAGCTGCAAAAAAACAAGGTTAATGGCCAGAAAAGAGGTAAAGTATGAAGTTTTTTATAAACAGTTAATAAACCTTGAGCTTCCCGGTACATGTTAATTTGGATGAGCGTCGACGCCTGTATGTCGGAAAGGCTAGACTCATCAACTCGGTAAGATGGAGGAGGATTAGTGTGGTGTTCCTGGGTCCAGTAGAGCGGAAATTTCCACTCAACACCGGGTGATTCTGGACCCCGGAGGAAAAATGGTTGTTTGTCGGTTTCGGCTGCAACTTTGAAGAAATTGTTTTTAAAATTTTTGAAAGAATAAGTGAAAATAGAAAACAGATGATGGCCAGAGCGGCTTCGAAGAGAAGTCCACCCCTTCCGAGTTGGAGGTTCTCAGCCAGTACGGCCGGTATGAACATTAAAAAAGTAAAAGAAAAGATGACAGTGCAAGAAATATATAATTCCACACACAAATCCTCGAAGGATTTCACAAAAGCCCAGCTGTTGGGATGTAACTGGGAAGGGGCCAAGTGAAGATAATTTAAAAGCTCCATTTCAAAATCTGATAAGGGGAATCGGATTCCTAGACGTGTGACTACATCCTTGCAAAAGAAAAAATAATTAGGCTCACCTTCCCCAACACATGAGCAAATGGGCTCGTCCGGATCAGGGGGTCGGATAGAAAACCCGTCCTGGTTGCCTATGGGGAGAGCTGCTATGTTCCCCGGGGTCAAAATGGAAGAAGTACGAAGTACTTCATAGGTAACCCAAGGAAACTTAGTGATTAGAAGGGGAGAAGGGTTGTCAGGTTGGGATCCTGCCAATTGAGATTCGTCAACCATTTCCACTGACAGGGTATCCATAACAACCTACGACAAAATAAAAAGAAAAAATTAGTAGAGAATACCTGGAGGTGTAGCTGAAAGATGAAGAGTTGAAGGAATGGCCGGCACTGAACTGATGCAAGAGGAAGTCGGCATTATGGCCTCGGCATCCGGCAATAATGACCGAGAGACCCTAGTCGTCACAGGAATGGCCTTTCGGATCGGATTGTGACGATATGACTCGAGGATCTCACCGGTTCGCTCATATTGTCCAATATGGACGTAATAGTGAAACTCATCCATACACTTCGAACAGGGCTCAAAGTGAACTTCATAGGTAGGTTCTAAAGAATCCGAGTTGACAATACGTGAAGAGTTGGTACTAGTTGCTGGGGAAGGACTTAGATGTTCAAACACATTTCTAGAAGATCCTTTATTCCTAGAAGAGCGAAAATCATTCAAAGAATGTGTAAACCCAGACTTAACAGAAGAAACATGTTCAAGAGTCCTATCAGCCAAAATTTCTGATGGACTCATCCTACTGCAATCTGTACTTATGTGAATGCCTCTACGTCTACGAGTGAAAGGAAGGTTAGGTTGAGACTTTTTTGGAACCCCCGATCCCCCGAAAGGAGCTTTTAACAGATTCTTTTTCTTTTCTTCATCAGAAAGGGGGATACCCCAAAACCAGAATGCAGATTTGGGGGGAACATTCTTACGAACAAATGCTTCCTCCTCAGGAGTAAGTTCCATTATAATATAGAAAGGAAATAGGGAAGAAAAAGGAGTCCAGAACAAAATACCTAATCTAAGGAATCAGAAAACTCATGTATAACAGTCGAAGAAATGTGAAGGGAAGAACAGAAATTGAATACAAGAATCAGCAGAAAAGGACAATACAGAAATACAGTAAATACCTGAAATCTTCGAGGAATTTGGAACTTCAGAAGGTGTTGGGGTGGAGAGGATTTGAACAAAGAGAATCGACACAAAAGCGCAAATGAGGAAGAGTGAAGGCAAATGGGAAGGCCTAAGGGGATCAAAATGTAAACGATCGCCAAAAACTGCTTACGAAACGTCTCAGAAACATGACCTCCAAGATATGATAAGTCACTAAGGGTAGAGATGACCTTTTCCACGCTACACATGGGGCAGAATAGGAAGAAAATTTAAAGCTCATGATGAAGGCATGGGGAATTGAAGCGGCGCATTAAATGATGCGAGTAGAAGTTGTCGTCAAGAGAAACTAAAAAGACCACATTTTGTTTCTCTAAACAGACCTCAGCAAACCAGCTTCGAAGCCGGGATCATAGATCATGACTGTAAAACTTCCATCTCGGACGTTCACAAAAGGACATATATCAGTAGCTTAAATAAATGGACGAGATGAATCTCGGCTTTCTGATGGAACTCGGGTCAATAGTGGCTACGGAACTTGGAATAAGTGATTAGCAGACATGAAGAGACGTGCAACAGGGAGAGTGTCATTCCTGCAAAAAGAAAATGATTAAAGCGTGCAAAGAAATGACAGCATCGGGATACGTGTCATTTATAAGGACGAAGATGCTTCATTTCCCGATGACCATAGCTGTTCAAGTAACCATTGCAAAGACAAGAGATAGCTCGGCAGTGGTTGGAAACGTCTTAAACAAACTTCGTGAGCCGGGCTAATTATCTCGGCATGGGGCAAGTAGCAGTAACCCACCTCAGCACGAAGTTTCTGGATTCAACATAGCATGGACCTATCTACTGATACATCCTGGTCATCCAGAGTGCTAGATAACCGGGCTGGGGGCATCTGTTACGGATAAAAGATAGGCCCATTTATGAAATTCAAATATTCAAATTTCTCAACCATCAAAGGATAGAAGATATAACAAATATCAAAGAATAGAAGATATAATAAATATCACAACCGCTGCTGATCATTTATTTAGATAATCCGAATATCTTAGAAAAAAGATAAGTGGGTTTCAACCACCACACCACCAGGGTCCAGGTCAATATCCTATAAATAGAGTATTCCTCATGGAGAAAGGTACACACACATTCTGACTCTCTCTTTTTCATTCACACAGAGCACACATTGCACCCCAATTGTGCTGTGGTTCCAATCTGCTGTGATCTTCTTCCCTGAGGTGTTCTCATCACCCTAGACATTCTCAGAGAGAGAGAGAGCCTGATCCCAAATCAACGATCCAGCAATCTTGTTGGACATGTCCTGTTCATCTTAAGCAGAACAAATATACTCCTTTCGATGTGTGTAATTGTCGAATTTTTAGAGATTGTTTTTTTCTTTTACTTATGTATCATTTGCAAAGTTAAAATCAAATTAATTAATCTTTTATTTTTCACTTACTTCTCTCCCAATTTCTAATTAATTTACAAATACACTTCTTGTGTATTGAAAAAAGAAAAAGATAAAATAAAAAATTTCACAATCATTTTATTAGAATTAAAAAAATCATTTCATTTCTTGATTTTTACATGATAACCTTAAAGGAAAGATAAAAAAAATAGTACTTTTTAATGCATTCTTGTATATAGATCTTTATTATTAAGTCTAAATAAAATTTGACCACCTGAAGAATGTTGTTAAAAAATTGGTGGGAAAGATTGTGTTTTAAACTCCTCTTCCGCACTTAAAAAAAAAAAAAATCCTCTTCAGAACAGTGGGTGGGTTAACAGAGTTTTAATTCAAATTAATTTTCTAAAACAAAACCTAACTCTAGTGAAAACTTAGCTCCAAGAGGTTTATAATAATATATGTATCATACTTTTATTTGTTTAAAGAAAACATATGCATCATGCTTAATCAGCATAATTAGCACCCCTTGATAAAAATAAAATAAAAGAAGAAGAAGTTGGTATTTAATTTAAATTCAAAATTTAAAACTCAAATTATATTATGGGAAGAATCTTGACTGACATGACTCATTTTGCCACACATAAGTACTCCTTAAAATCATGTGTCTATATTTAATAGTTAAGCCTATCTCAACCAACAAGAATTATCTGAAAAATATAGAAGTGAAAAAAAAAAACATGTTAATAATTTCATATTTTTAAACCGAATTGACTACTTTTTAATTTCTTTCCTTATATTACATTCTCTTCTAAAGCACCAATCAATTCCATCTCAGTCCCCACTATCAACTGCCCACCACCCTCCTCCCTTTTTCCCTTCCTGTCACTCATGCTAAAAAAAGCACTTATTCTTGTCGTTCCCCCCTCTTTTCTTGTATCTCACTTCTCTATTCCAAGAAAGCAAAAAATAGAGAACAGAAACACAGCAGAACCTCACGCTTTTATAAAGAAAACTTCCCTTATTTTACTCTCTCTCTCTCATCCCAATATGTGTCTTATATATTCACACTTTGTTCCCTTGCATTATTCTAATTGGTTTTTCCAATATCATTATTTTATTCGTACACCCCAACACACTTATCTACTTACCCTAGAATAATTGTGGTCCTGTTTTGATTATAGTAACACTATACTAGTAAAACTGCATCATATCTTTGAAAATCAGCACTCCTACTACCCATAAATTTTCTCCAAAAAGAATCCGTGTAGCGGTGTTCGGTAGGGTGAAAGGCTAATCTAATCTAATCTAGTCCTTTAATTTAGCATCATTTATTCATTTTGCTTTTACATTATTAAAAAAAATCTAGCTTTAATTTTGACAACTTTCGATTAATCTATAACTGTAGTCTTTCCTGCAAGAGGGTAAGTAAGCGAGATAATGAATTTATTAATTCAGTTTTTAGCATTAATGCCTATTTCGGTTTTTTTTCTTAGGTAACATTACCTATTTCAAAAAAAAAAATTAAAAATAAAATTTACAAAGCTTTAAAAACTAGAAAGTAAAAAGCGTAATTATTTTTTAAGGATTTTTTAAGTGAAAAAATGATTTTTGTTATTTTTTTTTCATTGTAACAAATTTGTCTGGCAAGAAGATTTTCTTAAAAATAAGATTTATATATTCTACAAGAAATTATTTTTTACCAATAAAAAATAATATTTATCTAATTATTTTTTCTTAAATATCATTATGTTTAAT
This sequence comes from Glycine latifolia, assembly GCA_013407115.1. Taxonomy (NCBI): domain Eukaryota; kingdom Viridiplantae; phylum Streptophyta; class Magnoliopsida; order Fabales; family Fabaceae; genus Glycine; species Glycine latifolia. Next base: position 17,315,076 of record CM023960.1, read on the forward strand.
TAGTTTATAATTCAAAAAATAAAAATATGAAGTTTTCGAAGTTTTTACTTTTAAAAATGAATTTTTTTACAAATAATATGACATTCTGATAATCACAAAAAGTAACGTGAAGATAATAGAAAATAACTTAAAAAATTCTCATTAAAAATGCTCTAATTCTTTTTAATTTTAGGAATTATTTTGATCAGTTATCATAATTTTATGAAATAAATAAATTAATTTATAGTTTTAATACATTATACCATTTATTTATTTTAAGAACTAAATTAATTGTTTGATAAATAATTTTTAAAAAGAAATTTTCAATATTTAGAATAAAAAGATAAAATTGTTTATAGTAAAAAAATTTAAAGCATTCTTAGTTTTTTCCTCACAAATTTAATACCTCCATACTTTTAATTTTGTAATTTTATTCTATTTATTAATTTAACATCTAATTACTAGTATTTAATATAAAAAAACGAATGAACTTATGACTAAAATGAGAGCTTAAGACTCAATGTCCTTCGACTTCAATCTGGCATGTGTCGATCTTAAAAAATAAATAAATAATTGACAAAATAAATAAATCAAAATATTGAACATCAAACTAGTGAATATATCAAATTTTTTTGAGGCGGTAAATATGTCAAAATTAAACAATGAAAAATAAAAAAACAAACTAAATACACAAAAAATAAGGAAGCAAAACTTGAGTTTTTATTGTAATAAGAAGTAAACAATGTAATTAAATCCACAATTAAATTGACATTATAAAGCACTAATCTTACCTTTTTTGTTCTGCCTTTCCTTTACCACCCAAAATAAAATCCTACAGTTTCTTCTTCAGTCAACACACCCCCCCCCCCCCCCCAACAATTCTATCAGATTCCGCAAAAACGTCCTTTCTTGTCCAAACACAGACCCACTTGCACCATCATCACCAATGTTCTCATCGACACAACAATTGTCCTTATCCTCTCCTTCCCCATTCCCCATCCCCAATTTCCTCAATCTCTTCTCCCACCACCATCAACAAAAATCTGAAAACCAAATTCCAACGCACGGTACCATACTAGTTTCATCAAAATGAGAAGAAACTAAAATTCCAAAACCAAATTCGAAAGCACGAGCACAACCAACTTTATTATACTCGTACGAGTCCATCATCAAATGGAACCATCGACTATACCAATTGTTATACAATCGAGGAGTAAACAAGTTTCATCAAAATGAGAAGAAACTGAAAATCCCAAACCAAAAACCAAACATTTCTTTGGTTGTATTGCACTCATGGTTTCATCTCCATTGCTAGTATCCCTCACTCTTTTCCTTTCTCTCCCTCTCTTGTTGTTTCTATCTCCTCATATCTTGTCCCCTCCCGACGCCGACGACCTCGACCTCTTCCGCCGCGCCGCCGCCCCCCACACCACCTCCCACCTGTCCGCCACCCCCAAAATCGCCTTCCTCTTCCTCACCAATTCCAATCTTACCTTCTCCCCCCTCTGGGAAAAATTCTTCTCTTCCTCCGACCACCACCACCGCCTCTTCAACATCTACATCCACGCGGATCCCACCAAAAACATCGCTTTCCCCGGCGGCGGCGTCTTCCATCACCGCTCCCGCCTCGTCCCCGCGAAACCCACCGCCCGCGCCTCCCCCTCCCTCATATCCGCCGCCCGCCGCCTCCTCGCCGCCGCCCTCCTCGACGACCCCCTCAACCACTACTTCGCCCTCCTCTCCCAACACTGCATCCCTCTTCACTCCCTTCAATTCATACACAACTTTCTCTTCAAAAACCCCACTCACCCACATAAAAGCTTCATTGAGATTCTCTCCAACGAACCCAACCTCTTCGACCGCTACACCGCGCGTGGCGAACACGCGATGCTCCCTGAAGTACCCTTCTCCTCCTTCCGCGTGGGGTCGCAGTTCTTCATCCTCACTCGGCGCCACGCGCGAACGGTGGTGCGTGATATAAAGCTCTGGAACAAGTTTCGGCTTCCGTGTGTCACAGAAGAACCTTGTTATCCCGAAGAGCATTATTTTCCCACCCTTTTGTCCATGCAGGATCCGAATGGGTGTAGCGGGTTTACACTGACCCGGGTCAACTGGACCGGGTGCTGGGACGGGCACCCGCATCTGTACACCGCTCCGGAGGTGTCTCCGGAGCTGGTTCGCCGTCTGAGGGAATCGAATTCGACCAGCTACCTGTACCTCTTCGCGAGAAAGTTCGCGCCTGAGTGTCTTCACCCGTTGATGGAGATCGCCGATGACGTCATTTTCCGGGAGTAAGAGTGAGCCGGTGAGTCAGGACTTACTTTCTATTTCTGGTTCCTGTTCTAACACACACTCTACTGTGACGTCACTTTTTCTTTTTCTGGAAAGAAGAGAAAAAAAAATCTCTTTTTTATCTATTTATCTATTTTTATTGTTATGGACCTTAATTATGCCTGAAGGTGATGTCGTGTCGCTGTCGAACTTTAGGGGGGTTTTGGTTTTCGCTGGTTATAATTTTATCTTTGACTTTTATGTGAAGGGATAAGGGAAATTCCACGAGAGTGAGTGTAGGGGTAATGTATATCTCAACTCTCAACTTTGCTATGGGAAGGAGGAAAATTTCAACTATGATTTTGAAAGTAACACCCCTTATCAAGTTGGCCATGGTATATTCGAGGATAATAATTTAGTTGGAATAGGGTAAACATCCCAACTATTGAAAATTATTAGTTTCTATAATAATAATAATTTTCCTCTAAAAAGTGTATTTAGACTGAAGTCTAGTTAGTTAACATAGGTCCTTTACAGATAAAATTTAAGCATATGAGAAGAAAATTAAAAAAAAGTATAATAAATTGAATCATTGGTACAAAGTTTTTGAAAAAATAAGATGAGAGAAGTTATAGGCATAAGTTGATTTTAACTTAAGAGAGTGAAGTTCAGTTTTTTTTATCTTTTTTATTTTCTTTGACTCTATGTAGCCGATCTTATCTAATGGAACAAGACTTTGTTGTTGTTTTCTTTTAATTGTTTACGGAGTAGTTTATAGTGTATAATTAGGCACCCCCATTACCAAGTTTATGACTAAAATACGTCATCCTTATGTCAAGAATAAATTGACTCATTTAGAGTAAATAATGTAATTAGAACTTATTGTAAGTGTAAATATTTTCTTTATATTGTCATCTAATAATAGATTGTCATGTTAGATAAAATTGTTTATTTCTACAATAATTACTTAAAGTATCATATTTAGGGTGATTTCAATAGAAATAAAATTGAATTAATGTTTTATTCAATAGGAGCCGTATGGTGTATAAAAATAGAAAAGGATCAGTTTTTCTTCAGATTTTTATCCAATCCAAATAAGTTTTTGAAGTTTAAGGGTTACCTAACTGATTAATGTGACCTGCAGTGTGGTTTAGTAAAACCCCTCCAGTCAACTCCATCACAATTTATTTGGTTGCATCATTTTAGCTTTATTAAGCTTTCATGATTGGGCAATGTACATTCAATTAATTTGAAGTGATTCAGAATTTAGCACTTGTAGTTTGATAGATAGCAATTAGCAAGTCTTTTTAAGGTATCAGCTCTTATTCTTGTAGAATTGTGTGAATAATATTAATTTATTCGGTGGCAAAAGCTAGACACTAATTATACTTATTGGAGAAAGCCATATGGGGAGTATGTTAGACACGACTGATCCACTCATCAATTATAATTTATATTGAACAGTTGGTACTTGGTTACTGTGATGTGACCAATTTTACTCATTCTCTATTTTTGCTTTTCATGTTTGTTGCAAGTAATGGGTTAGGGGAACCTTATTTAATTTTTCAAGGGTTACTTTGTGGCCAGAAATGTGTTTTTGTTGGTGTGATTGAGATCTAAGATTAGTGATGGGGTAGGTATTCAGCATTTGATTTATTGCCAACAAAGTCATGATCTAGCCCGAAGAGGCGTGGTTCAATAATTAATAGAGAAAAAGACACCAAGGAGAATTTTTGACATCTGAATAGGGAGATGTTCATTTAGAACATAACTCAAATTCTCAGATGTTCACCATTTGTTTGTTACATGGGGTACATACATGCTTGTTGTTCTTGATATGCTGTGTGATCCTGTCTTTCTATTCATAATGTAAGGTTTCTTTCAGTTAGTTGGAACATGGGACAAGTTGTCTCATAGTGACTTTCATCTTAAGATCTTAACATAATAATAAGAGAACCCTACAGAAAAATTCTGTAATGTCATGTAAGTCACCTTCTCCCTGGTTACTCCTGCCTCAAATAATTACTAGATTTTAGTACAGCTGTGCACAACTTGGTTGGCATAAATTAGACCGGGACCACCAGTTTTAGCTAATTAAAAAATGTGAGCAAAATTACGAGTATGTTACTTTTACCACTCGTATAATAAAAAAAGATCAGACAAGCTGCATATGTGAGTTTGATTATAACCTCTTTCTTATTTTTATTTACATGATAAAGAATAATTATAGTTTTCTTTTAAGAGAAAAAAACTGAATACTGTATATGTTGACCTGGAGTCCTATGTTTCACTGAAATTACCAAAGAAATATCGTGTACAGACACCCCTGGCCCCCAATTAAAAAATCACCAGTCTTAAAAACTAAAGGGTAATGAGTCCATTTTCCCTGCAATAAAATCCATAGAGGCCCTTAGATTAGATCTTTATTTTGCATTTTGATTTCACCTATAACCTCTTTGTATCATCTAATGAAACTATTGTGATGACTTGGAATTCATCCTAGGAATTGTCAATGATTTGTCCATGATAATCTTAGTTTAGTTCCCTTGAAGCCATGCTATTTGGAAGGGTCCTACAGGTACAGGATATGGCCAAATCTTAAGATACTGGTCACAAAATTCTAGCAACTTGCATCTAAATAGACCATATTTTCTGCATTGGTCATTTTCATTTCTATAATACTGCCAAATGGTTGAAATTCTGTACTAAGGTCACGTGGTAGAGAATGTGATCTTCATTACATGCAGCCATAAAAAAATATGTTAGTGATTGATATAATATATATACACTGTGCATATTATGTGCCTTCTTCACTGGACCGAACCACTACATTTGACTATTTCTCTCACGTGAATTTCTGTTTTATATTCTTTCTGAAGGGCATCTTTGATGATGATGTTGGGAAGAGGAAACCCTGTGTTGATGTTCAATGCGTATGTGTGTACAGAAATTCTGATTTCTTCAATTGTAAATCTTAGTATGGAGTACAAAAGGCAAAGGTGGTCTCCAAAGGAGGCCACATGGTCGAATATTGAGAATTGTAGTTTGAAAAATCTCATGCAAAAGTTTCACTATGAAGGGGGGTTGAAAGGTTGTAAGATGGATAACTAGATTATGCATGATGTGCTGGCCAAATTTTGAGTGCAACACAAAGAAAACAAGCAATAGTCAAATTTTTTTCCTGTTCTTTCCCTCTTTTTTTTTCGTCTTGTCTTGAGGACTTTCAACTACAATGTAATTCCCAAAAAGTTTGAAAAACAAAAAACATGCTTGGAAAACGAAAAATCATTTATGCAAAATGCATAACCAGTTCTTGCAGTTGATATTGTATCTCCCCTTCTCATCACTTTTCTTTTTCATCCGAGAATTATGTTATGTGGCCATTTTTTTTCTCTGTTCCTCTGATACTGTGTAAACTGCCACATCATTTCACCCTATGAATTATGAAAGTGCGATTAGATGAATCACATAATTATGCATTTATTCAATGAATTAAATTTACATGAAAGTTTATTAAAAACTTTGATCAGAAAGCTTAACAGAGTAGTAAAATATTTTAATTAGCATTTTTATGAAGTTTATTTCAATAAGCAGACTTATTACTAAGTCGTTGGTGAGTATTGGATTTTATTTTCTTACTTAAAGTCTTGAGTTCAAGACTTTTGAATGGAAAAAATGTTATTGGAGAAGAAAATTTTATTAAAGATGATTAATTAAATTTTCTGATAAAGATTAATTATTCATAAAGTTGATAAATATTTTATACCATGGAGAATTATGTCTAGAAATTCCAGGGTATAGGGAATGGTGACATGGAGCTGTTTACGGATAGTGCTGATTAGCAGGACTAGTTAATTTACATTTACCCAATATAATCACGTTCACGCAACATGCCCACACAAGCCTCAACTAAGGCACGTTTTTGGAGTAAAATTTTTCATATTCCGTACTCCTTCAACACCATCCACCCATTAGCATTTAGCACGATCCAATATTCCATCAGTTGCCCCATGAAAGCAGAATCCACCCATTTGCACAGTTCAATCTCAACTTTATAGCGACATCAGCTAGGGAGATGCATGAATATAAGAGATACTTACTGCTGATATTTGCATAAACCACTCTTACTTGTCTGCAATATTCCCAAACATCTACAGGTCGTCGATGCTGGCAACATTAAATTCCACAGCATAAGGCAATATAACAGTCTTGCACTACCCACATAGAAGTGCCAAAGCAAATAACAAAACTATGAAGCAAGAGAATTTTGTTGAGGCTTAAGGCAAAAAATTTAGACAAATTATTATCCTTTATATAGTTTTCTAATTATTTGAGTTGTAAATTATTTATCAAAGTTTTATAATCAATTAATTTTGTTATTTCATTCTCAATAAATGAATCATTTGATCGACTCTGAAAGGTCAACTTGTACATACACATTTAAGCACTCACGCTTAAAGACTTAATATTTGGTGGGTTGTGCATCGTCTGACCAAGACTACTCTATAAACCGATTAATACTTATCGAGAATATTGGACCAACCATAAAGGAAGAGTTACGCCTTTAATATTGGATCTTAGATCTTAAGCCTGGTCACATTCCATAATTAAGAGTGATCACATTTTGTTTTCCTAAGTTCACATATACACTTGGATTTTGTGATAGCTTTGGGCCCTCAGGATTTGGACTTGAACAATAAATAAGATGGTAATCCAATTTATCTAGTAATATTGTTCATCTTATATAAGAAAATTTAATTTATTTAAAACTTCTTTTAGCAATTTCAACCCTAAAAGTATTGTCATTAATATTATATAAGAAAATGTATTATATATTTGAAGAGAAAATCTAAATTTTCCTTGTAATTTAATATTTCTATTGAAATACTAATTTCTTCTTGTAATATTTTTTTAATTATTTTAATCATATAAAAAAGACTTAATTGTATTTTTTATCCTCAACTTTTTATTTTTTGGCAAATCTTACTCCGATAAATTAATTTGGCACATTTTATCTCTAACTTTTAAGAAATTTGTGAATTTTATCACTTGTCATTTATCCATTAATAAGCACAAAAGTTGGAGGTAAATTTTGCCCCAAAAAAATAAAAAAACTAGGAGGAAAGTTAGCCAAAAACTAAAAAGTTTGAGTACAAATTTTGAAAAAAAGAAAAAGAAATTGGAAGTAAAACTTGCAATTATGTTAGGAGTAAATTGATAGAAGATAAAATTTACAAGTTTTTTAATAGTTTAGAATAAAATATATCAAATTAATTTATTGAATTTAAAATTCACTAAAAATTTAAAAATTAAGAATAAAAAATACAACTAAGCCTAAAAAAACCTACCCTTATTGGAATGTTAATCTAATCTTAACTTCACTCTGAACTCTGAAGCGAGAGAATCTGTACTTTGTTTATAGGGAGGGGGTGTGCACTAATCAGAAATGGGAACGAAATGCTTACATTTTTCTTTTCTTTAAAAAAAATGGAATGCCCAACAGCCCAAGTGGCAAATAAAAGGGAAGAGCTAATTGCACTATATAAATTTCCAATACACATATAGCTACAGTGGATTTCCAATACTACCCTTGTCATAAGGTTTATTGTTTTAAAATTGTTGTTAACCGTACAACCATGGTTCTACGTTCCTCGCTCGTCTCCTGCACCATTCATCTTTTGCACTTTGTTCTTCCGCACCATTGTTCTTCTCCGCTTCCATTCCCGTTCATATAGGTAGTGGCGCACCATTGTTCTTCTGTGTTCGTCGTCGCATTGGTGGTGGAGGTCATTGGTCGCATCCGTCGACGGTGAGTTTGGATTGAATTTGAGATTGTGATGGTTGTGACTGTCATACGGATTGACAAATTTGCGAGGATGTCACACATTGGACAATTCGTAAGAAGGAATTGTACATAATCCGTAAGGAGCTTACGGATTGTGCAATCCGTAGGATCCATACAGATTACGTAATTCGTATGAAGCTTAGATGGATGCAATCCATAAGCTTCATATGGATCACGTAATCCGTATGAAGCCTACAGATTGTGCAATCCGAAGGCTTCATACGGATCACATAATCCGTATAGCTTAAATTGACAAATTTAAATAATTTGATTAATTTATATATATTAATTATATAGATTACAATGTTCATATATTGAAAATCAATTATCCTTGTATTTAGTTGTATATTTTTTTATATCCATTACAATGTTTAATATTTAATTATTTAAAAAGGTGAAGACATTTAGTTTTTGTGAGGTATTTTGTAAATATGATTGAGGTATTGGAACATTGGTCGGACCTAATAATGGAGTTTGTGGGTGCTGTGATTTAAGGCTTTGTAAATATGATTTAAGGCAACGAAGGGGCATTGTCATTTGGCTATCCATGACATGTTGCAGTCATCATTGGTGGACAAAACTAGTTTTTGATCTCTTTTAGGGAAACATTGTCATGGGAGACTTTTTTTTCTATCTCAGTTAAGGATTTTGTTTGTCATTTATGTTTTCTATTGTTGTCTCCATACCTAATGTGAATGTGATAATGACTTTGGAGAGCAAGTCAACTAATGATGGCAATCCATAATTTTGTTGAAATGAGCACACTGACTTGATAGATTGATATGTAACCAATGGTATGTCTATATGTTTGTCTTATTTGTGTGTACTGTGTATAACATAAAAATTGTAAATTGATTGGTATGAGATGACTGTTGATGAAGTTATGACTTTATTCAAAGTTTAGGACTAACTTGATTAACAAATGGTATAGATTATGGCAAAAACAAGAGGCATGCGTCGGGCATTAGGGAGACTTGTAGACTGAGCGTTTGGAACACATGTTGCTGGTAATGAAGACCAAGCAGGTGAACGCCGTAGGCCCACCGCATCCATCAAAAGACAACAGGCAGCTGAGACAGTTGATGAGGATGTTTCTGGTCATGAAGAACATGTTAACCATGATATTCCAGTGACAAAGGATGCTGGGACCGAGTCAAAATCTTTCCTAGGTGGCCCGGAAGATATTTCCGTTCTGACAGACTATGTTAACCATGTGGCTTTTACAGTGTGGGCTAGAGAGGTATTCATATGTTAAAGTACATGCAAGTTAACATATATTTGTCAATGTAATGTTTGTTATTGATATAAATTTTGTTTCAGGAATGTGTTGAGTTAAAATTGGCTTCTCACAGACGTAAAGTAGCCAAATTTGGAAAGCCAGCACCTAAGATTGAAGGGTTAGTCGTTTCTACTGGGTTAAGCCCATTGATATCATGTTCTGTGGAGACTGGAGATAGAGGATTACTATCTATGTTTGTCGAGAGATGGGGCACCCTGAGACCAGCAGCTTCCATTTTGCCCATCGGAGAAGTGAGCCTTTGATAAGTGCCCTTATTCAGTTAAAATCATGTTTTAAATAAAGGCACTTATCCTTTGATTTCATAAGCTTTTATCATAAATTTACCCTAAACCTAGTTAAATAGCTCTTATTGCTTGTATACATATCATTTGTCATATTTCAGAAGATTAATCCAACATGTTTTGTATTTTGATAGATTCCGAGGATTTTCGGGGCTTCTGAAAACAAAAAGCAAGCAAATAGGGATCATAAAGCAAACCTGGGAGGTGTAGCAAGCAAATCAGGCCCAAGGCCCAAAAAGAATTCTCCAGAAGGTGCTTTAACTCGCTTGGGCGAGTGAATATAGTGGTATCTAGTCGCTTGGGTGAGTTAACAACAGCAAGTGGCATCCAAGTGGGCCAAATGGATGTGCAAATGGGCCTTAAACTCGCTTGGGCGAGTAAAACATGAAGGAAATGGTCGCTTGGGCGACCAAACACAAGCAGATCAGCCCCTATAAATACCCAAGCACCCCCAAGGCAAATGCCTCACTTCTTGCAACTCCTTCTTCCTCTCCCTTGCTTCTTCTAAGCATTTTCTTAGTTTTTTTTAGTAAATAGTAGTATTAGGTAGGTTAGGAAAGTGAGAGAAGTGATATTTAGTGTAGAGACTCTGCCGGAAAGAAGCGGTGATAGGGCCCTTCATCAATTCTTCTCTTAAGGAGGTTCTCTACATGCTTGGTTAGTTTCTCTTAAGGATTGGATGCAATCTTCTACTTTTAAGTATCTCTTTTAATATTTATTTATGCATAAGTCTTTTCTATTTATTATTGGTAATTTTATTCCGTTCTTAATGCTTGATTCTACTTGATCACTAGTTTCATGAAATTGGATTCTAAGTTTAACTGGAAAGTACTCTTAGGATTTGAACTGAATAATTTTACTCATTACGTTACGATCGCTAGGAATAGGGCATACCGTTTTGATTGCATAAAAGCACGCAATTATAATTCTTAATGCTGGGATATTTACTTTGTATGCGAGGGATCGATATTCGGTAAATATATTTAGAACTCGATTGCGAGGAATCGATTCAAGGTTAACATAGTGTGCATCAATAAGGATAGATAATGATTATTGCATGGTAATATTAATTGGATACCCAGGTATGAATGATGAAATCCAAATCCTACGCTTTTCTTGAATTAATTAGTTTCCGTACTTTTTAATTATTTTCCGTTATTTCCGTAAAACCATAAAAACTTCGACCATACTCATTGTACATAACTATTAAACTGTTAAATTCTATTTGGATTAACTGAGTAGCACAAGTCCCTGTGGAGACAAACTTTTATAAATTTTGTAACTTACAACGATAATTGGTACGCTTGCCAAAAGTCTAATAAGTTTCTGGCGCTGTTGCCGGGGACTTGAGTCGCTTTCTCAGTTCTTTCAAAATTAATTTTTCAGTTGAATAGGGCTTTCTCTTTACTTTATTTATTTTGATTTTGTATAAATTCTCTTTTGTTTTATTTTATTTTATTTTCCCTAACCTCGGTACTTACGAATTATTACAAGTTTGTCCTTTTTTCTTTTTGAGGTAAAATTCTTGCAGCTACATCGTTATTTAATTTTGAAATTACCATAAAGGAAAAGAAACAAACAGCCAAAAAGCTACCAAGTAATATCTTCTTCTATTTTGATTCTCCTTCACCAGTAAAGCCACCTGTAATTTATATTATGGCTGATAAAGGAGGGGGAGAAGAAAATAGACCACCACGGAGGACTCTTGGTGACTATGCGTATCAACAAAGACCAAAGTATTACAACAACATAGTCATACCTCCTTTCAGTAAGAAGGTTGTGGAATTAAAGCCCGCATTGCTCAGTCTTATTGGATTACATCCATTCGCTGGACTAGATCATGAAGATCCATACACTCATTTGTCTACCTTCATGGAGCTGTGCAGTACCATAGGAGCCTCTGATGCAGATGCTGAAGCTGTTTATCTCAGAGCTTTTCCTTTCTCCTTGACTGGTAAGGCAAAGACTTGGCTTCAATCCCAACCAAACAAAAGTCTTAGCACTTGGGAAGAAGTGGAGGAAAAATTCATTGCAAGATTCTTTCCTCTATCTAGATTCATAAGCGCAAAATCAACCATTGTTACTTTTTCCCAAGGATTTAATGAATCTCTCTGTGAAACATGGGAGAGATTCAAATCTTTACTACGGAGGTGCCCAAACCATAATTTTGATGATGCTACACAACTACATATTTTCTACAGTGGTTTGAGACCTCAGACAAAGATGATTCTTGATGCCTCAGCTGGAGGTACGATGATGTCAAAGAGCCCGGAGGAAGCAATTGTAATCGTTGACTCCATAGCAGCCAGTGATTACCAATCTCATCATGATAAATCTCCGATTCAAAGAAAAGGTATAGTTGAGCTGGATACTCAGAATGCAATTCTAGCTCAAAATAAACTCTTGACTCAACAAATAGAGGCCTTAACAAAACAGATAGGCCAACTTCCTCAACAAATTCAACAAGCACCTCATGGTTGCCAACAAGAAGAGGAAGCTTATTATATGCAAAATCAGACCAGACCTCAACAGAACTTCCAAGGAAATTACCAAGGCTACAGAGATGGCCCAAGTTCTTATGGCTGGAGGCAACAAAATGATAATGCATATTATGGTCCAACTAACTCTTCTTTTGTAGGCCCCTCTAGCAACTCTTATGCAGGTTCTTCAAATATGGTTCCACCACAACAACAACAAGAAGCTCAACCTGATAGAATATCAAAAATGGAAGATACTCTAACTCAGTTTATGCAGATGTCCATTTCAAATCAAAAGAACAATGAGGCTTCCATCAAAAATCTTGAAGTTCAGGTTGAACAACTTGCAAAACAACTATCTGAGAATAGCAGTGGACCTTTTTCAGAAAATCCAAAAGAACTAAGGGAGTGTTTTAGAGTGAATCTTGAATGGAGGAATTTCTGACTCCAAGAATCTGGTTCAAGGAAAAGATCATTCAGAGAAAACATTAACTGAAGCATTGAAAGAGATGAGTGAATCTGAAGAAGAAGATAGTTTATATCATGTCTAACAACCAGATGCTTTCAAGGAAATTCCTTACCAGCAAACTATCTTTGAGGGATTGTTAGAGGAAGAGAAAGATTAAGAATCACAAACAAAGGTAAACGCAGTACCTCCACATTTTAAAAATGTTTTTCTTGCAGGGATTTCACAGAAACCAGTCATAAGCCATTCAAGTCTCTCTAAAAAAGAAAATAAACTGGTGAAAATGTTGGAGGAAAATACAAAAGCCATTGGCTCATCCCTATTGTCCAATTGCTAGGAGCCAAAGCCATAACAAAGGCATCCAGCTAATACGACGTTAAAGAAGCGCTCCTGGGAGGCAACCCAGTGTTTTTAAGCTTTCTTTTAAAATTTGAGTCTTATGTTTTTGAATTATATTTCTTAACTTTACTTTTTGAATTTTATGTCTTTTTGGAAAGTATCATTTGTTTCGCTAGAATTGGAATAGAGGTCCATTGGTTAGGGGGAGTAGCAAAGCAGGTGAAGAAGAAGAACATGGCAGATCCTGTTGATTATCTGAATGAAGGGCACTGAAGCTCCTCAGCCACGATCTTCAAAAATCAGTGACATTGTTTTTAAATTTCTTTACTGCTTTGTAGTTTAAATTCAGTACTTTGTTTATTTAGTTATTATTATGTTTGATCATTTTGGGGCTTAACTGATATAACATGTTTTGAAAAGAATCAACAAATATAAATGTTTTGAAACTTTTTTTTTCTGGATCAGACACCACAAAATGACTTTTTGAAAACTTTGAGAATGAAAAAAACAAAGGAATGGTTTTCAAATATCAAAAGAAGGCAAGACTTTTTACGTGGAATTAATAAAGAACATCTTTCAAAATATTGATTTGATTTAAACATGAAAACAGACCTTAAGCCTAGTGAGTGTGTGCAACCACATAAATTACACTGAGTGTCTGCACTGATATGTTTATAGTAATTTTGCATGAATTTCTAATTGTCATAACATATGATGCATGGATATGATTTAGGCCTTCTTTCTTTTTGAACATCTTTTAAAGCCACTGGCCAAAAAGCTATCCCAACATAAATATAATGATTTACCATTTGCAAACCCTTTTGAGCCAAACACTTAATATTTTATTGGAACCCTAACCTAGGATAAGAAATTTCTTACCTTACCTTAGGTTAGGAGAGCAAAAAGGGAAATATTTTGTTGATGGAAACTTTTTGGGTAGCTCATGCGATGAAAAAGACTTTTAAATGTGGCTATATGCTATTCATGTGATAAATAAAAGAAAAGAAAGAAAGAAAGAAAGAAAAAGAAAAGGAAAAGGAAAAGGAAACAAATTCCTTGTGTTTTAAATGATACAAAGTTGGGTAAAAAGATTGATGAATATCTTGGAAGAAAAAAGGAAGACATATGAAGTAATGATTTCACTATTTTATCTGTATATGCTCTCCTATTCCAAAGGTTCTTTGAATATCCAGAAAACCAAGATTCCTTTCTAAGCCAGGCCCAATCCTAAAAGCCCTAATGATCCATGATAAGTATGTATTTTGATTTGATGGGAAATGAATTGCAAAATTAATCTATAAGATATCAGTGTTGGAATTGAGACTAAACACTTACCTGTGAGAAGTAAACACCTCTGAGAGGTTTTCCTCTGTTTGAATCAAGCACATGTTTCCTCTGATGTTCTTTAGAAATGAAATGTGAATTGCTCTTAATCTCATTTGGTTTTGAAAATTTCATCTTTTGTTTCAAATTCTTGAGGTTGACTAATTTAAAACATGTTCTGATCACTCTGAAAAGTTGATTCTTTACAAAGCATGTTCACCCTCTATGTTCCTATTAATTATAGTGTTAGTTACTTTGCTTGAGGACAAGCAAGATTCTAGGTTAGGGGGTGTGATAAGTGCCCTAATTCAGTTAAAATCATGTTTTAAATAAATGCACTTATCCTTTGATTTCATAAGCTTTTATCATAAATTTACCCTAAACCTAGTTAAATAGCTCCTATTACTTGTATACATGTCATTTGTCATATTTTGGAAGATTAATCCAACATGTTTTGTATTTTGATAGATTCCGAGGATTTCCGGGGCTTCCGAAAACAAAAAGCAAGCAAATAGGGATCATAAAGCAAACCTGGGAGGTGTAGCAAGCAAATTAGGCCCAAGGCCCAAAAAGAATTCTCCAGAAGGTGCTTTAACTCGCTTGGGTGAGTGAATATAGTGGTATCTGGTCGCTTGGGCGAGTTAACAACAGCAAGTGGCATCCAAGTGGGCCAAGTGAACGTGCAAATGGGCCTTAAACTCGCTTGGGTGAGTAAAACATGAAGGAAATGGTCGCTTGGGCGACCAAACACGAGCAGATCAGCCCCTATAAATACCCAAGCACCCCCAAGGCAAATGCATCACTTCTTGCAACTCCTTCTTCCTCTCCCTTGCTTCTTCTAAGCATTTTCTTAGTTTTTTTAGTAAATAGTAGTATTAGGTAGGTTAGGAAAGTGAGAGAAGTGAGATTTAGTGTAGAGACTCTGCCAGAAAGAAGCGGTGATGGGGCCCTTCATCAATTCTTCTCTTAAGGAGGTTCTCTCCATGCTTGGTTAGTTTCTCTTAAGGATTGGATGTAATCTTCTACTTTTAAGTATCTCTTTTAATATTTATTTATGCAT
This sequence comes from Glycine latifolia, assembly GCA_013407115.1. Lineage (NCBI taxonomy): Eukaryota > Viridiplantae > Streptophyta > Magnoliopsida > Fabales > Fabaceae > Glycine > Glycine latifolia. The sequence continues at coordinate 17,330,417 of CM023960.1, forward strand.
AAGTCTTTTCTATTTATTATTGGTAATTTTATTCCGTTCTTAATGCTTGATTCTACTTGATCACTAGTTTCATGAAATTGGATTCTAAGTTTAACTGGAAAGTACTCTTAGGATTTGAACTGAATAATTTTACTCATTACGTTACGATCGCTAGGAATAGGGCGTACCATTTTGATTGCATAAAAGCACGCGATTATAATTCTTAATGCTGATATATTTACTTTGTATGCGAGGGATCGATATTCGGTAAATATCTTTAGAACTCGATTGCGAGGAATCGATTCGAGGTTAACATAGTGTGCATCAATAAGGATAGATAATGATTATTGCATGGTAATATTAATTGGATACCGAGGTATGAATGATGAAATCCAAATCTTACGCTTTTCTTGAATTAATTAGTTTCCGTACTTTTTAATTATTTTCTGTTATTTTCGTAAAATCATAAAAACTTCGACCATACTCGTTGTACATAACTATTAAACTGTTAAATTCTATTTGGATTAAAAGAGTAGCACAAGTCCCTGTGGAGACAAACTTTTATAAATTTTGTAACTTACAACGACAATTGGTACGCTTGCCAAAAGTCTAACAGCCTTACTTTGGATGATGTTGCGTCCTTGTTGCATCTGCCAATAATGGGAGCGTTTGAGACGTATGATGCAATTGATTTGGGGGAGGCAATTACCTTACTAGTCGAGTTGCTGGATGTGACCGTTGAGGATGCTGAAGATGAGACCGAACAATGCCATGGGGCATATGTTTGACTGTCGTGGCTTCGAGAATTATATGCTGCGAAGTGTGACGCTAGGCAGTGGGTTCTTGCAGCCAGAGCATACTTGTTGCATCTAGTAGGTTGCACATTTTATGAACAAGAGTGTCACACACATCAGTGTGTTATTCTGAGACGCATTTCGCGACCTGGACCAATCGGTGGGGTATTGTTGGGGTGCAGCTGCTCTAGTCCACTTGTATGAGAATTTGAACCATGCATGTAAGCATCATGGGAAACACCTTGCCAGATATATTTCTTTGTTACAAGTAATTACATTAGATCATTTAAGTTCTTTGTGTTAAGTCTATTTAAGTAAATTATGTTTGCCTTAATACTGTGATTGTTGTATTCGTTAATTTCTAATTTTATAATGCAGTGCTGGATTTATGAACATTTTTCGACCATTGGAAATGTCATGCGAAATGCCCAGTACGATGAGAGGTTTCCACATGCATGTTGCTGAAAGGCTGTCAAGGCATTACCAGTAACCACCTATCGTAGGCATTTAGATAGGTTGACACTGGACGATGTTTGCTGGATGCCATACGTGGATCATCGTGCCCATAGGGAGTTTGAGATTATTGCTTTATTTTTAGGGTACCTTAGATGGGGTCTATACATGGTAAGACATTTACCAGAGCGGGTCATGAGGCAATATGGGTTTGTTCAACAAATCCCACAGGTGCACCACTTTGAGGCTCCCTCGGCAGATCAGGTTGATGACCAATGGACCTATTTCTCCGACTACATTGTAGCCACTAGTGACTTGGTTACTTTTCCCAGCCAGTGTGCTCGTGGGTATATGGATTGGTTCTATTGTATCCATTTATGTTACCGCCAGAGGTTGGGGAGCCAAATCGACATCCTTTGCAAGTCACAACTACTTTACAGGATCCCCCTTCTGTGCACGAGGATGACAAAGCAGGTGTGGCTGATCCAGTTGAGGGAGTTACTGATGTCAGTGACATGCCTCCACATGTAGTGGTAAAACTATGGGACGCCTTGTTTTTAAATTTAATTAATTGTATTGTCCAACAATAATTGATTATCAATTTGGTATATTGTATCATTGTTTTAGGGTATGTGCCAAAGGATAGAAGATGAGTTGCAACGCATGCTAGACATGCGGATGGTTATCCCCGGCACAGATGCGTACTCAACTACATAACACCTATTGGAATTAACACGTAGTGTCACTCAGCATGAAAATGTGTATGTGCGATCCAGCAGGTTGAGGGATACAATTAGGAGACGGGTAACAATGACGTATGGGAATAATTCACTTTTAAGAAAAATCCCTCTAAAGCGTTCAATGGTCCACACAACATTGTTTATACGTTCGGCCTCTAAATAGGCAAATGCAACAAAAAATGTCATCTCAGTAGGTGTCACACCAACAATGTCAAGTAAAGGAAGTTTGTACCTGTTTGTTTTGTATGTACTGTCTATTAAGAAGATCATATGATATACATTGCTCAATTTCATTGCATCTGGATGTGTCCAAAATAAGTCATGTACGACATTTTCTTCTTTCATTCTATGCCAACGAATATACATGTCGCGTTCAAGAAGTTCCATTAAATGTTGCATTTCAGTGTTATTACTTCTGATACGCGTTCGATATGCATATCTTGCATTGTATACTTGCTTCAAAGTTGTATAATTATTGTCATTGTGCTCCTTCAAAGTTAAAAGAATATTCTTTGGTTTCACCATCGACCTTGTCGTATTAGCAACAATGATCTTCTCCTCCTCAGTTAGTCGACCAACATATGCGTGTCCACATAATGACTTAGTCAAAGTATGATTATGAGTGTCACATATTAGCTTCACTATCCAACCTTCACCTCCCGGGACGGGTTTGGCTCTCAGCTTAAATGGACAATCACATTTTCTACTGTTAGTCATTGTAGGTACCAAACCTTTTTTCAATGATCTATACTTTCCACTCCTTTGACAATCAATTAAAACATATGATGTTGTTCCTAGCTTTCCATTTGCCATGTCACTCCTCATTATGACAACTACAAAACCATTATCATATGCAACACTACAAGCCCATTTCAATACATCCTCACGGGAAAGGAACACCTACAAAAATGGAACATTCATCTTTTACTATGATTTGTATAGTTTAACTCATTCATTTAAGAACTTTAACTACATGCTAAATCAAATATATACCTCGAATGTATTGAAGGCTGCCGGACAATCAACTGAACAATTAACATTTTTCAAACGCATCAGCTTCTTCTCCAATGTCTTCCTCTATATTAATTTCTTCAGACATAATACTGTTATATATCCACTCGTCGTTGTCCATCTTAACAAATCAAAGTAAAATTATTTCATTGACAAAACATACGCATAATAATATTAAACAACATTAAAATCGTAATATAATACCAATTATATATTTTTTTTGGCAACATCGATATTACAAATTCATACAAAATACAATAAAAATTTACATTACATTCATAATAAAATTTACAAATAAAATATTCAAAATTCAAAAATATCATAAACAAAACACTTAAAAGAAATCTTAACAAAAAAATTAGGTAATTTACCCAATTTACCTATATTAATATAATACATCCACAACAATTAAAACATGTATCCAATTTATCCAACTTCTTTTTTTTATTAATTATAAACAACTAAAATATTTTTTAAATTATATTTAAAAAATTTTAAAACTATTTCTGTGCCATATGGATTGACTAATTTGTAAGCTTCATACGGATTATTCAATCCGTATGACCTATATAGATTGACCAATCTGTATGAACCATATGAATTACTCAATCTGTATGCTTCATTAAAATGAAATTTAACTTACGTATTGTGTAATCTGTATCATCCATACGAATTACATAATCCATATGTAATAAAACTAAAACACGACTTACCACGCAACCCCCGCCAACGAACGCATCTTCGACGACTGCCAACGGTGAACGCCGCTACCACCACCCACAACTACCCCTCCGACACCAACACCTACAATGCACAACCAAAACCACCCTACTCGCACCAACAATTCGCACCGCAAACACAAACAAGTGAGCAATAGAGGTAGAACCCAACAGAAAAAGCCAACAAAATGCCCGAGGGCAATTTTTTTATTTTTAAAAAATTATATGGTGTATAAGAAGTTCATATAGTGTATTTAGCAGACCCCCAAATAAAATTGGCCATGTTGGGGTATTTATGGAAATCTCACATATCATAGTAAATTTATCACTTGTAAAGTATGCGTCTAAATTATTTTTTGTCTGTTTGTGTAAGTAACTTCATTAAGTGTTTATTGCATAAATATCTATATATAAAATATTTTTATTAAGCATTGGTTATCCAAATATTAACATGTTAAAGTAGCTCATACCTTTCGGGAAGGTAATTATGTTGTTGATGCGTTAGCTGGTAAGGGTCATGATCTTTCCTTTGGTGTTCCCTTGTTTGAAACTGCTCCTTCTTTTTGTTGTAAGTTGTTATTAGCAGATTCCTGAGGAGATTCCTTTCCTCGTAGGATACTTATGTAGTTGTTGGCTTGTAGCGTCCTTTATATATATATATATATATATATATATATATATATATATATATATATATAT
>CM023960.1:17334821-17348114 GCA_013407115.1 Glycine latifolia
GTAAGACATTGGAAAAAATTCCTCCTAAAGAGTCTGCCCAAACAAAAAAAAAATCTTAAAATTAAGGGTAATACTGTAATTTGACTTTTATGTGAAAAGTTGTGAAAATTAAATTTCAAAATAAGCAGAAATTATTAACATTTAGTAATTGTTAAGTCAAGATATTTGTGTCTCGATGAATCAAAATTCCTAATTGTTTTGATTAGATACAAATAAAGACAAATTAAGATTAAAAGTTGTGGCTTATGCAATATTAGACTATGACTTATGCATCTATGTCTCTATATTTATAACACTAAAAGATGATATTTAAGATTTCATTTAATATTTTGTGTCTAAGATTCATTTTGTAGAGACATTTTCTTAGGATTTGTCGAATGCTATGAATAATAAATGAAGCACAACACAAATCTGAAACTTGCTAAACACCATCAAAAGATGCACTCTATTGTGACAGATATGCTCTGACACAAAGGAAGTGATTTATGTTGAAGTCTTCTACACGAAAGTGAACAAGAGTGGTTTTCCAACATGAATAAGTATGTGTAATTAATGCAAGCATTAAATGTTCCAACAGTCACATCAGATGCAAGCTCAAGTGAAGGAAACTATTCGTTTAAAGACAATGAACACTTGAAGATGAAGGTCAATAAATACCAGAAGCTTTGAAGACATGGGTCACGAACCTATGCGCTATCATTCAAATTGTTTTCATCAAAAGCTTTCTATAAATTCTAGTATAGTTTGAAAAAGCTCCCAAAACACCTTGAAAGAATATTAAGAGTTAGTCATTATGCAAACAAACAACAGATCTTTTGATTTGTATAGAGTCAACAATGGCTTGGTAGGACAAAGACTACTATGTGTGTATCAAGCTTAGTGTAAAGTGTTGCAAAACGGCAAGTGCACCACTCATTCAAGTAATAAAATGATAAGTAGAGTTATCATTCCCACGAGGATTGAAGCACTAAATTTAATTGTAATTTATAGTCTTTAAATTGGAAAAGAAATAATATATTTGGAAGATATGATTATGATTTGGATTTAAGAACTATAATAAAACTGAATTAAGATTAAGAAAATTCAAACGTGATGTAAATTAAAGATTATGTAGTAATGAGGAAGAATTGTGGTTAAAGCACAATTACCTCTGATCCCTACCTTTTGTAATTGAATTGGTTATTAACTTTGTTTACACTAATTATTCAAAAGATATATCTTAAGTAAATTAGTTAAACCCTGATTCCTCGGTCATTTAACCCTTTAATCAAATTAAGAATTCTAATTCCTTAGCAATCCCTTCTTAAATTAAGCCTTGAGCTGATATACTTATTACTTTGCAATTCTACACCCCTATCCCTAGGTGATGTAAAGATTGTTACCCTATCGCTTTCAGAAACTAAAATCCCAATATCCCTATTGTGAATCCTAGCTCTTAAAACCCTAACAAATTGATCAAGTCTATTGAGGCACAAGTAATTAAAGAACAAGATAGAGCAAAACAATTATCATAAACTGTATCAATACCAATTCAAATTACATAAGAGTTCACATTGGCTTTGGCTTCAACCACAATCAAAGAGGAATTAGTCAAACATGATTATGTCTGGCTTGAATACAATAATGATAAGGTAGATTAGAAAGAATACAAAGAATGAAGAGTAAGCAAACCCCTCAATCTTGGCTTCCTTCTTGATCTTCCTCTTTTCTTGATTTCCTTCAATGCCTCTTCTTCCTTGTTTCTGCCTATGTGTTCCTTTTTTCCCACGTCCTACTACTTTTCTATTTATATCTAGGTCATAAAAAACCTAATATCTTTATTCTTATGTTATCTTTAAGCTAATTCGTATTTCCCAGTGTCGCCTGCGCGACTGGCGCGACTGGCACGGCATTCCAGTAAGTGTGGCACGATTGGCGTGGCTTTGGCGCGATTGGCGTTAGCTTCCAGTAAGTCCTACGCGATCAGCATGGCCTTGGCGCGGTTGGCGCGAGACTCCAGAAATCCTTAGCTCTTTATTTTGCTCATTTTCTTCCTTTTCTTGGCTCCTAACATCAAAATTGCATAGAATCAGTGATAAACACAATAATGATGAACTTTGTACTTATTCTAGCATTTATTTGACATTTTATGCTTAGTTTCTTAATGAATTTTAGCCTAAAAACTACATATGCTAGCAGCATATCAAATAATTCCCAGATTTAGATATTGTTGTCCTCAGCAATAAAATAAAACATTATTGCAATGGAAACTATATTCAACAATCAAACATATCATCACATACACAATCTTAGAACTATTCTGTTAAATGCAATTGAATTCCATATGAAAATTTCAAGAATACTTCTCAATTCTATCAACATAGAATCTTAACTTGAATACCCCTCACTAAAGATATAAATCACTCATCACTCAAGTGTTTTGGGTAAATATAGTCTCTCAATTCCTTCAAAGCTATAATACTACCATATGCTTGATTATATTCTCAAGATCCTAAAAATAAGAAACATTAATGCATGCATAGTTAATCAAAAGGTCTTTACAAGGTTGTAACTTGGCCTGGCTTAAGGGTAAGAATCATTTGGATAGTAGCTAAAATTGAGATTGAATTCTATTAGAATTAGTTAAGTCCACTTAACCAATCTACCACTCTTATTCTCATGTCCATCTTTTTACATCTGTCCCTCCTTTTTTTTTTCTTTTCCAACACACTATAAACAGGGAGAATAGAATAATGAGAAAATATATTTAGATCCACCAGCTGGTATTTTAGACTTGTTATTTCCCAACTGGATTGTTCACTGGATTTGCTTTTTGCCAGATCTGTTCTGTTGGCATTTCAACACCAAACCAGAATTGTCTTCTTGGGTAACTTTGTCTTTCCTCTTACCCTTCTTTCTTTTCCTATGGACATTCCTCTTCCTATTTTCAACATCTAGCAGACTTGATTCTAACTCTCTTTTCTTCCAATCTCAAATAAGATGGTCAAAAGATAAGTTTTAAGTGTCAGGTGAATGAATAGAAAAGGCTTAGGCTCAAAGGGGTTTAACAATGGAAAATTATTAAGGTAAGGTCATTTGGCTCTAGCTTAAAAAGAAGAAAATGCCTTTATCATATCAAGCATGCAAGTATTATAGAGAAACAAATCAAGTTCTAGAGTATTATTCACAATGAGGTCACTCTGAAAAGAAAATTTTCTGTATATAGGCTCAATCCTCACAAGCTATGGTATCAAGCTAGATTCTTTTCATTTCCTATCAAGTATCCTATTCTTTTCACAATGTACTTCAATCACAAAAACTAACCTAGTTCTAATCATGTCATATGCAAATCTATACTCTACTTATCTCCTATATACTTCCAACACAATCATCATTCAATCCAATTTATCACTGCATTAGCAATTCCAAATCTGAAAATTAGCATAACATGCTCTAACATTTATTCGCCTAATTCTAAAAATAACATATAAACTAAACTAATCTAATATTCAAACTAATTCCTTCTAATTTATTCTAAATTCTGTTAAACATATTTTGTTTCTTCAAATATGATTCTTCCAAAATAACGCATATGCATTCCCCATTCCCATATTTTAAACATTGTTGTCCCCAACAATAAATTTATATTCTAAGGAAAACACATATCCGCATTATTTGAAAAATTATCTTTGTACTACCAACATCAATCTAAACAGAATTATTAAACTAAAAATTAAAACTAATTCAATTCAAACACATGCATAATATAAATTACTTAAAATTAAATTGTTCCACAGACAATGAAATAAAATAACTTAAACATAAAAATAGAAAAGCAATTAAAATATTGTTTAATTTTCTGAAAATGTTACTCTTCGGCCTCCATAGTGTCATCATCAACGGCTTGAGTTGCCACTGATGGCTGAGAAGGATGGGAAGGCCCAGGAGAAACATGGGATGTTGATGCTTGCTATGGCGGGTAAGGAGTGAAGTCAATGGAGAAATGTTTGCACAAGTCTTCTATCATCCTCGTTTGATGCTCCAATTGGGATTGGATCTACAGATAACTCGGAGAATCTTCATAGACCAAATCATGACATCGGCCTCTAGTGGTATTAGAAGGAGGCGGTGGCGGTGCTCGAACTTCTGGTTAAGGAATTTCATTACGAGGACTCCTATTAGCAATTTCTTCAGGTTGTAACTTTGAATCTCGAATCAATTTCTCCTGCCATGCATTCTCTACCACAGCCAGATAAGTCTTATGCATCATGACGGATGCTATCTTCACATCCTCAGGCTCATCATCTGGAATCTCCAAACCTGCCTTCATACAAAGATGAGAAATAAGTGAGGAATGGGCAAGGAGATACTTACTGCTACCATCTTGGATCATGTGCAATATCCTATCAGACAAGATACTGGAAATGTTAAGATTATCATCTCCCAGTAGCACATGTATAAGAATGGCCCTTTCAACATTCACATCTGTCAAGTTTGTAGATGAAGTGACAGTATGATTGTTAAATTGGTGCCAAAATTCCGCCTCTTCGGTAAGATCTTGCTTCCTCAACTTTTCAGGCACATAATCCATTCCAGGCTTGGTCTTCCAAGCAGTGTACAACCCAGTAATGCCTCTTCGGATCTCATCTGCAAGTTGAGGCATGTCATCCCTATAAACGCTCTTACTTGTGATGGGTTGCATCCTGTAAAATTTCTTACAGAAAGCACAAGATTGAAGACTGTAATAGCTAGTCTCCAAAAATCTTTCAATAAACTCATGATCAAATGGGACTTCAACCCCTTTTACCCAACTTACTCTCTGTCTTCCCACAGTTTCTCTATCAATATTGGCCAGAAACTCCTTAAGGATGGCACTAGAGCTTGGTTCAACGTAACTTACCAAGGTATGCCAATCTCTCCTAGTAATCACCTCCAAGATAGGTGAATCGTCAGGCAAAAATTCCTAATCAATCCTTTTCTTCGGAATGATTTTCTTCGGAGCATACCAATTTTCATATCGTTGTTGACAGTCAATAGTGTGGAACCGATTTGCATCAAAATCAGAGTTCCTTGCCCTTTTGGCACCTGATGTAGCACCCTTCTTCTTCTCCTTTTCTATTTGCTTTCCCTTGTCCTTAGCCATTTTGAAATAATCAAGAAATTGAAATAGAACACAATGTTGCTTCCAAAATAGAGAGAACTTTAGAAAGAACAAGTAAATTGGTCCACTTTCAAATGCTACTCAGAATTAGAGTGAAACTGTATGGAAATAAGGTAAAGAATGCAATGTATTTATAGCCTTTTAGAATTAAGAGAAGTTACTGGTGGTTATGTAACTGAAATAAGAGTTAATGACATTTCAATGCTTGCAACGTTCTAAATAGGGACGGCTAAGAGTTGTGTCTGTTTAAGTAAGGAATGGGGTTACATAAAAATAGGGTTTCAGCCTTTTAAAATTTTAAAATTAGTTTCGAATTGCCACGCGACTCGCGCCATCCCCACGCGGGTCGTGTTGGATTCCAGTAACAATGGCGCGAATGGCGCTAAGTTCACGCGGTTAGCGCGAACATCCAGTGTTTATGGCGTGAATGGGGCCAGGTTCACGTGATTAGCGTGAACCTCCAAAATTGCTTTTTCAAAATTTTTCTAAATGAAATTTAATATTAATCTAAAACTCCTAAAATTAAACTATCTTAAAAATAAAAACATACCAAATAACAATGAAATAATTTTAAAATCAACAAAAATATTAATGATTAACTAAAATGAACAATTTAAAAGAAACATGCATCAATTAAATCCTTGGATTGCCTTCCAAGTAACGCTTTGTTTATCGTCACTTAGCTTGACGCATCAAACCTTTATTCTTCAGGTGAAAATAGAGGTATAGAAACAGTGTTTCTATTCACTTGTCGTCCATGATAAAGCTTTAATCGGCATCCGTTAACTTTAAAAGACCTTTCACTGTCTAGTGGAGAAATTCCCACTGTTCCATAAGGATATACTTCTTGTACAATGAATGGGCCAGACCAACGGGACTTTAATTTACCTGGAAAAAGTCTCAAGCGAGAATTGTAAAGTAATATCTGTTGTCCCGGCTCAACTTCTTTTGGACGAATCTTATCATCATGCCACTTCTTAGTTTTCTCCTTATAAATTCGAGCATTCTCATATGCATTTAACCTGAACTCATCAAGCTCATTTAACTACAACAATCTTTTATCGTTAGCTTTAGACAGTTCAAAGTCTAAATATTTTGTAGCCCACATAGCTTTATGTTCTAATTCAACCGGAAGATGACAAGACTTACCATATACATCTGAAATGGTGACATACCTATTGGGGTTTTGAAATCTGTTCTGTATGCCCAAAGTTCATCATCAAGCTTCTTTGCCCAATCTTTCCGAGAACTTCCAACAGTCTTCTCCAAAATTCTCTTTAACTCCCTATTGGAAATTTCAACTTGTCCACTCGTCTGCGGATGATAAGGTGTAGCCACTCTATGGGTAACCCCATATTTCGCAAGCAAACTTGAAAATTGTTTGTTGCAAAAATGAGCTCTTCCATCACTTATTATTGCTCTTGGTACTCCAAAACGAGTAAATATATTCTTCTTTAGGAACGGTACAACCACTTTTGCATCATTAGTAGGTAAAGCAACAGCTTCTACCCACTTAGAAACATAATCCACCGCCACTAGGATGTATTGACTAGAATGTGACTTGGGAAAGGGTCCCATAAAGTCAATTCCCCAAACATCAAATAGTTCCACCTCTAGTATGTTATTGAGGGGCATCTCATCCTTCCGAGATATGTTACCCGTTCGCTGACACTTATCACACTTCTCCACATAATTCCTTGCATCTTTGAAAAGCATCGGCCAATAATAACCACTCTGTAATACTTTTTGTGCTGTCCGATTTCCTCCAAAATGCCCTCCATAATCTGAAGAATGACAATGCCAAAGGATCTTTGGCACTTCTAGGCTAGCTACACATCTGCGAATAACACCGTCAGTACATCTAAAATAAAGGAACGGGTTATCCCATAAATACCTCTTTCCATCATGAAGGAACCTTTTATTCTGCTGCCAATTAAGACCTCTAGGAAGAACACCTACAGATTTGAAGTTGGCCATATTGGCAAACCATGGACCCATATCAATCACCATCATCAGTTCATCAGGAAAAGATGCATTAATGACTATCTCTGGTCCATCTTGTAGCTCTTTATTCTAAATCCTAGAAAGATAATCTACTACTTTATTCTCCACTCCAATCTTGTCCTTGATTTCCAAGTCAAATTCCTGGAATAAAAGCATCTAACGCAACAATCGTGGCTTTGCATCCTGCTTAGTCATCAAATACTTGAGAGCAACGTAATCAGTATAAATAGTAACTTTAGAACCTATCAAATAGGACCTAAATTTGTCTAATGCATATACTACTGCTAGCATTTCTTTTTCAGTGGTTGCATAATTAACCTGTGCCTCATTTAAAACTTTACTAGCATAATATATAACATTCAATAATTTATTCTTACATTGACCAAGAACAGCACCAATAGCATATGCACTTGCATCGCACATCAATTCAAAAGGTAAATTCCAATCAGGCGCTGTTAGAATAGGTGCGGTAGTAAGTTTTTCCTTCAACACATTAAATGCATTGAGGCAAACTTCATCAAAAACAAAATCACTTTCTTTGGTTAAAAGTTGACTAAGAGGTTTGGCTATTTTAGAAAAATCTTTAATGAACCTCCTATAAAAACCTGCATGACCTAAGAAACTCTTCACCCCCGTAGCATTAACAGGAGGAGAAAGTTTTTCAATCAATAGCAATTTAGCTTTGTCAACCTCTATTCCCTTTTTAGAAATTTTATGGCCTAAAATAATACCCTCATGTACCATAAAATGACATTTTTCCTAATTCAAAACAAGGTCTGTTTCCTGAGACTTTTTTAAAACTTTAGCTAGGTTAATTAAACATGATCCAAAACAAGATCCAAAACAGAAAAATCATCCATAAACACTTCTAAGCATTTTTCTACCATATCAGAGAAAATAGAAAGCATACACCTTTGAAATGTCGCTGGTGCATTGCAGAGGCCAAATGACATTCTTCTATATGCAAAGAATCCAAATGGGCATGTGAAAGCAGTTTTCTCCTGGTCTTCAGGTGCCACTGGAATTTGGTTATAGCCAGAATACCCATCAAGAAAGCAATAATAACCATGACCAGCCAACCTTTCCAGCATCTGATAAATGAACGGAAGTGGAAAATGGTCCTTTCGAGTAGCATCATTGAGTCTCCTATAGTCTACACACATTCTCCAACCAGTAATGGTTCTAGTGGGAATCAACTCATTATTGTTATTTTGAATCACAGTCATCCCACCTTTCTTAGGAACTGTTTGAACCGGACTCACCCATGCGGTGTCAGATATGGGATAAATCATCCCTGCATCTAACAGTTTCACAACCTCTTTCCTTACCACTTCTTCCATTGTAGGATTGAGTCACCTCTGAGGCTGCCTCACAGACTTCACATCATTTTCCAACAAAATCTTGTGAGTACAGAAAGAAGGGTTAGTTCCCTTCAGATCAGATATAGACCACCCAATTGCGGTCTTGTGCTCCTTAAGAACTTTCAACAGCTTATCTTCTTCTTCTAATTTCAACTCTTTATTGATGATAACTGGGAATGTCTCATTCTCTCCCAAAAATGCATACTTCAAAGTGTTAGGTAATTCTTTAAGCTCAATCTTCAGTGCTTCAATCACTTATCAGCTTCTTCCTTCTCTAGCAACTCCATAATTAACTCCACTTCTTCTTGTAATGCATAAGTATCTAGGACTTCCAGTTCCTCCTCTAACTTCTGATCATCAGTCTTATCTGCATGGATTATTGTATCTAAAATATCTAACCTGAAACAATCATGCTTATCAGAAGGATTTTTTCATAACATCAAATACATTAAAAGTAATAGATTCATCATCCATCCTAAGTTCTAATTTTCCTTGTTCTACATCAATTAAAGCTCTAGCTGTAGCTAAAAATGATCTACCTAACAAAAGCGGTATTTCACTTTCACCTTCCATATCTAAAACAATAAAATCTGCAGGAAAAATAAACTTATCTACTTTAACCAAAACATCCTCTATTACTCCAGTCGGCTTTCTCAATGAACGATCTGCAAGCTGCAAAGAAACTCTAGTAGCCTTGAGTTCAGAAATCCCCAATGACTTGCATAGGGACAATGGCATCAAATTAATACTTGCTCCAAGATCGCACAATGCTCTCTCCACATTGACATTACCTATAGCAATAGGAATATTGAAACTTCCTGGATCTTTACGCTTTGGCGGAAGCTTCCTTTGTATGATGGCGCTACATGTTGGATTCAGGGGGAGCTACTTAAAGAATGCAAAGGAACTTTGATTCAAGCATTGGTTTTGAGCCTTCAACATGCAATGGATGCCTTGAAGATAATTTAGTATGAAATGTGTAAAACAAAAGCAATTCTGGTGATCCAAATACATTGCATTCATTTAATTCATAATTAACTTAATTAGTTTCATAAAAAACACAAGGCTTTGATAATTCAACTAAGTTTCAGAACTGATTCAATTGTTTTTGGAAAAATGCAAAGTGCACTGTAATAATCGATTACTTAACATAGTAATCGATTATTTGCTTCATTTTCAAAACTGGAAAAACTTTCATGAACACTTTAATCGATTACCATTATTTGTAATCGATTACATAAGCCTTTTAGAAAACATAGTTCTACTGGAATAATCGATTACCAGTGTTTAAGTCATTCTTGGAGCTTGAATTCATTTCAAGATTAAGGAAAGTTGTGCTTATTGTTAATCATTCAACCTGATCTAGTAACTTCATTCTGCATTGCATATTTTGGATCATCAGGTTGTTTCTCTCCTTAATCTGGTTGTAATTTTTCGTTTTGATTTTCTTTGTAATTTTGGCTATTGTAATTGGGTTCTTGCTTGTAACTAGAGAAGGGGTTCTCTAGGTGGAAGAACTGAGTAGTGTTATCAGGTTCTTGTCTCTTAGAATCTAATAGGGTTTTAGATTTCTGCACTTTATCTAGGGTTGATAAAGGGAGACATTGTAATTGATTGTAAGAACTAAAAATTATAATAGTGGAACTCTAACCTAGTGTTGGTTGGAAGAAACTGGATGTAGCTTCATGGTTTTGAAGTGAACCAGTATAAATTGTTTGTGTATTGATTCTCAATCTTTATCCTCTTCATTTTAATTGCTATTGATTAAGTTGCTTGACCAACAAAGTCAGTTTTGATTCATTGAATTCCTTGGAGCTGAGCTACTTGATTGAATAAGATTTCTTGGTATTGAAAAGTGATAAAGATCCTTGAAACTCTGATTTTGATTAAAGAAATTTTAAAATACCAAGGTTTAACCAATTCACCCCCCATTTTGGTTAAGTGTGAAGTATTCATATCATTTTTACTACACTCCTTAGTGAGTGCAATGGTCTCGCATTCCTGCAACTTATGCTTCCTAGATGACAACTCTTTCATAAACTTAGCATAATTAGACATGTTAGCTAAAGCCTCAACAAATGGAATATTAATGTGCAATTTCTTAAACATGTCTAAAAACCTGGTATATTGTTGCTTCTGAGCTTGTTGCTTAAGCTTCATTGGATAAGGTGGCTTCTCAAAGCGAGAAAAATCCATTGGCTTCTTGTCTTGCTTGCTTGAAGGCACTTTAACTACCTGTTCATTAGAAACTGTAGTGGTTTTCTCTTCAACCTCTTTTTGAATGACCTCAGACTTCTCTGGTGGTTTAATAACAAGTCCACTTCTAGTTGTAACTGCATTTGCCTGCTCCCTTGGGTTGACAACAGTGTCACTAGGGAAATGTCCTTGAGACCTCTCAGTCAATTGCTTAGCCAACTGACCAATTTGATTTTCAAGATTTCTAATAGAAGCATCTTGATTCTTGTGATGGGCTCGGGTCTCACTGATGAAGGCATTGGTCTCCTTAATGAAAGAATTAGTAACCTGAATGTGCTCATTTGTAGTCTTAGACAACTGCAACATGCCCTTCTCCAGTTCTGATGGCTCCTTAGGTGGAATGGGTGGAGGCTACAAATAATTATTGGATTTGTAGTCCAAACCTCCTCCTTGAATTCTTCTTTGGAAATTATTACCTGGAGCGTAATTTGAAGTCCTCTGAAAGTTAGAATGATTCCTCTGGTCGTACCATACTCCATTAACCTGCACTGGATCAGCTCCTACCAAGGTAGGACACTCATTGGATTCATGTTCTCCCTGTCAGTATTCACAAATAGGTGGCTGTGCTCTGATAGGTGAAGCTTGAACTGCTGAACCTTGCATCCTGTCGAATTTCTCATTCAACCTTGCCAATTGCTGTGATAGAAGCTTTTGCTCAGCCAACATTGCATCACTGCTTCCTAGTTGGATAACTTCCCTCTTCGGTTGAGCTGCGATGCTCTCATTTTCATTGCGAGCCAATGAATCAATTAACTCATACATCTGAGTAGCTGTCTTTGATCTGATCGAACCTCCAGCTGCCACATTCACTATAAGTCTTGATTCTGGAGTCATCCCATTAAAGAATATGCGTACTTTCTTTCCCACAGTCATATCATACTATGGAAATTTCCAGATCAATTCCTGGAACCTATTCCAAGCTGCACATAAATTTTCTCTCCCATTCTGAGTAAAATTGGTGATCTTATTCACCAACCTGTTATATTTCTCCATAGAAAAATATTGAGAGAAAAATTTAGTAACCAGTTCTTCCCACGTACTGATGCTGTTGGGAGTTTGTCTGTCTAACCAACGAAGTGCTTTTCCCTTAACAGCAAAGGGAAATAGTCGTAGTCTCACAGCATCGTCTGATACACCTTGGTGTCTGATTGTATCACAAATTCTCAAAAATCTGTCAATGAAATCGTGTGGGTCTTCATCGTCCTCTCCACCAAATTGACTCCTTTCCACCAAAGCGATTAATGATGGATTAATATCAAATTTGTTAGCCTCGATTGGTGGTCAGACTATGCTAGGATTGGGTCTTGTGAACAATGGAGCTAAGATATCCTCCATTAATTCCTCCCCTTGTAGTGGTCTTTCAGCCATTTCTGGTTCTAATTCACCGATTGAATTAGAGTTTTCTGCCTCTCATTTCTGCTTAGCTAATCTCTTGTTCCTTCTTACAGTCTTTTCTATTTCGGGATCAAACTGCAAAGCTTCAGGTCCAACTAAATCTTGCATAAACTAAAGAAAACAGATCAGTAAAACAAAAAATCGAATATTAAAGAACAAAATTACAAGTAAATTAGCGTAATCAATCCCAGGCAATGGCGCCAAAAACTTGTTGCAAAACGGAAAGTGCACCGCTCGTTCAAGTAATAAAATGATAAGTAGAGTTATCGTTCCCACGAGGATTGAAGCACTAAATTTAATTGTAATTTATAGTCTTTAAATTGGAAAAGAAATAATATATTTGGAAGATATGATTATGATTTGGATTTAAGAACTATAATAAAACTGAATTAAGATTAAGAAAATTCAAACGCGATGTAAATTAAATATTATGTAGTAATGAGGAAGAATTGTGGTTAAAGCACAATTACTTCTGATCCCTACCTTTTGTAATTGAATTGGTTATTAACTTTGTTTATACTAATTATTCAAAAGATATATCTTAAGTAAATTAGTTAAACCCTGATTCCTCGATCATTTAACCCTTTAATCTAATTAAGAATTCTAATTCCTTAGCAATCCCTTCTTAAATTAAGCCTTGAGCTGATATATTTATTACTTTGCAATTCTACACCCCTATCCCTAGGTGATGTAAAGATTGTTACCCTACCACTTTCAGAAACTAAAATCCCAATATCTCTATTGTGAATCCTAGCTCTTAAAACCCTAAGAGATTGATCAAGTCTATTGAGGCAAAAGTAATTAAAGAACAAGATAGAGCAAAACAATTATCATAAACTGTATCTTACCAATTCAAATTACATAAGAGTTCACATTGGCTTTGGCTTCAACCACAATCAAAGAGGAATTAGCCAGACATGATTATGTCTGGCTTGAATACAATAATGATAAGGTAGATTAGAAAGAATACAAAGAATGAAGAGTAAGCAAACCCCTCAATCTTGGCTTCCTTCTTGATCTTCCTCTTTTCTTGATTTCCTTCAATGCCTCTTCTTCCTTGTTTCTGCCTATGTGTTCCTTTTTTCCCACATCCTACTACTTTTCTATTTATATCTAGGTCATAAAAAACCTAATATC